>QNGE01000560.1:60301-124839 GCA_008508345.1 Paragonimus westermani
TAGCTGGCGGTATTTTGATTTACGCCATCGTGAAAGCAGAAGACAAACTAGGGCAAGTAAATAAGAAAGCCTTTGAACCTGATGGTTGGCGAACAGTGGTGGTGTTGCTCGTAGCTCGGGTTGATGGTTTTGGTATTGACGTGTTCACCGAGTTAATTGCGTAAGTGTTTCAGCGTACTTGCACACTGATGATGTCACCTCGCTTGGTGATGAAACATTTGCAACCTAAATGCCTAGCTCGGCCAACATATCAATACCAAAGCCGATGAACCACCTGTAAGAAAAGATCACGAGTTATATGTATCTGAAAATGTACCCATCCTATGGAGGCTGAAAACTACTAATGATAGTCAAGCAATCAGCACCTAAATCGTAGGAATCACGTGAACATGTTGACGTCTATGCACTTAGCGGTCGTTTCCGATTGACCACGACTGCGTTGACGAATGTCAAGTATGAATACGCACTGCCCTCAGTCGAACTATTGCAGACCGAACATTCTTATCACGCTATCAATCAGCCGTGAGATCAAAGCTCATGCTGACGCACGAAAGTGAATTGCTATGTTGTTTACATGGCCCGACTATTGTATACGATTTACGTGAGCACTGAGAGCTTACGTACATCAGTCGTGGATCAGCCAATCAACTGTTCTGATGAGTCTGCAATTCCAAAGTTTAACAGTGTCTCTAAGTTTTCACAATATTTTGACAAAGTTTGAAGATATCATACATTACAGCACGTTCTACTGATCTTTGTGTGATAACATCACATGATTACTGAAACGAGAGCATGAAACTGGTGTAAAATTTTCACAATCAGAGAACACTATGATAAAACGTATTCACCAGCAAATGTTGAATGTGTACAGTTAGGACTGTTCACACTTTGTGGTCTGATGCTGAATAGCTGATTTCCATCATGGGAGGACGTCAGCTGATGATCAACCGCATTTAAGATAGCATGTGATATTCAACTTGTCCATGAGATGATTTGGAGCCAAAGACCGGAATAAAGGCAAGTCCGAAAACTGCGCGACAACCCCTAAATCAGCTGCAGACTTTCTTCGTCCATCATACAGTGGGGAAGTCTGCGACAGAGTAGTCAATTATACGTCGGATTCAGTTGAGTCCATTCACTGAGACGGACGAGTTCAATATACAAGGTGGTTAGCCTTGTTCGCAATCATTTGTAGTATCAACTGAATCAGGGCAACTACAGTACGACGAATTTTCCCGGGCGGTTGCCTTAGAGTAGAAATTTTAGTTTAAGCTTTTACTAGTTCACAATAATGCATCAACGCGATGCATATAACTGTTACGGCCTGCATGTTTATCAGACAATCGTTTTGGCCACCGCATCAGTGATCTCCTACTAGGTAGGGCAGTAATGTCGTAGCGAAACTATCAGCTGTAGTTTTGCTGGTAATGCTAAAGTTCACACTGTTCTAAATGTGGTTCCCGACTTCTCATTATTATATAATCGGACTGGGTTTAAAACCATTTCTAGCTTCCTGATGAAATATAGGTAGTATGTTTTGAATCAGAAAGATTTCTTGTTACGAAAAGTAAATCGCACATACTGTTTTTATGTAGAGGACTGCCGCGTTTATTTGATGTATTCCTAACTCGCCCATAGAACCAGAAGAACAAAGATCGTCTGAGAGTCATTTTCTAACCCCACCTGGGGTACTAGGATAGTTAAACTCTTTATGCTGATATTTGGTGGCCAGCCGTGATCAAGCGTTCAAATGTGTCAACAGTATTGGAACAAAACCTTGGAATAATTAATAGTTTCCTACTCTGAACAGGATTGAATGAAGAGCGAAATACTTGTGTCAGCAGTACACAGATTGTTGTCTTTTTCAACTCACTGAAATACCGGTCAATGACAAACGAAGATTTCATACCTGAATCCTTCTCAGTTCCTTATTTTTCGTTCGCGGCTTGTTTAATGCGAGGTTAACGCGCGCAAGTTTCAAAAATCTCTGACACACTGTGAATCTTGACAACAATATATCGGTGGATTAAAATTATGCTTAATTTTCACATGTAAACATTTACAGTTTAGTAATAACCTGTCAAGAGTTGAAAGAAGAGATTGATATAATTCAACAAGGGCGCCTACAAGTTGAAAAACAACAACTGATTTACAAATGGAAATAAGACGGTGTACTTCGCTGCTTTCCTTCGGTAAGTTGCATCACTGCACATACACACTAGTTGGCAAAGAAAGACGGTATTCACGCAAACGAAGGCTAGTAGCCATCATTTCCACCAACAACTCTGAACACAGGCCAAATGGACTATAAGGCTTCCGGAGTAGGAACCAAATACAACCTACCAACGCTAACTGAAAATTTTTGCACATAATTGTCACTTAACAACCCAGTAAACTTGATGAAACATCTTGAGAACACCAGGGATAGCTTACTCATTAGTTCTGATTGATTACTGTTGATAAAACAGCCATGACAAAAAAACACACGAGCTTTTAGTTGTATCAACTTAGGGATGATCATTTTATCGGCTTTTATAGCTGTCCACTATACTGCTACATGTTCTCGTTAACAAGTCGATGTTCAAGGTCAACTTAATTTGAATGTTAATCACTACAGTAATCACAATGCGTCACTGACAGCGTCGCCTGCCTCTTTTCCTATATGTTTCATTATCTGAGTAATGGTGATTAAATTACTTCTGGCCCTGATCAATGAAAGCTTTGAGTCCATATACTGATTGAGACACCGTCAGTTGTCAGACATACACTACTGACAAAAACATCATTATCGAGCTTATAAGCAAATATCGTCATCAACTGTTCTGACTTGTACAGTGACAATTTATAATACTTTGCCAAGTCAACCGTGGACTCAGTGCCCCATAACCGGCTGTCTCCTTATTTGGACACGTCAGGCAAAGTTAGTTGGGACGATATCACTTTACCTTGCATACGGAGGCTATTACACACACAGCCACCAGTCTCATGAGCATTGCTAGTAACTTTGCTATCATTGTAACACATACTTAATCTATTAATTCGGACATGCCACAGTCTGTGAGCTTGGCTTTCCCCTCCTGTAAGATTCTAGTCTTCTGTTGGTGTGGTAAAACATTTTCAAGAAATTACCGGCCTATACTTTGACAAGGTTGATATAATTCTTAGGTTACTGGTGAATTCGTCCCCACTCTAACAACCATTTGATGAGTCATTAGGCAGTCTCCACTGTTGAGGAGCCCCATTTACTTGATTGGCACCAATGTAAGTTTTTGCATGCTGGCACAAAAAATAACCAATGATTTTGCGGGAAGCTCTCCTAAGCTGAACGGATAAGAGTCGGTTTGTGTTTTAACAAATAGTTGTCAAGACCCAAGGTTTCGTAAACCGAAAATAGTTTTTCTAGTTAACTGTAATTAATGGTGAAACATAGTCTGATAAAATTGCCTCAACGATTAACTTTCTATGTACATGAATCGGTTGTCCTGGACTAACTCTCCAGCATATCATAAAAACTATTGCAATTTACTTCACTGTTCCGATTCCAATCAACTAACAGAGATTTCTACAGTTTATTCTCTTCTCACTTGGCAACTCTGCAATAGTAATGGTCTGAGCAGTACTTACAGTTGATTATTGCCTCCTCCAAAGTCCGAAGGGAGATCAACGGACTTGAGTTCCCATTCTGTTAGAGCTCATCAATACTGCACATTCCGTGCCGTCCCTTTGCCATTTAACCTGGTGCACTGACCGTCGGTGTAAACAAATCATTAAGTTAAAACTCCCGTCATGATCACACACGAGTAACGGGCATGAATATGCACCAATAATTAATCCCGATAAAAGTAGAACTCGAGACCAGCGTTGCTTCACAGAACAGGCCGATCAGGGATGTCAGTATGTATGCGGAATACATAGCTAATTATTAGCAATGTTCAAACTGTAAAAATTAGATACCAAAAGTCAACGTTTACTCGTAAGCATTTATGTAGAACACACTGCTACTATAGGGTCGGTTTGTTCTGAGATTTGTGATCAAGCACACTGCATGATGGAATAACTGATTAACATACTTGAACTAAAAGCAACCAGTTAGCCACGTTAAACAAGAACACTTCTTCCTTAGATCAGGTTCTCTGTAGAAACCCTAGTTCCACATGAAGCAGTATGTACTACTTGTGTGGTTATTGGGTACTCGTGAGAAAGGTCAATTCTATTGGATAGGTCTAGCATGTGACCTGCTGTTTCAGTGAAATATACAGACAAGCGAAGCCCCTTCAGGTATTCATTCCGATGAACCCTACCGAAATTCCACAACTACTTTCATGCTAGCGAGTCAGAGTACTTGTCTACGTTTGGGTTTGCTCAGTGCATACAACAATAGCTCAATCTGATTAGAGAGTGGGCGATCTCCTAGTCGGGGGGGGGTGTCAACGACTAAAATTAATCAGACAGTTACTGTTTTTTCTATTGAAGCGATCGGGCAATCGAACCAGTACTCAAAAACCAATATGACTGAGTGTTCACATCTGATGATTCAGTCATGTCTAATAGGAAGTTAATAGCGCAGTGGTCAACACGGCTGCCCCATGAAAGTTTGGAGGGAGTTCTGGTCCCGGACCCGAGGAGAATGTGCACTACTGACGAACTCTAATGGGAGCGAAACGCGAGTTCAGTGTGTCCCTTCGAAAGGGCCGACTAGAAAGTCTATTGGTATGTGATAGCTGCGGTCAATTATGACTGATACTCAACTTATATAAAAACCAAAATCCCATACTCCATTTTTATTGACCTGCCGACATCAGTTAGACTTTGGACAAGCCTCTCGAACATTTTACCTGAGCAGAACCGAAATGTTGTCAGCACAGACAATGGGAAGTCTACATAATGACTCACTTGTCAATGTCAGATTGCCCGATATATTTTTGTATTCTAAAAAGCCTTTGAGTCAATCACTGTGTAAACCAAAATTCTACAGTGTGTGTGGTTGACCTGAAACCACGAAATATCCTCGAGAAATGATAGCATTGTGCAAAAAAATCATTGTATTTTATATTCAAAATCTGCTACCGAGAAAGCTTGCTCGCCACTTCAGTAATTCCTGCCCTCAAATGAACAAAGACAATCAGCCAAGATCCAAAGACTGCTAATTAGGGGTCAGAAGGCAGTTATAGTCTGTCCTTTGTTCCCAAACCGCTATCAATAGGTCGTCCAGTATGTCTGCTAACCTAGAGCAGTCCCAGAGTAAAAATTGCTCCAAAAATCCTACCTGAACAATCAGTCTCCTGGATCATTTAGTGGACTCCGTACAAGACAGTGAGCTGAGTAAGTAACTGGGTTAAAATATTAGATTTCTGCGCTTCAGTCGTGGCTCCTCATCTTAATTGGCAAAGCGCTTGGCAAGCACTAGCATAATGTTTCTGTCACTAGCTCGAATTCTGCAAAACCTGGATTTTTCCCAGTTGAATCCTTTGTAACCTCACTATTTTGAATACACTTCTACATTGTTACACCGTCATCCGTTGTCTCGTCACCCACGCTAGTTCACATTCGGTACCGTATCTCAACCGGTTCCCATGTTTTAAAGTAGCTTACACTGAAATCCACTATACATTTTATGCAAAATGCGTCCCTTATCAGTGTTGCTATTTCTCTTCGATACACCAATGAGATGGAAATCTCACCAGATGATACACCCATTCAATAATGTCACCGACTCCAAGTTGTCAGTAGCTCTGGAAACTATTTCTTCCTGAATACCTACCGGCGAGGCACCAGCTACAGCCACTCTAGACTGGAACAGCTACTTTCTGAAAAGTCATCAAAGGTGACTGGTAAATAAGTCGTTTTTCGGTTACATTGATTCATATCAGCCAACGCAAGTAAACTTTTGTGACACTACACGATTTTTATAGCAGGACACAGGACAACCTAAGTTCAATGATAATTGTTAGCTGTTAACAGTATGTGAATACTGTTTGTCCCAATGCACAAACAATTCCTCTAAATACTCACTCTTGTATTGTAAGTTAGGGTCATCCAAACCTTGGTACGCTACTCAACGTGGGTTCGCTAGGTCCTGTAGAGTGGATGTACAGTTTAGAGTGAAACAAGACTTAAGTGATAGGTCCAAATTTCTCAGCTGCTGATAATGGATCCTAGTCCCTTCATTCCCAGAGTAGACCAACAAGACGGTATAAGATCTTGCGAATTTCGACTCAAACGATTACACGGGACTCGAACTGAGTGCAACTGTAAACGGGGTATTACATCTTATTTTCGAATACCGTATTTGTCTGGCCAGTTGATTTATCTATTCGAGTTCAAAAAAACACCACAATCATACGTGAGTGATGTTTACTTTGTAATTTAAACATAATTCATTAGGTTAGTTGAAGTCGGTGGTTTCAGGTTAACTAGGAAGTCTAAATGAAAACATTGTTCATGATCGCAACCTCTAAAAAACAATCCAGCTCATTCATCTGTACTCATAAGTGGAGCCTAGTTTGACACTTGGGTTGTTGGCTACTGATGGAAACTGCGTCACACCATTCTGCATAAATTTACTGCGATCGCCTGATCGATTAGTTCTCGAAATTACATGTCCTCTCCTGTTTGTACAGTGATACTAGCAAGTTGTTAGATTTCTTTGATCCTCACTGTAGTGTAGATGTGGATAATAGTGTGAGACTGTACGTGAAGGATGAACAGTCCATTGGATGTAGACCTCACGAGTTAATACTGTGTATATGACTAATAAATGAAGGAGAAAACCATGCGGATAAAACCAGACAGTGATGCGCCCATTCTTTATACACGAGTAAATAATGAACAGTGTAAATACTATTGTACTTACATAAGCTTGTCTGCAAGTTCTCAGAAGCGTTCAGAATGAGTCCCTTGGGTTGTTCTGATCGTGACATGATTGAATTTGAAGACCGGTGATAACTGTAGTACACTTTTTGTGAAAGGATGCTCGGTTACCGGATGCTGAACTCAAATGTGAAAGGAAAGATTCGGTTAACTCTAAGCCGCGTTTGTCACTCGCTTGATCTCATTCATGCCGTCCGTTGTCCGTGCTGCCGGACATCGAATTGAGCCAGGAAGGACAGAATGAACGGGCAAACAATCGCGCGAGCGAGCAAGCAATGAAACGGACACACAGTGATAGGGAAAAACTATGGTCTAAACTGGACCGCCGCTGAAGGAGGTTTGGCTGACCGAAGGTAAGGCGCAGAGACGGGGTGATCGCTGCGATCGATAGACCGTTGCTGTTGCTACCACCGTCGCCGCTGTTCCAACTTGAACTACTACCGGTCAGCACACAGTCCAGTGACGAAGCCACAACGGAAAGCATGCTGGCCGCTGTCCAGTCCCCTTCTAGTCAACCTCTTCCCGCCCACCAAGCCCTCCCTCTGGCCCCACATTCACGCTCTGGTCACACAAGATAGAGATCATTTGTCAAGACAAGAGGGGTGAGTGCATTTGTGTTCGACCGCAACAACCCAGGGAAAGAGACGTGGATATGAACACTGAGAGAGTGGTACGCACAACCCGCTTCCCTGGTCGCCACGGCCAACACACAAACATACACACACCTCCTGGACTGCTGCTGGACTATGTCAACTGTCCAATGGTCATGCAGTAGGTCCGATCGCGCAAACTGAAAGGACACTGAGAGAGACTGGACACACTTTGCTGACCGGGTCATCTGTTCGTGACTGTTGTGTCAACTCAACAGCACGGCCGCACACCAGGATTTTATCATGCTCCTATTGGTCCAAATGACCAGATCAACTGACCAATCAACTAGCCAACCGACCACCCGCATTTCTGTTTATATGGACTGGTAGCACGGAAGCGTTTCTTCGTCCATACTTAGTGTTTAGGCCGTCAGAGAGACGGCAAAATGTTGTTTCTGGCTGACGGTTTATTCATCTCAGCTAACAGCGACTTATCTCGCATCACAAATCAACCAGATATATAGTAGACAAACAATTTGTATGGGAGCCACTCCTAATTACGAGCGAGAAACAACGTATCGCTGAACAAGTGGTTAAGAAGCTCGTACTCGACTATAGGATAAGCTGTGTGAGCATGCCGTTCCTCCCACGTATAGCCACATCTTCTTGACCAATAAAATGGTCGGTCAACAAAATAATCCCCATTTTGGAAAAATATAAGTTTAAAAATCATAACTACAGACTTAGTAAGGAAAGATACCGCCAATTGCAAACACCTGCAAAATGGTTTTCAGTTTGTCTTAGAAGGCTGAAGAATCTTTTATTAATCCTGGTAACTCAATGTTACCTTATACGGATCTTGCTATATCGGATAATGGCTCGGCGGTTTTAAAATGGACATCATAACATTAAAAACTGCGTAATGTTTCCACTGTTTCTTATTGAATACCACAACAACCACCTCTGAGAAGCGCTAATATGATTCAGTCTGTCGAATTGAAAGTTATGAGACGATACCACGGTTTTCGTCCACATTCTAACCGTATTAGACAATTCCGCGAAATAGTTTGTCTTCATTGCTACCCCAGACATCAGAAGTTTGTTGGTCACACACTCCTTTCTCTTGAATAAGTGACCAAGCAATAATGCAGTCTTTTGGCGTGTAAAAATCAACCACTATTTAACTTTAATGTGAATAATCTCTAACTACTTCTTGTTTGAAGTGTCTTTTCTGGTAAATTTTCACCGAATGATATACATGATCGCTCAAGTTGTATTTTATACACCTTAGTGTAGATCTTAGACGTACTCCAGTCAAAACTCGGTAAGAGGCCCACTTGTCCAATGGCACCACTACTTCTCAAAACATTCAAAGCAATTTCTTTGATAGAGCAACTAACAGAACAGAGTGCTCCGGGAAACCGGGTCACTCTCAAACGTGGGACAGATCATTCTTTTCCATTCCAATTTCGTTCATGGATGTCACAAGTGGAACGGTTAGCTGAGCACGCATGCTTCATCAGTATACAAAAACCAACGTACCAAACCAAAAACAGACGGAATGAGTGGTTATCGCGAAATCGTAACTGCCAGCTTGTTGTTTGATTCGAACAGACTGATAGACGTGAACTGATAGACACGCACTCAGTCCACTAAATCATAATCCCTGCCTGTTGCTGTAACATGTACGACCATTGTGCACTATGCCTGGTTGGTTAATTTCCAGTTCATTTAAGATACAGGTGGTAGGCTGATCCAAGCTCACTGAGTCCCTTGTTAACACACCCAGTCACTAGGACTGTAAGGAATTGACATTTTCTGATAAAGCAACATTTTTAAAGAGATTGATGGTACAGTAAACAAACATCAACTCTCAAAGAGGTAGGAAATCAGTATAAAAAAAGTGCGTACAAAGTGTAATTAGATAAGCTGGGCTTATCCTAACCTCTACCCTCGACAACAAGATTGACAGTGCATAAAATGTGCATGATTGAAAATATTTATGCATTTGGCTCAATATATCTCAAGAAAGATGCGCAGAACGTTACACATTTGTGGGCAAAATAGGTTGAAGCATCGAACGTAGCAATTCAACAACAAACATACAACGTATGAGATAAAGTTTATCCACTAAGGTGCTGAACCACATATTACAAATGTAACGGAGTAATTGTCACATGTGCCCTGATAACTATGAGGAATAATGGCCAACAGATAGACTGGAGCGCTGACCGCCAAGAACACTGTTCGTAAATAAAACAATTCTTGAAGCTTTTCATCCAAGTTTTCTAGAGTACATTCATTTTATGCGAGTAATTCCTGTGCGGCTAAGTGTCCAGTGTGAATGTTTTACGTTTATCAAGACCTACCTCTCTAATACAGCTATCTCACCCGAATCGAGGAGTGGGAGTATTGTTGGAATCCAACCTCTTTTTGTTCAGTACACCTGTCTTCTACTTGTGTGCAGTCAGTTTTCCAACGTTATAACAATCAATATATTTGGTTCGTTGGCCTGGTCTTGTTGACTTTCTGTTTCTGTCCAAACTAACAGCTTCATTTCTTGCTTTCAGCTTCAAATAGATTTGACTACTTTAGCCTGAAATGATCTGAATTATGAAATATTATGGTTCATTCTGAAACAATCGTGTTGTTAATCGTCACATATGCAACTAATGAAGTGATAGGATCAAAATCGGTTTCGCCCCCTCCCTTACCCGATTGTTCTTGATCAAAGAAGTGGGATGATGACCACTCAATGATAGTTGGCTACCTGCGGAGCCCTAGTTAACACCTGAACTTACGTGACTTGTGAACAAATGATCAAACACAAACTGCGAATGGCCTCACCAGAGTGCCTACATTGTACAGATCTGTAGACTATCTACTGCAACGTGAACCGAACAAACTAGTAGCAAGGTAGCAGACCTGAATGAGCTGTTTACATGAGTGATCCGAGTGAGGGGTCATGTATTAAAAATTTAATAGTGTGCAAGTTAAGGAACTGGCTTGTTCAAAGCCATAAAGTTTCTGAAGAATGTGTACCATTTCGCACTCAAAGGTGTGTTGCATGGGGAGCATTAAAAAACTTGTAGAAGCAGCTGAGTGCAACGGCCAGAAGTATGTTCTGGGGGATGGTCGCTGTTGAGCAAATTCACACCTTACGTATCAAAAGTACACATTTTACACGAATGGGGTGCATCATTTTGATAAGTGTTATCTGTGACCGTTTATACAGCACACTTCTTTCGCTAACCATAATGATGCTGTTGTTATATTTTTGTAATGTTTCTAACAGTTTCTTCGTGCTATTGTGGAGGACAAGTAACCGTGGTTTCTTCGGATACTGCTCTGCGATCGATGGAAAAACGGGCTGGGTTGTAGCAGCATCCTCATATTTTATTCTGTCTGTCATATGGACCCACCACTAGAGTTTCTCACTTACGACATGGAGTGTGTATTGTATCGAAATAGGTGACCTGATCCCAGTTACATCACCCATGCTACGGAATGCTTCAGGCCCGTCCTCCCGCTCTGGGACACTTAACATCCGTCCTGGAATCAAAGTGACGAGCAAGTTCACTCGATGGCTGATCCGTCGGGGTACTTCTGAAAATTAACAGTTGTGAAAAACGTGGAATTGTCTTTCTTGTCCTGTTGCTTATATCAACGCAGTTCTCCGTGTCAGCTTCAATACGCTCTATGTTTGCAATTTCTGGTAGATTAAGCGGAGACTTGAGATGTTTCAGTCCCAAGATCACAGTGTGCCAAATGAGGCGGTAGATGCAATCGGAGTAGCGTATAAAACTGTCATTCGACAGACAAGAGTTACAGGTTGTGCTGAGTTACGCAAAATGCAGTAAAACCACTGACTACCAATAAGCAAACGATAAATCAGTAGGATGATCATTAGACGATGCCCGCGATTCACCAGTTACCCCTGGGTTGTCAGAAGCGGCACCGGCTCCTTTAAAACCGATGAGATAATCGCACGAACTATGTGAAACAGCCAAGACAGTGCACACAATTACCAGGTAATTTGGGTTGCGTAATTTAACTTCCGGAATTCCAGAGCTAAAACTTTGGTAAGGTAAACAACGTTTTATACGGAAACAAAACCGTCGTCCATAGTTAGATTCGGGTAAGATTTCATTAGGATTCTAAATTCATATGGAAGCTCCACAAAACCAGATGAAAGTGATCAGTCTAGAGCAGCGGTCTCCCATGGTGAGATCCTTTAAGGCAATCTGCTGTATATGAACAAATAAGCCGCTAGCGAACACTTTACGAGCTTAAACTATGTGGGGAAAATCTAATGTCCATGGTCACACCTTGGCCCGAGCAACAAAAGCTGTAGCATTGCTAGTGGTAATATCACCTTAGGATAGATCAATAAAGTACTGAAATCTGTGTTTTATTCCAATTGCGTTGATTTTATATGTTTCTGTTTGGATGGATGACATGTGGTATATGCCCAAACTGCCTCATTCCACCCTGCTGATTTTTTCAACTGATATTTCAGCGTAATATTCATCATCATAAAATACAAATAGACATCACGTTCGTAAACGAATGTGAATATTTTAAGGTCAACAGGTGTAAGATTATTTTCAATATTTCGATTTCTCGTTTAGGCTGTTGATTCATGATTGCAGTAGGGCAGATCGATATGGTCACAAAGAAAGCCAGACTGCAAATGTATTTGGACACGATCATTGCATCATAAACTGTGACGATAGTATGGACTGGATTTTACAGAACAGGGGTAACGAGGTCCTCTTCTGACAATTGGACGACTAGGGATTTATAGGATGCCGACAGAAGTGAGTCCACAAGAAAACTGGCAACTATATATATATATATATATATATATATATATATATATGGGTACCACTAGTTGATTAAAGACAGGTGCAGTGCCATCAAAGATTACTGGATAGCATTTAGTTGCAACGATTTCGCGAGCTTCGGTTGCACGAAAAACGTTCGTATCTGCACCCACAACTGATTGGAAGACACAATAAGCGACGTCGCTTTACTCCAAATCTGTGTGTTACCGGTGTTTGAATGGGGTCAGTTAATGAGTGAGACTGAGAGAAGAACAAAGCTACATCACACACAGGTTCGCCAACTTCCGCAGCAACACAGTAATGAACAGCGTTCTAACCGGAGTGTAATCTAGTTGAGCACATATGAGATTATTTGAGACGTAGTCACTGACTGTTTCCATGTTAAAAACTTATAGGTGATTGCAATCCAAACGGTCATTTTCTCAGTTGTCCTTACAATTGGAATGCGCCGCCTCGCTTGTGATTTCAGCTACATATCACATATCAGGACAGGGGGTGCGCGTGTGGGGCCTCCAAAACCTCTTATTGTTGGCTAACCGGATGGGATGAAAGCTTTTTCTCTCAGAGACTGCGAGACTGCAATGCTCGAAATGAGGGCTCCGAGCTGGATTCGAATCTTCCGCGTACGTTGCAAAGACGATACTTCGGACTGACTATAACAAGTAACTTCACTTACAACAAAGAACCTCAGTCAACCAGGATGAGTACCAATTGAGGATCTGGTCTTGATATCCTCATATAAGATCGGCGTTGTACTTAACGTCTGGGGATCTCTTCAAGTGCATAGTTTGGTGGTTTAATTGTGTAAGGGATATCGTTTGGGTTTACCATTTGCAGCACCACGACACCGCCAAGTGTCGGAAAGATCACGCTCGATCAGACCTGAAAGAAGGGAGGGTTCGCCACCTTAGTCGTTCTCTAAACTGAACAAACATGGATGGAAAACAACACAGTTGTCAAGCTTGTGTTCCTGGTTGTTTAGCAGATCCTTCTGAGCTCTTTAAGGATTAAACCAACTTGTCCACTCCTTTGTCACTTTTTAGGTCATCCCAATACCTTATCAGGTAGCCGATCACAGAGTGCACTATCATATGGTAGTTTATAACAATGTATTGTCTGGTCATAAGCTGAGTGTAAATCTAGGGTCATGAGGAGTTCAGCAGTACCCACAATGTCATCAGAGTTCTCCTGGACCAAAGATCAGAGAACAAAAAGTCAAAAAGGAAGAAAAACAATCCGAAAACCTTTCAGACAGAAACAGAAGACATGGCGCTAGTAACAGCGTAATGTCTATCAATGCAACCTTGTTGAATAACTTACCCAGACAGTCGTTGAGACGATGAGTACGATAAGAATAAACGTTTTGTAACGAAACTGGCTAAGTACAGGCTGGGTAGAATCAAGTTGAGCATTAACTAAATCAAACAGGACGGTTACAGCTTAACTGAAGCGTTCCACTGGTATTGTTTCCAGGCTAATAAATTTCGTATAAATTGAAAACCACCTACAACTGATGGCAGCTATCGCATTCTTGTAGACGTTCTGGTCAGCCCGTTTCGAAAAAACGCATCAGCCCCGAGTTTCGCTGTTGTCAGAGCAGGTCAGTAATGCATATCCTCGCCAGGGCCGGGACCAGAACTCCGGTCTCACTTTCATGGGGCAGCCGTGTTAACCACTGCGCTATTGACCTCACATTAGACATGACTGAATCATCAAATGTGAATGCCCAGCCATATCGATCTGTGAGTACTGGTTCGATTGCCCGATCGCTTCGAGAGGAGACACAGTAATTGTCCTTTTAACTCGAGTCTAGTGCTTGTTTTCGAAAACGGCTGACCGGAACCTGTATGGGGATGCGACGGCTGCGATCAGTTGTGGGTGATGTTGGTTTTGTATGAAAGACCCAAAATGCCTACTACAAACTGCCTACTACTCATCAGTTAACGGATTTTTTGCACAAGCACCTCGTTTATGCAAGATCTAAAGATTGCTTAACAGTAATTCGGAAGCTCTCATAAAACAACGAATATTTTGTAAACACACTTGTTTAAAGTGACTTATCGCTAGTGTTTAAAAGAAACGACAGTTCACGCAGAATATACATACCAAATTTGTCTCGAATCAAATAAATGAAGTTAAGACTAAAGTAACACTACAATTGGGTTGCAATACCCTATGTTTCAAAAGCTTATGGTGAACTTCCTCAAAATTTCCAACAAAACATTCCTGAGGAAGGACACCTGAGATAGTTCAAGTGTTGAGTAGTACAACTTGTTTGTAACGTTGTGTTCTTCTTAATTCATTTACTTACAAAGTCATCATAACACTGTCAGCTTACTGCATTTGCTTGCAGCGTTTCACTAACCGTGATTTGCAGGTCAGATTATTCATTCGTGATGAAATACTGAAGTTAGTTGAATAGATTTTAAAACCGCATCAACTTCAATGAACTAAAAGTGTACATAACTGTTTTGTGTTAATTTTTCGTAGTACTGCTATAGACTGACATAAAAATTGTATGTACAATCAAACCGCACTTTAGATGTATGCTCTGATGTCTATCAGACTGCATGGAGGGAAAGTATATCATTTACTCATAATACAATACAAGAACGGAGTCAGATTAGCATAGTAAGAGCTACAGAAGCATCGATGTCGACATCTAAAAATATGAATGACAGGTTTCATTTTAATTCATATGATCGGAAATGATTAGCTTTCGAACAGAGTGACTACTCGTTACTGATTGTCCATGTAATGAGCTATGGCCTTTCCTTGAGAACACAGCAAAGGCAAGGTTTGTTAATGTATGGCTCTGTGAGAAAGAATGACAGCTTTTATGCTCAAATGAATGCTACCCTGGATTAACTAACAGGTGAGTGGAAAAAATCGAAGAATTGCTTGAATTACATCAAATATATTATTCTAATCCATCCATGGTATTCTGTAATGCATAAACGAATGCTTATTTATAAAGACCGTGTTACATAACTGTAGACATAAAGTACAACAGATTCATTGAAACTGTTTACATCAACATATTGTGTATTTAGTAAAAAACCTACTAAGATTGATTTTTCGAAACAATTTTGAGCTACTAGGTAGAAATATCGACGAAACCAACGAAGTGGCTAATTAACAGGAATACATCTATTTTCACTTTCATTGATTAGAATAGCATGTGAATGACGAACTTGAGCAAAAACGGTGGATAAGCCTGGTGTTACAGATTTTCATTATTGTTGTTATTCAGCCCATCGTTAGCGTTAATAACATGTTCATTTTTTCAGGTTCATACTGTTTGATACACCCATACCATACGGTAGGATTACAAAAAGCACCTATATCATGACAACTTTATACCTAGATACAAGCAGTCGTCTGTCATTTCCTTGTCCTTTGAAGTGTCTATGATATAACCAGTTTAGGAGCATAGAAATAGTAACTGGCTAGAAAAGAGCCAACCAGTTGAAAATATGCTGGGATTACCCGTCGACCATTGTAGGTAGAAGTCCTTAACATAAAACTATTAAAGCGAAACAACACTTATGAGGGCGATAACAACTAGTCAACCTGACTGTGGACCGATGTTGTACAATTTGTGTCAGTTTTCGGTTCCAATGCATACCCTAAGATGAAATTTGTTCAGTAGGACACGAAATCTTGAAACTATTTAAAGGTTCCACTTTAAAGTGAAAGCTTTAACAGGGAGTCTTTTTGTTAGGATGTGAGGAGATGTGATTGGATTGTTTCTGTATGGATTCCAGTTATCTTCATTGACTAATTGAGGATCGTCTTGCAACACTGTGATAAAAGACTCCATGTATGTAAACCAAAACAACAGTCTTCCGTTAATTTATACACATACCTGTGTTTATTGCTTATATGCACAACGAACGATTCGTACATAAAAGATAACCGAATCGAAAACACTGAAAGAAGAAGTCCTCAGATTATTATTGCATCATGGAATTCCGTCTTCCGTCCTGGAAAAGTGACTCTTGCAAACCGACTGTGTCGGATTTCATCTTGTGAGGGTGAGCGAACAGTTTAAGCAGGCGCAAAGAAAGCGCTCCCCCCCATTGGAGACATCTGATACTACTTTGGTGGCAAGATGAACGAGTGACAGTTTTCGCTTAATTCCAGCGGTTTCAAACACAAGCCATTTAGAACAATACCCCCTCAGCTATTGTCACAAAAAAACAGTTGAATGCATGCCTCAACAAATTAGTGACTCGATTAATACTCGAGTTAACGATATACTTTCCTGGAAACAACGCCCAAAGGCCTTTGGAATCTGTGAGAATTTTTTCTATCTGTTAGTTACTAAATACATTACTATAATTTTTATGCGTCCTTGAACCACTTGATGAGGTTGAAATTAACAAAAATTCCGGGCATTCAAACTGACTGCTTCCACAACAGTCGGCAGTAGTTGAAAAAATCCTAGGGCATTATGGGTCGTTTATTTAAACTATTTGTTATGACCAGTCTTGATAACCTTTGGAGGCATTCCATCGACCCTGTTTCCGCATAAACACTTCCCCACGTGTGACATGCTCGGCATCACTGTTGTCGATATCGCCCATCGTCATTAACGTTTAATGCCCCGGTTGTTGCTCCTTTTCGTGTGTGAACAACGGGGCATTCGAGAAATGAGGATTTTGACAGCGGTGGTGGCCTGTTCGCCTACTCAAGATGGCAAATCTTGCCTGACAAAACAAGCAACTGGCAATGCACCCCTCCTCACATTCGCATCGAGGTTGAAACAGGTGCGTGTTTCGGGCACTTGAACGCAATGCAAGAACAATCAAGCACATTGTTTCACAATCGCGATCGGCTCTAGGTGTCACACACACACACACACACACACACACAGGTACACAGAGAAACAAACACAAAAAATCCGGTTAACTTCATCATCTGATAGCGACAAAAAAGCATTTGAACAAACTCTAGTCCCAGTAGTTCCGGGACCAAGAGATGACAACGTTCGTGCTGGCTGTTATGTTAAAGCGTGTAGGTGGTGGAATTACGCGCAATCCATGCGGGAGATGCGGTCAAGTTGTGAGTTGTGTGCGGGTTAAAACTACGGCATCGACGGTGGAAGTAACCGCAAACATTTGTACCCGTTAAGTTCCGGACAGTCATAACCACGAAAGCCAAGTTTTAGGCGGCAGCAGCATGAAAGGGTAGGGCGGGTGGAGGAAAGACGATTATGTAGGACAAATGGGGATGTGAGGTGACCGTTCGGATGCATGCGTCGAACTGTCATCTACAAGTCATTCCTAATGTGATGGGGAAATGCTTGAGCTCCGAAACGTACTGAAGCATACGAAGAAGGTTAATCATGGCATATGGTGCCTTCGTTATTGCAGCATATTATCACTTCTCATCATTTCGGTGTCAACTGTTATAATCTGTGGAACATCAAGAAGTACGTTAGTTTGACAGATCTTCAGCTCTCTCTCTCAACCATCTACGTATAACTGTTCAACAAGTCCTTATCATACTTATGTAGCATTTGCTTCCTCAAGTCTTCAAAATAGTCTTAGAAACCCGCATTCAAAATCCATTGTACGAAACCATCAAGCCTAAGCTTTTTAAACCCGCGGTATTTGTTTTGTCCTAAAACAACGAACTTTATTAGTGTGGATTCGATTAATCGCATACATGGAGTGAGCACCTTCTCCTCCCCAAAAAGGAGCAGAGAAATGCGAGTGAAAAAAACCACACAAAACTGCCCCACTCGGGAAAATAAGTATTACATTCAACACTGTATTGCCCATTACATCTTTGATTATCTCGCCGACTCTTACGGTACGTTTGGTTACTCAATTGCTGTGAGCCACTTTCAGTAATTCTCTGAAGCTGACAACATCGGGTAAAATATCTTAATCTTATGACCAATGTAGTCTCAGACAGTTTCAATAGGGCATAAATCTGGTGAACACAAATTTTCACGAAACAGAGAGAAACTCACGGTCTGCTTCACCAGTTGAGGCCTACCGTTAGAGTCATGAAAGAACCGGTGACTCGTCCCAATACCCGGAGATAAAGAAAACGGTTTGCTAGTTGCTTCCGTGTCACCTCTGTTCAATACTTTAATTTACCATACCACCCTTCCGAATCGCTCCTCAGACACACATAAACCATCGTCACCCTGAACAATGAAATGTCCACGTTTCGTATCAGATGGCTGCAAGGTAGCCGTACCCACTATCGATTACTTCGCGTTCCTTCATCTTTCACTAACCTTTTATAACTAATTCACTTTATCTTTGACCGATATCAAAGCATACAGGCTGGTGACAAAATATGGGTACTGTCCCCCTGACCCTGCTGAACGAATTAGGCCCAAGAACATATCGGTACCCAGTCAGGCGACTGGTGCTCTCTGGATTCGAAAAGCATTGAGACTAGGTGGTAGGCTTGCTGACGAGATCTGCCACAAGCCAAAGTGTACTTTCTCCTTCTACATGCTTTTCACTCTCTCCTTTGATTTTTTCTTTGATTCTGGGAGTGGGAAATTTCTGATACTACATATGCATCGTTTGTATACAACTGTTGTGTTGCATTGGCACAAAGAGTCTACTCACCATCCCATATAAGTCTTTTAAACAAGGTTTAATTCGTCAATATGTAGAATCGAATATCCCTTGATTGAAGTACTGAACAAAAAGGCCATAAGCTCCCTTGGTAATAATCGCATGCTAACCGTGAACTCCGTCAAAGACTGCAAGTACACGAGATGCGTGTTGTAACATAAAACTATACCAACTAATTACCTGAAAGAATTCGTACGAGCACATCCAGCTTTCCGAAAAGCTTACGTTCCGCTAGTCTTCGCTGACGTGTCCGGGTGAAATCCTGAACCACTATCGGTTTACGGCTTGCTTTACATGGCTAGTCCATGAAAGCAAGTCATCAGAACTACCAGCATTGCTAGTTGTACATATCTTGACGTCCGCAACAGTTGGAGGCATCTTTCGAGCCAACTGCTGTCAAAGAAAGGCCCTAGACTCAAGTTTCGCTCGCCTGGTGCTTGTCAGTATTGCATATAGCAGGGACGGCGGAGAGTTGAATTCAAGCCATACTTTCCTGATGCAGCTGTGTTCAACACTTCGTCACTAACCTCACGTTAGGGAATAAAACCTGAAAGATTTTCAAGGTATATTGGCTGCGTTTCCCTTATTGTTCCGGTACGAAATAGTCTACATGATTCGGACAGTAACCAAGGTGTAGCATGGTGTGTGCTTCATAGACATTCGGAGACCAGCGTGATATGCGCTGAAAGTGACTGTAACTGGTGAACCATTAGAATGGGAGTAACCAGTCATATATTACTGCATAACCAGTTTGTCATCATTTGAACCGCTCGCCGGATAGAAGTAACCCAGATATGATTCGAACTGACGACCGTTCTTTTGTGAGTCAAGAGCTGTCCTATAATACTTGGTGCGTCGCGAATGACACTGACACAGCATGAGGTGAAGTGTAAGTATATCCTGACTGACGACACTACGGTTACCGACTCAACTAACGGTACGGCTGTCAGTAGCTGATGAACAGTCCAAATGAGAATGAGTCCGATCAGGCTGCAGAGTGCCAGTTAATGAGTGATCACCAACAGGCACTAATAACGTGACAGTTTTTGACTATTGTGAATGTTACCAAAGCAAACTGACAACCCACGGTAAACTGGGTTAAACAGGACCAGTCGAGTGTTGGCAAAGACTGTTCCTGTAAGCGTTCATCACTGTAACTTAATGTTCTCCGCTTTCTTAATAATACTACTGACAACAGTAATGATAGTGAGTCGAGTCATAATAGCCGAAGGAAAGACGCCCAGTTGTTCACCAAATTTCGTACACAGATTCTACCCAGTTTGCCGGTGAAACCTATGTGATCTAAGCACCAAGCCGGGCGAACAACAGAACACCTAAACTGTTAACTGGCTATGTAAAATCCACCAATATTCTCAACAAGCTGAACATTGACCTAGCATACTGTTCAGTTTACCTCCCTGTCAACATCTTAAGCGCCACCTCAATGTCTCACCAACCAACGCTACCAACTACATACATAATTTGATATAAACCAATATAAAACAACACGTGCTGTGACCACAAAAGACGCTCGGCTTGCAAGGTTGTTTGTTACACGAAATCCTGTACAGGTTATGCTAAAACATTTAGGTGAACAGCATGTTCCGAATCCGTGTTGCTGAATCTCACAATATCGTCTTCATATGCCGTCATATTATCCAGTTGTCTTGCCAACTGAATCATCAGGCTTCGAAATGTGAATGGTGCCCCCGATAAGCCAAACAGCATTTGCTTAAATTGGTACTGTTTTACGCTCACCATGAATGTGGTTTTCTCACGATTCCAAATTGTGTGTAGTATACTACTCACCAACGAAGTTGCCCATTATACAACACACGTAGGTGTAAACGTCAGTACGATGGACGAAAATGTCGCAAGTCTGCCAGTTAATTGAAATTGGGCTTAAAACTAATTAAAAGAAATATTAGAACCACCCTATATTCAAGTCACTCCTTGGCCACCGATTTTGCAAGACCTTTGGGAAACAGTTTATGGATTGACTAGCCTGACACTGCTGGCCATATTATTTCAAGCGCGAAGATATTTTTCACTGCACGTTATCACACAATTAAACAACAGAACGCTAACTGTCGTTTCAGCACGCATTCCAGTAAACCAATTGCAACATCTTTCCAATCCCTCGTTCTATCGATCACCGTAATAGCCGATCCTGACTGGTCTTAGCAATCCAATACAACTTCCAGTTTCGCCGCTGTTGCAACCACCTACTTCATGTGTGTGGGCTTTTCACAGGTGTTTGTTGCTATGACACACAACTGAATCTGATAAGACACCATCGTAGGGATTAAGTCTTCCACGTAGGTATGCTGACACCACTCGACCCGGATGAGCAGTTGGGATTGCCTTGCGACCCAAAAACACCTCTCAGACGTTTGCGTGTTTGGCGCATCTTGACTGTCACAAAGACAATGGACCCTAATCTGCTTAACATAATGCTACGACAAGTATTAACAGCAGCTGGCGACAGCGATTTTTGAGTGAGGAACGAACTCCAATTGTTCCACTTGCAATCTGCAAGCAACCTCAACGACAAACAGCATATTTTCGAATAGTTGCGTGATCCAAGGTTGTCTGGGATAGGAGATGGATGTAATGAACATCGAACGAGCTAAATGAAGTCAAGCTGAGATTAACAAAAACCATATGAAATGTTGATTTCAGTCAGAATTGCGGTAATTCTCAAAAATAGATCAATGTGCAATTTACTCAGGTTCGTGTATTAGGTGTTTCTGAAAAACCGACTTTGGACAGAGAAATTTTACTTGACTATCACCCATTCCCCACTGTTCGCTCACCTTTATTCACACACGTAGTATCCAGTTCTTTGGTTGTTATCCCATACACTTTATCTACAGATTAGTGACTCTTTAAATCATTTTTCACCTCCCAGTAAAAAAAATTTCCCGCAGAACTTTTTTGTTGTATTAATGGTTTTTCTTTTATGTGTCTGTTTCAACCCACCGGTAGTTCGGATCTTTTTAGACAGAGTTCTAAATTATCAACTAGATTCAAATATGAACATTCACAAAACCTTGCCCGGCTCTAATGCCGTTTTTTCTATCTGTGACTGGAATTCTACTGTAAGTATTCCAACCTCCCAGGTAAGGTTAATTGTATAGGTGGTAAATCGCACGCTCAGTACAGATACACGCTACCTATCATTGCTTTAAATCAGTCCCAATCTCGGAATTTTTACATGGATCAACTCTCAAACTGATAAATGTATCAAAATCCATATTTAGTTCGATTTCTACGTGAACTGGCTCTTCAATTTACTCACCTCACTATGAACTTGTGCCCATAGTTATGTTTTTACTGACACAGACCGCGTATGCCTGCCTCAAGGACAGTACGGTTTTACCACAATATCGTTTGAGTTCATTAGGTTAACTGTGGGTAATTTGTTAAGGATGTCAGTTAGTTAAAATCCTTTGTTTCACCTCCGGAATAGCTGTTAACAATTTGTGTTGGTGCCCTACGTTTGCTAAGCTATCATTGATTGCTGTGACAATTGTTAGTAATTGCAAAACAGATGGTTAATTCCAGTTGTGCCATAATTGTGACACAATCGTATCAAAACTTTGTTTCCGTATGTGCCAATGACATGCCTGTTTTTGTTCGCTTTGCTCTGACAACTCCGTTCTATATAAATTTTCTATATTTGACCTGATGATAAATAACTTTAAACGAGACCGTTCACTACACCGTTTTTCTGATGAGTACCCTAGTGGTTTTTTTACCAGATGGTCGATTCCATAGATTTTTTCGGACAACACCTTATTTCTAATCTGTCACAGAATTTCACTATGCGGGTAAATGTTAACACACTATCATGAGAGTTAATGCCATCGAGTTGATTCTCCCGTATGACAGTGTACACAACTTCGCTTATTTTTGCCCTGTTCAGATGAAGTTGCAACCAACCAGGCTAGAAACACCTAAAAGACCAGTTTGTGTCTTTGTCCCAATAGCAACCCCTTCTAAGTCGTGATAAGAAATTCCATTATTCGTTAACGTTGGTTTTTTCACTTGTTTTATCGGATTCAACTCACTTTCTGAAATGGAAGCCTTTTAAATTTATTTCTCTACAACCTCACCAGGTGCAAACAAAAACGTTCACTGAATCGCGCGTGATTCTAAAATTCTTTTATAATTCTTTACTCAGCTCAAACTCATAATCCTTTTTCAACTGTGTTCTGTTCTGTTTGGGTCACACCAGACGTACACTACACTTGGTAATATCGTACAGCTATCTCGCCAGCCCCGTTCGATCAACCCGCTTTAACCGCTGTCAATTCGGTAGAGATTTACAGCTGTTCGTATGTTTCTCAGACCTATCGTGATGCACACGGCAACACAATCACAGCGGAACTAACTCATGTCATCACAGCTTGTAAAAACCGAAAACTTGTGTTTTATGTAACATGATACTTTTAATTTCATCTGTCTGATGATTATTCCACAATTTACAACAAATTTGTTCGTTTCCGTGATCGTTATTCACTAGCGATTTGGGCTTTTTGTTGGGTGCAGTCTGCACACAATTTTAATGATCATTTCAATAGACCCCAGGATCATGTTTCCATCCAACCGTATGAGAAACTCTAAGGTTAGTTATCGAATATCCTAATTTGCCCTCCTACTCTAACCTACGGCATAGTCATTCGAAAATGTTTGCGTAACACTGGCGCTAACCGCCTTTAGACGGACTGAAATATTGATTCACTTTCCATTTATGTTTCTCATAAGGAACTGATTAATGTTTGAACGTGTCTTCACGGTTTCATAGGACCCAGCTCACCCAACTAATTCGGTACATTCTTATTTTAAGTAGATCCTGGTACGGACATTCATTAGAGTGTACTCAGTTCTTCTTCACGGAAGTATCACACCATGTAGGTCCGAGTACAGTCTGACTATCTAGTAATGTGAGAAATAGCAGGTAGCATTACAGAAAGTAAAATATTCAAACTATGACAACGGTTTTGTATCTCTGGATCACAGAATGTCGGGCTTCGTTTCAACTCTCTTGATTGTAAGATGTTGCATGTTTGTCATTCGTCAGGTACTGAGCAATTGTGGAACGGTGGAAAGCTTTCCGTTGCTGTCCGCTAGCAAGACTTATGAGTGATAATCTCAGGGAAATTTAGGCCGTTTTCACCCTATGCCCAGTTGATCAGGTAAACTAACGGAACACTTAGGACGTTTTAGCTAAAGCGCTTTTCATTGAGCTACAGTGTATTGAACGTCTTAAGCCTGAGTTGAATATCCGGGACTCTTCGTCATACAGTATAAAAAATATCTACCTGAGTGAGACAACACATTGTGGGACCGAAGTTTTCATATGGGTCATCTGAAATTTCAACAGCATTTTTTCAATACTCGGTTATCTGTAGTATGAGACGTCATGTTTGAATGTGTTGTAACAACGTCATAAATAGAGAACTTTAGGCGAATACTCGATGGATATATTTGTGGGACAACTGAAATCCTGTGAGCACCTTCTGTACAACGCTGAAGTACCGTGCATCTCATAATGTCAATATTAGCACGACAATGCTTGCTGAAGTCAGCTTGGCCTAGGCTTAAGTATACACAAAAATGTTACACGCATCTTTCTACATTTCGGTTTTACCGTGTCTGACAACATTTCATAATTCTATGAACCTTACCGTCCAGAAACCCACATCCTTATATAAAGTTCTTTATTTCACTAGGTGTTTCGTTTCGATCACCGCACTCAGAGTCGAGCATGCAAAATGTGCTGTGTGCTACATCGTCTAGACTGTGAAATTCCAATGATCAGTTTATACACAAACCAAATCTCCTTAATTACGAACTAACAAAAGAAATGAAATCACCCTTTACTCTCACTGAGTGTATACTACACTCTCAAACTCCTACTGTGCAAGCTGTGTTCATTTAGCTTTTTTGCCCATGAAAATGTGTGCGTCTGTAAGGTACCGTTTCTGTGCGAAAACACTTTTGAATTAGTCCCTGAAAAATTTGACCGCAAATCGGTTGCGTTTACCTGAAATTCAAGTTGTTTTCAGTTACATTCAATGAACGTTAATGAGTTTGCAATATTCAATTCTGTTGAAAATGTTTTCACCCCATTGATGGAATGCACAGTCAAACATTTCATCGTAGGTTTTGTAATCTTACGGAAGAACTCTGACAACAATGAAAGCCGAGTGCAATACCATTGTAACAGTGGCTGGTTGATCAGTCTGTGTGGAAGCTGTGAACGGTTGTGTTGTTTAACCTATATTAACGAAAACCCACTACTTACCAGTAATTCTGCGCTCGTATTTCGCTATTCTACTGGTTTCTGCGCATAGACTTCCATTACGGCTGATTGTTTCATGAGCTCATTGCGATAATTACAGTAGCCTTTCTGAATAGACAGCCTTGACAAGGCTACGTATCTGACCTTGAAGTACTGACCGGTCGAATCTTGCTACCTCAGGCATGCTACTTTAATTGTGTATTCACCTTTATTCCCTTCACAGTACAGTGGTTAAGTGTTTCCAGAAATAAAGCCCGTAGTATGAAGACTTTCTTAACCACTCAACTAACCGATCTAATGCGCACTCATCTCAGTGATACACGAGAAGCAAACTTATTGTCAAGTTCCGAGATGACCAACCGTAACTAAGGCCGCAGACGATAGGTGCAGGTTTTTCATTTTCACATATATTTGTCACACAAGTAACCATCACACTCTCGAAGACTACAGAGGTTTTACAGTTGTACCCACATACATACGAGATGAGTGAAAGCTCTACTCTGAAAAGACAGAATCAAATTATTCGTCATAGAGCGAGCTTGTCCAGTCCATCAACTTCCTCTTACTTGGAAATCTATACCGTCGACTTTTTGAGCTAGGCGTGTCAGCAAATAAATTCGGCACTACTCAACAAGGTAAGCTACGAAAGGGGTAAATAAGATGGCTGCATAGCTACGTTCCACAGTCCGATACCTGGAGTATTCATCTTTTGTACTCTAACACCCCGAAGTAGATACTTGTCCGAGAAGATGTAGCTCCGTAATGTAAACTACCTATAATTATGCCAAGTTAATCAAATCAAACAAATGTTATACACTCAAAGGTCAATATTTATCATAGTTTATCAACTACAGAGACAAAAGCGTTAAAACTATTGATATTTGTTAATATTGCTAAATAAGGTATTGTGAACAGATTAAAAGATGCACAAGCTAAACAGATGTGGCATTTTCCACATGCACCTAACAGTTTGTCGTTCTCGAGTGCAAAATGCATGGAATCTGATTGAAATTCGTCCGGAAAGCCATAATGGATGTCACAAGTGATGAAGTGTCAGCAAGTTACAAATTAGCTTAAGATTTTACAGGAAATTATATTACGGTAACCTTACCAACGATACTGAATATTCGTTAGATAGAGTAGACAGAAACACAAAGGAGTCAAGCATGAAAGAAAGTACACAGCAACAAAGAGATGCAAGCAGATAAGGTGTAGGGATAAGATTTTGAAACGGTAGAACATCGATAAAAGACAACTTTCACACCTTATCAAACCGGTTGCCATATAAGGTAACCAGACAAAACTGTTAGATAGCTGGCTGAAAGAGACCGGAAGATAATTTCATGATCAACAGAAAACATGCCGCAATCGTTTCATATTCAAGCGCTATCAATCACACTAACTATCCTTTCTGGCCTGAAACCTTTGATCAATCCTTAACAATAAAGTTTGCCGGTCACTGTTTGAGACAAATCTTCAGTTGTCAAATCTCTGGTTATCTATGTAACTTGTCTTCAAATACAACAGACAAAACAGCTCCAACGGTTCCCATAACTAACATGTCAAAACTTAAGAAAAACAGTGCATTTCCATTTGGCACCAATCCGACTTGCTACAGCATTTTTGAATTAGACTTTCACAACGGCCAAAAATCCAAATGAAGCCTTCATTTGTGTCATTACATGTGGCTTGTATTGCACTACTCATAGTTAAAATCACGCACACTGTAGCCACGTTAAACGTGAGAAGCAAAGGCTGGAGAGTATTTTTTTAGTAAGGCCGGTCAACGGTTGTTGGCCAAATGGTAGGGTGTTGTGAAAGTTAAGGATTTTCATGGTGAATTTCAAGCAAGAAAAACAAAAAAACGTTGACAAAATTAGACAAGAGGGTTTTCTGTACAGAAGTAGAGGCTAGAAGATTCCAGATAAAGAGTAGGTAGAAAAAATAAATTTGAATTCTTATCTCTTAACCGAACAAAACCAGCCGGATGCAATACATTGCGAAAGCTGAATAAAATCAGTGGTAGCAAGTCATCATGACCCGGAAATCTGAAGGGAGAAGCGAATGGTTTATCAAACCACAAGGGTCGCTGGTAGATGTAGATGAAAATTATAACCGGGTTACATTACACCTAAAACATTGGTTACCTCTTCGTTGTCGGATGGCTGTGGGTACGCTGATGACTTACAGATCCGAGATGGCCAACACAGTCACGTATTCACATACGATCAACTTATCGTGACCAACACTTCGCACAGAGTGCCCTTGAATGCGCTTATATGCTGCCATGGGTTAAGGCGTATTTACAATACGAAAAACTCAGCTGAAAAACTCCAGAATTTCATTCTCAAGTTGATAAGTGTTCGCTTACAAGCGTTTAACTGTCATCTAAACAGCTGTTTCAGTATCCATTCCCCAACGAGCTAACAAACGTGCCATAGCCAAGAAAACTAGATAAACACCAACATGAGTTCAATCCCTTCCATATCTGTTCGACAACATACTTCAATTTCAGTTCACACTTTAAGCACTGCAGATGAAGACGACTCAGACATCGCACATAAAATACCATTTACTGTAAAAAGAGGCGTACAAAATCACGAATCTAGAAACAAATAATTCATATGTCATTCATAGGTTGCAAGTCTGCCAGGTGTTGCTTTCAGTACGTCCAGCAACAGTTCTACTCTGGACCACGTGGGCTATCAACTCCATATCCATGGTCATCGACGGATTGCTACCCAGGTCACGGACTTCCGTTCAGCTATCCACAGTGTCTCCAGTGATGCAAACACCAGGTGTAAATATAACACCCTCGCTGGAAGTAAGCCGAAAGAGAGAAAATGTCTTACCCTTGTTGATATCCGATTTTAATTTGATCATCATAGTCGCGAAAGCTATAGCCATTCGTTATAGTCCTTCTTCATAGTATGCAAACAACGCACTATCCCATGCGGTCAGTAACTTTCGAAGTGTTAACGATCCAACAGGCGACTATTCCGTACGGCATTCTGCATAAACACCATCCACCAAAATCTGAAGGACAACCGTTAGTTTTTCAGCCGAATACGAAATAAATAGGGTTAAGGCCAAGACATGCATGCTTTATATCACTGTCGATCGCGAAATCATTAATTGGATTAATGAACTGACGTGGAAAGTGAAACTAATCATGTACTGTTCACATTGCCTCATCTAAATGCCCTGGTAAAGTCCGCAGAGTGGACACGCATCTTCTGGCTACATTCCAGACATCATCCTGATACCAGGGATGGGGGTAACTACAGCTTGTACCACAGTCCGTCTCTGAACCGTAATTTAAACCGCTCCTGGTGAAAGTTTATCGACAAAACTTCGAAGTCAGGTCGACCTTGAGGGTTTTTTGTCAAAACCCCTCCAAAGCAGGTTAGCAGACTGATGATTCAGAATCTATCAGTAGTTTGCATAGTCCTTTTACTTCCAGACAAAGATGCAATAGAAGAAAGTATCATTGAACTTTTGCAGAACTAGTTCCTAATCCCAGAAGCAAAGTTTACTTCACAACTGGACCGTTTAGATGTAATGGTTCAACCGGCTTCTTCATTCTGAACTTTACTGTTTCAGGTATGTTTGGTGACCATCTGAACCTCTGTCAACCCTAAGCAATTGTAAGTTATCCTTTGGTGGTCTACCGTGATGAGCTGTTCACGGTCATCTATTAGACGGCACTCGATCGCTCACCTTGCTTATTGTGTACCTTCCGAACTTCGTGCTATCACAGGACCACGTACCAAAACAGTTGGTCCTGACTGCTCCGTAGGCGGGTTCACATTGTGTTATTGCCCACATCCAGCTGCAATCGGGTGGGTTCGATTGACAAGTCTTGAGGAGAACAAAAATGGATCAGGCATTCACTGTTCTAACTGATTGCATCAGTGTCGTGTAGCTTAAAGTCACATGACCGGCCTGTTAAATCGCGCCCAACCAGCTGGTTCAAATTGCGCAGATGAAACAGTCGGTCACTCATCGATCTCGAGCAGACTGAGGCGGAAGAATGATCGTAGAAATGGTCTTGTATAAAATCCGTGTGGCACGTGGTTTAATCATAGGCACCAAGAAACGTGGCAAACTCTTCTAGATAGTCATAGATACATGGACATGATTCGATCGCTGTTGCTATGGGGTTAACCCACCATCATTTAAGTGAGGTGATCAGCGGCTATTAGACCGACACTGTGCTCTAAACCGTGTTCTGCTGAATAACTGATTTAGAGGAGGCTGTAACTGACACTTGGTTCTTACAGCTTGTTTTGGTCCGTAATTTTTTCTCAATCAGTGCGGTGTCACCTAGGTGTGATATGTCAGAAAGGTGCAAACGTTAGTTTATGCATTACTGGTTGCATAAATTAATAGTATACCTCAAGAGAATAAAAAATATGGACAGGACCAGTTTGATATATATTGCTGTGCTAGTCACATTGAAAAGGAGCGTTTCACACATAGGGGTAAATGAGTGGAAGTAGACGATGTATACCCAATGGGAAAATGGTGGAATTCGTGAGGGTACCATGTGGTAGTTTTACTGGTCATCCTGTGCAGTTGAAGCAGACACCGTTGTTGACTGACCCTGGCAATTTTTGCCAGGTCCCACCCAACCATGAGAGTTCTTTCATAGGGCCTCTCGCAGAGTGCAGTCCGCATAACCTCTGGCAGCTGAAAGGCTGTATCTGTTAGTTCAAGCTCCCAGAGGCACCTCCCTACATACCTGATGACTTCTGGTAGGTGATAACTGTTTTCAGTCAAATTCGTTGATCTAACATCATTCTTTAACGGAGGTTGGAACAGGAACACCGAAAGTTCACGCAGTGTTTCTAAAAAACGATTCTTCAGTAAGTATAATTTTGCATAACCGATCATCGTTGACTGGTACAAATGTACATAAAATTAGATGGCCTTCGGAGGTTTACTGATTAGAGCAAAAGCCAGGATGATTGAGTAAATGAGAAACGCCACATTGCTGCAATTAAGAACAGACGAGGCAGGTTTTAGATACTTGGCAGCAATCGGGTTTGACCACCGGGAGATGAACCAAAACCTGCCAAGGATTGAATGGCTTGGCTGAGCAATGGCAGACTGGGTTTGTACGAGTGATTTTCACACATATAAACGACAATAACGCAGTGGAATTACAACCGCATCGATTGTTGACAAGACCAAGGAACCAGCTGTTTCAAAGCCCATAACAAAGTGTGTGCTCAACCTAATGAGTGTCTCTGGTACAATAGATCATCTCTCACCTTGTTCATCATAGTAGATATAATGTGCTTGTCAAAGTAATTAAAACCGTGTACGGTAGGCGCGTAACATAAAACCAACTGTGACAAATACCTAAATTGATAAGAAAATAGTGATTCTAACAGACTCAATGAAAGTCGATTAGGTCAATAAATACGTCACTGAGCGAAACGAAAAATAGACCCGTCAACAGCCAGTCAAGTGGTAAACACAACAGGGTATACCAAATGGAGCTGCTTTAAACCTGGAATCTTTTAATCAGTGAGTATATAGAGTACCCTCAATTAGTCCCGGGTTTATCCAGCTTCTACTAAATTTACACAGCCGAAGTAAAGAACACAAAACACTCGCCATGATTCTTCGAATAAAATAAAGATGGCCTACAACCATCGAAAAGCATGCCTATTCTCTGTGCGCATTAAGAACATTGAAAACGTGGGGTGACCACCTTTCGTCCCACAGCTGCACAAGATAGAAGGTAACTGGGGACAAGTAAAAGCCAGTCTAGTTCACTTTCAAAACCTACACGAGATTCGGTCGAAAATACCCACTGAAGTCATGCTACTCTGTCGTTCTCACCGGCACGAGACTCTGAGTGATCATGCTAACTTGTCATGGCCTGAAATCAAAAACAACTTTAGTTTCTGTTCGAGTTGGCATAAATATGCAAAAATTCACACCTCTATCAGATGCTGACAAAGAACAACATTGGAGAATCCACTGTGAGGAGATCTTTATTTTAACATAGGTTTTGTAACTGTATAACGAGGTAATGCGAACAGTTTTTTCTGTGGAATTCACCCGAATGATTTAAAAGTTTGAACCTGTCGTGTTCGCGCCATAGCGTATGCACACATAAGGTCGTATATAACTGCGGCGATGACTACTTGTTTCCAGGATGTCTAGCCTAGTTCGGTGAGAGGAGTGTGGGAATCTTGATGCCCAAGCACATGCAAGTCTAGTGTTTGCTTGTATGATTTTACGCTAGGAGCGTCGGCTACTTCTTGAGGGACTGCGTGCCAATGACGACAGACTCTTATAGGAAAGAATTTGTACCGACCAGCTAGTTTCGTAGTTCATTTCTGAGACTGCGTGTTCTGATGTACGACATATTAGCTGTTTTCTTTCTATTAAAGCCCTATCAGCACGTCCTTTTGTGGTTCTCCTGAATGTGCTCGAGTTCGAGGGAACCAAATAACGGCTTGTCGGAACACGGTGTGGCTTTTGTTGGGAGCAGGTGCAGAAATACACTCAAACACTGATATTTCTCAACGAATCCAAATTTTAAAACGGATATTTTTCATACGAATGTATAGTGACACTAAGAACAAAAACTCCCTATTAAATCCAGGAAAATTTTGAAACCCTAATATCTGCAGTTGACATTCGAACAACTAGCAATTACGGTTGCATCAACGTATTCACGAAACTCAGGCATCGCAGGAAGTCGTCTGATGTCGATGGTGAGAAGGACCCCTCCGAGCATACGAGGGGAAGTGTGCACGATCGTAGATTTTACAGTAGTATAAAAAAGTTGATTTATTTTACGATATTAAAAAAACTGTGGACAACTCGGTGGCCTCTCTGTGTGAGTGTTTTCTGTTCATCTGCCAAACATCGTACTGAGCAGCATCCACAATACAGACAAACGGTGAACGTCAACTGTGTAGAGTATCATTAGGGGTAATGTGAAAAAATCAAAACCAGTCATCATATTTAGACCACTGAAAACCGATTACAGCCACTTCGTTGTAGACGTGAGAAGGGTGACTATCGTATCAAATGGAATGCATGCACGTAACACTTCCAACTGGTGAAATTACAAACTAAAAATTTACAATTTCAATGAAACTTAACGCAAAATATATATATCGGAATATCAGAGGATGCACTGAATAGGTTATCACTCATGTTCATGTCGTACACCACATTACCTCTCGGGGAAGCTTCCCGTATCGCTACTGAACCCATCCAACTCGGGGATAAGTAAATTATGAAAGGTATGAACACTAACATACATTCGCTGTCGATTTCGACGGTTTCGCCCGATTTGGCAATTTCCGTGTGCCGATGCGACCCTGTGAACCATACAACCGCCGTTGGACAAAAGAGCTCAAATCTTCCTCACATTCTTTCGAATGCTCACTTAACATTGAATGTGAAAAGTCCACTACTTAGGAACAAAACGTCTGAGTTTGGGTCGGCGATATGAAACAGAGGCCCGGGGTGCAAATGATATGCTTCCACCAGAAAAGCTTATCTCCGCAGCGGGGTTTTCATCAGATATGGTGTTTAGGCAGTGGAAACTCCGTCTTTGAAACTCAGTCCTTTACAAAATATAAACCAGGCAGTCTTATACCATATCATATATTGCACAGTCCATTGTTAAGGAATGCTTACCAGCTTCAAATTGGGTAAAGGCTTCCTCTTCAGGGTGTCTTCCAATTTCCTTAACTGTTCTATGAAACATGCTCCATGCTCCTCTAGTGGAGATGGACGTTTAGACACTGCTGTATAACAATTAAGGACAGCATTTGTCGCCTACAGTCTGTCTGGATGACGTGCACGGAAAATGTGAGATTTTTACTTATTCCGAAGATGAGAAGTTATGTAACGCTACCTGATTACTTGACAATCGGGTCAGATAATTTGGACATCTCTCGGACCAATGTACCATAACTATATTGTCTCGTACATAACAAATCTTCTTTGTTGACAACTCCACACTGCTACTTGCTGTGAATGATGGTCTACTGTCTAAATTAAAATTCACGTCAAGGAGAGCCTGGGAATAAAGCTGCATAGTTCTAGGAACATTATATAAAGGCATTAAATGAACATTTCCTACTAGTTCACTTTCAGATGAGACGTAACTCTGAAAAATCAGTGTCGGCTGAATTCGAACCGGCGACAGGCACAGCAGGCTTCAACACGGCAAGCGCTCTATCGGCTGAGCTACGAAGTCACACCAGGAGCTCGGAAATTTCACATCTGAACTCACTAGTAATACAATTTCTGTGCTCAGCAGTGAAGTTGGTAGATTCCAGCGTGAACTGTTTGAGAAATCCTGCCCGGGCAGTCGATCTCCTGAATCATTTGCTGGATTCCATATGAGACAATGGAACGGGTGGGTAGTCCAAATGTGAAATTTCCAAGCTACTGATGTGACTTTGTGGCTCAGCTGGTAGAGCGCTTGCCGCGTTGAGACATACTGTGTTTGTCGCTGGTTCTAATCCAGTGGAACCCCTGACTTTTCACAGTTGGGTCTCACCCATTAGTAATAATGGAGCTTTGTTTACCGAATCCCAGAGTGTAATCTGAATCGTTGTCACCGGGCGTGTAACCGAACATATAACCAGCCATCAGAGCGCGATACAAGTTCTTTTTGTCTTTATAATTGCGAGGTGTAATGTACTAAATGCAACTTACGAAAACGAGCAGAAATCTTATAGTCTAGTGTTTGGTCGTCTTCTTTAAGATGCGTGTACGATCGCAGAGCTTTTACATATGTTGATCGTCTAATTGATCGTAGACTTATAGCATCTCTTCCAAACAATCAGAATTGTGGTATATTTCCATATTCATTTGTGTCAAACGAATAGGTGACGGTGAACATCAGGAAGTAAAATATCAATGTCAAACAATTTGAGACAAGCGAAAAAAAGATTACACAAGTTCAGTGAAGGTATGTAGAACCGAACTAATTAAAAGTGTCCTCATACTTTGTGAAGCACCCGAACACGGAATAGTTAAGTTGACGGACTTTGTAAATGTACATGTGCAAAGACTGGATGTAACATTAAAAAATTGTGTACTTTGATAAATGGTCTATAGGACACTTGTAGCAAAACGCCCAGCATATCATGAATGTCAACACTGGTGGTTGGTGTGTTCCAATTTTCATTCCCACACAAAACTTTGGTCTTCTCAATCTCTTGTAATCTAACACTGATTTCAGACGAGAGGTTGGATGGTTTCCTTATTAACCTTTTCAAGTGGTATAGGTGTGATTCATATGGAAAGGATAAATTTATTTAGCGGTTCATATCGCTCACAGCCGCACACAATGTGCTATAAACTGTGTATATTATACATTATACCTTTTCCAGTTCAAGATGTTTTGATAACATTTTTGTATACTACGCTGTCAATGTAAGATATCCGAAAGGGGTTAGGTGAGCTTCAACAGCAATCAGAGTCGCACGACTAATATGCAAATGGGTAGACTGAAAAACCTAAGGATTGGTTGGCTCGCACAGAGTAAGAAGACACGATCCCACCAGGTATGGAGAACAAGCAAAGCTAGCTAGGATGGATCCAGTCACCTAGAACACCTCAAACTGACATCGAGACACACGGAAATGATATCGAGACATCTTAACCCGGAAAAGGTTCAGATCATTCGGACAGTAGAACGTGGAGTGGTTATGGAAATATCATCACTAAACATAGAAAAAACTATAAGCGAGCTTTACATAAAATGGAATGGCATAAATCGTAAACTATTGATGAAGGATACCAAAAGGTAACATGTTGTGTGACATTTAAAACATCCTGTAACGCTCCTGGTTCAATGTAAAGTACGAATTGGTCGTACTCCGGAGCTTTCCACGGTCTCCACAGTTCTCAAGGCTCGCACTTTCCAGGAAAACCGGATGTTAGATACTTCAAATACCTTTCCATACCCTTGTTCATTACACTGTGTTGTGCTGCAGATAGTCATATGTCATTCCTTATATCGCCCCCTTCCATATGTCAACGAGCCTTCTAACCACGGCAAAACAAACGGAACGTGTGTAATCAATGAGCAATTCACGAATCATGTCTATGTGTAAATATTCGAATGATGATATACGTCCTCTGTACGTATGTCTTAATTGGCAGTCGGTCCTCAAAAGGATGATAATCTTGGGGCGAATCATCTGTTGGGAAAAGTAATGTCCAAGTATTAGGCATTTGTCACAACCGCCGTAACTGTTGTTGTATACTCCTGCTTACCGAAGATGTGAGCCAGCCTATCACAGATAACAGATTATAATCTAATTGCTATCGGTCGGATACTGGCAGCAAGCAACACACCTGTGATAAGGGCTTTCATGAGATTGGATATAACAAATGGCAGGTACTGATAGACATTTGCCGGTTACTTCATCTTTTCAAAGTCATCGTTACTGAACACAATCGTTTTAGCTGGACGTATGAAACTCCCTTGTATTTGCCATAGTTGTATCGCCAGCCATGCTACACAGATTGGGTGTCCATGGGGTTTTCAGCAGCGTCCTGTGTTCCGGCGACAAGTCCAGATGATCTGGATTTACTGTTGCCAGCAACCCACCGGCTGCAAAATGTGTGAATCCCACGCCCATGCCCACCAACACAACTAATCCCTCAGAGGAGTACTCTCAACGGGACCATTTGGACGACTGATGATTGCTTCTGTGGAAACAATCTCTACAGACCGTGCGTGATTAAAAGGCTCACACACTATGTTAATCTGGTACAGATTTAGTCGATCGACTGAACAACATGAATAACCACTGAGGTGTCAACATAGGGGGCGGAACTAGCGCACGTCCGTAAGATTTCTTTCATAATTTTATGAAACTGAGGGCTCTCTGTCCAACGATTGAAATCTGTAACCATGATTGTGCTAAGTCATCATAAAAAGGAGAGAATTCCCTGTTAAAAATCACGACGCACAATTATGGAAAGCTATCACACGCAACAAGGAATCAAAAGAGGAGTAGGAAAATATCGCACGCATGGTTGGAAGAATATTAGGCTAACAATCAGAATTTAAGATGTTAGTTAAACAAGACAAAAAACTGATTACACCTTTCGAAATTGCAGACCATACAACTTATTCCTCCTGGACATATGTCTCACGTGAACAGATTTATTTCTAAATCTATCATTACAGGACATTCATTAACCGAACAGGTAGGGACGAAAACATACAGTCCCCATCAAGCCCCGATTACTATCCCCACTTCATACCACTAGGGGTTGGGGATGATCGTTCAGAGTGTTATATGTTAGGAAGAGGTACCCACAGACTTACACAAGACAGAGGAAATATTGTGTGCTCAACTGTACAAAGCGCGACCTAGTTACATAAGCCAGTGATACATTTAACTGTGCGACGGTGAATACTTCCTAGTCTTCAAGTATCCTCGACATGATATGGGATATCCGCGTGGACAGTTACCGTGTAAGCGAGTGGAACACAGTAACTACAGTTGATGTGAAAAACGGCAGATTTAAGAATACCGAAAGTTCTTGTGAATGGACTGAGTCTGGACTCCACTCTTCTTCACACTTATAGGGTGGGTTCGAGGCGCTTGGGCTAACCACATTAAGAATTTGTTCAGATTTAACCGGGGAATAAGCACTTCATTAATACTGCAAGAGTAACACAGTTTGTAGAATGTGTGTAAGCCCTTAGCTCAGCCTTAGTAAACGGAAGTCAGCAGTCCAACCCCATTCAGCTAGGGTACACTAGTCAACGTATTGCAAGAGTGTATTCTCAGAAGGTGAGATCGTTCTCCATAATTTGAAGTCATCTGTGTATAAAACGCGGGATTTGACTCCATTTTTACACAGCTAATGAACTGTGGGCCAACAGGGGACACATTATTGAGCCAAACGTGATTCCGGTTGGCGCGCAACGGTTTTGTGGGAACATCCCTTCGAATTTTATTCATTAGCGTTTATCCTTTAGGTATACTGTTAACCAAACCAAAGCTTCACTGTAAGCGCCGAATTTTGGTAGCTTGGTAGGCAGCGTGACATGACTATAAAACACTTTTTGTTATTCATGTTCAACTTCACCCGCACACTTTTCGTCCGCTGTCTGGACTTAGTGATCAACGACCCAGGTTGTCCTTGGGTCAACAGTCCGACACTTTCTGTGATGCTGAATCAGTTGTTTACGAGACTCTCAGGCATATACGATGGGGTGGTAACTGACTACGTCTGTTTCCGATTTGTCATTTTAAAACGGCCTATTGTGGGCACTTTTGTTCGAACTTGTCTGTTCTTAAGGTGTGTCATAAAAATTCGACTAGAGGTCAACAAATTAAGACGCACAATCTAAGAAGATAGAGTTGCGAACACTTTCTGTATAAGAAAGTTTTCTCCTAAGAAATAGGGTAGATTTACACCGACCTGATTCATCACTACAAGTTACACCTAATTCCAAAAGTTTTTTCTCATCCGATGGGGCAGTAGGGAATCTAGTAAAGTTGTCATTACCGTAGATTTCTGTCTGACACTGTCTTAACAACCATACACTCTTTGCAGCGGTTTAGCGTACCACCAGCAAACGCTTGAGTCCAGTTCGTCAATCTGAAAACATATTGGTGGCCTGCATTCTATCCGATTTTAAATCAACCATTCACGTATTTTCTCAAGGTGATTTTATAACATTAATATGTTTTGGTGGTACTTTTTTGATCACGCCACTTTGTATAGCCAGAAACTGCTAGTATTAACCTTGAAGTTACCCTGGTTCTGGACTCTGTTCTGTCAATCCATTGATCGTTAGTGGTCTGTTCAACCTTTATCACAAACGACGTATATTTTCGTTTGAGGAGAGTGCACGCTGTGTCAACTCAGAATGCCTGATTTCTCCCTATGTGAGTCAAATTACGATAAAGAAAGGGAATCAAAATTTCGAGTATTCAGGGACAGTGAGAATGAAGAACTGAGAAACGAATTGTTTGAACATATCAGTAGGATTAATCTTAAAAGGAAACACGAACATCCAATAAAATGTAGGTCTCTAATTACGTACAATATTTCAATTGTATTTAAAAGGGAATGTGTCAAAAGTAAGGATTAAATCGTGTATGTAGAAGGGAAAGGACAAAATGAGAACGGATTATTCCATTAATTAATTTGCACAATATACTTTTTTCCATACAAGTCAACGGATTACGTACTGTCAGTAAACTAATTGCGAAAAAATTTATTACCTTAGCATGACCGTATGATTTTTACAGTTTTTCTGACATAGATAATTTCGTGTTTCCTGAAGTAGGTAGTCCAGGGCGTCAAATGGGAACGATCATCACAACGACAATGGCCTTCAGAAAATTACACAGGACTCCTGGTAATATTCGCTTGCGAATTGTTAATAAAAGATGTTTGGTTCATTTTCCATTGGACACACTGTAGTTTGACTTCCTCGATTGAAAAGACATCGTTTTATTGAGTTTTAACTTTTATCAAAATGACAACTTCATTTATAGCGGCCCACTGAATCGCAGCAAAACTTTACGATGTCTTAAACTAGGACAATAGTTTTTCCTAACACCACAGGTCTGTGTAGATCTGTCACAGGAAATAGATCCATAGGCGCAGTAACTGCCTCCGATTATGTCTTCTGATTCTGTTTTTTTGCTAGGTATATATTGTGCTGGATGGTTTGTCAATATGTACACGAAACAAACGGACGGAAACGACGGTATGGTGGCAAGCAGTTATGTCATCTTCAGATAACGGAGCACATTGAAGCAATAATCTTGCAGACCTGTGTGAGTGAATTAGGAAGGTGACTAAGAAGCTTGTTAGTTTATTCTTTTGTGTTGATTGAGTGAAGTTCAGAAGTACCATCTGTTCCTGTTTGAGTAGATCCTAAATGCAAAAGACTACTGCTTACAAAGCGACCTGTCTATTTACTACTTCAGTTTAACAGAATGCTTCCTTGAGCCATCAGCCTGCTTTACAGAAGCAGGTTTGCTGTGGACTACACTGCGTGCGAGAAATTACGTGGATGGGAAATATTTCACACCCCAAGTATACTGTAACAATATGTCATCTAATGCTGTTAGCCGCTCTGCTTGTGATATAATGGAATCTTTAAACTCGCGTAATAGCTGCTGGGTTCGTTTGGCTTCCTTCGAATCAGACCTGAGAACAAATGCCCTCCAAACAATGACCACGAATCCATTAAGCTGAGTATGATGTTCGTTTGATCCAAGAATCAAACCAGGTTACAGCACGCACGTTCTTCAGGTCAGCTGAACAGGCTTTGGGTCAGATTTTAAACAATCAGAGTGATGTGGAAAGAGTGCTTACAGATGGTTACGGGTGTCTTAATACCTCATTTTAAAAACAAGGCAGGCTTGTTTGGAGAAATTGGTCGTGCTGTTTTGCCCTGAGCGGAACTACATCATTTTAGCTAGTCCAAGGTGTTTTCTACTGGTCTACTTCCCAAAGTCCATATCTCGTTAAAATATTTGTTGGAGAGAAGGGTTTCTTCTTGTGAGGAGAATCGTGGTATTTACCACATTCTAATCGAACGGGGCAGGCATACAGTTTGAACTGGAATATCAAATTAGCAGACTGAAGACGGAGTCTGTTGATCATTGTTCACAGGTTTGACAATCGTCCGTGAAGGATAAGTATACGGCAGTATTTTTCTGTTTGTCAGTTTGTGCTCTCAGTTTTACGACTAGCAAGAGTTACCAGCGTGAAATCGCACCTTGAGTGATGTCACCTTGTCGCATAACTCTAACTTTTGTCGCTGAACCCCGGCGACCAGCACATAAGTGCGGTTCTATGATTAAAGTTATCTTTAGTCGAGTCAATCCGTCTGTTCCAACAAAAAATTTTCATTCTCTTAACAACACTTCATCTCCTCTGCTCATCATCATTAATTGTAATCGTCTGGGTAGCACAAAGAGTATCTAAAGTATAGGGAGGATTTCATCATCCAAGGAAAATTTGAAACCTACAACAAATAAACTGACAGAAGCTCGCTCAGTGTTTCCAGTCCTCTCCGGAAGTTGAACTCATTCATATTATTGGTAGACGAGTGACCACGAAATGTCAGTCTGTCAACTGAAACAAAGCATTTCGTGATCACTTTGACTATCCAATATTTCCATGAGAATGATGATCAGTTCGGCATGTATCACGTTCTGAAGTTTTGAAGTTTTCCGGTGACCAAAACCGTAAACAGTGTTTTGAATTATTGGTACCACTGTCCACTGTGGTTTGTATCACCAAGCCATCAAGCCATGGCTAGAATTAGAACAAATGTGTATCCTTTTTAAGTGGCTGGGAGTAACTGGTCTGGCCTCCTGTTTACTAGACCAGAGACTGTGACGGAGGAACGATATGATCGAATCTTAACCTCTTTTATCATCGAAGCAATCTATATCATATTGACAAGTTCACTGGACACCGAGTTATTCTTCTATGTTTTTTACCGGTTCATTGTCAGGAGATGTTTTCCACAAAGACACTGTGGCCGCAATACAACGAATTGTAACGAGGGAGAAAATAACATGAGATAATGAGATGGAAGCAAGTCACTAATGCTGTTCTTACTCGTGGTTGTTACCGGTTCTTCAGTTTACCAAAAGTGAGCCATCACGACTGTGTGAGAAGGGATTAATAGGTTTAACAACAAGATTCTACTGGTGACAGTAAAAGCATAACCGGTAGTAAACAGAGCTTTTCACAGGACATCCACGTAAGTCAAGAAGAGTGTTCGTGACAGACCCCTAAGCAGAAGAATGGATGATCCCTATGATCAATATGTCTTCAATGCATGACTATTGTTTACCTTGAAAACAAGTCAGCCATATGATTTTCAGTGCTGTGAACGGGATTTGTTTTAAATGAAGATGGCGTCAGACTACTTGTTTTACGAGTGTGTCTTGGAGAAACTGAACCCTGTCCTCTTTGCCCACACTGTAGACCACTGAGCGCTGGCAAGCACTGAGACCCAATTTAATGAAGAGTCGCTTTCTAGGGTTTACCGAATTCACTACACTCAGAGGCCACTGGATGAAGAGAGTTGTCCGAGAAATCGGTGGCGACGAAGACATTTCGGTGGTGGATACTGTCGCATGTGCGGTAAGCGGAACTGTGGGAAGAAACACTTATCATTCGTGCAAAGTTGAAGGACCTTTGTTGGCAATAGAATATGTTAACAAGGTGTCAACCATATCGATCTCAATCCCGTGGAAGCTGTAACTTTTTCTGACATGTTTTTCGTCATTCCTCTGCCACGTTATTCAGGGATATTTGGTCGTTTTTGGTCCAACTGTGTCATTGACTTGACTGTTGTATCATCATTTTCTGACACTATGTACACGTGGACTTCCTCCCTTGAGTGTACGGCCATCCCTATCTATGTATTTGTGTGATAATATTCATTAGGGAATAGCCACAATTCGACCTGGACGATCTTTTGAATTTAATAGGCACCAAATGCATAAATCCCGATACAATCCAGCCTCAATAACTTATGAGCCAAACTTACTTGTAGCTATTGTCGACAACCGACAGTTCGACCACTGCTTTCACACTTCTACTCCCCACATCTCTTTCTGCCGCTCGATTAAATCGTTTCCTCTCCTTCTGAAGTTCGTCATCTCCCTTCCAATACCCTTCCGTCACTATTGCCCCTTCTCCCCTCTACCCTTCTCCACCTTTCCGCTTTCTATGCTGCCTGCCCATCAATTTGGTTTCCATAGATTCAGTCACCATCTTCTCAAGTTCATTTTACACCACCATGTTCCTCCTCATTTAATGACTACATATGCAAGAACTAACTGATAATTTAAAACTGGTCTCTTTCCAAGACGGATGCAGTGGATTGTTCTGGATGAGTAACTGTCGGAACAAAAGAATGCTGATGACGATGTTAATATTTGGTGTATATTCTAGAACTTTACGATTGCCATAACAACAGATGCCTTCTAGATTTATGACTAATCTATTGCTACAATTCTTCTACGGGCATCTAGTCTTTCTAGCATACAACCGTTACTATTTGTGTGTGAAAAAACATTACTGTTTATGCTCCTAATTAAACCTATGAAAACTTTAGCTCAGATGAGTGGACTACATTAGTGAACAAACAAAATGAATGCGAGGAAAATGTCGAAGGTTTGAAAAATTACTACAGTGAGATGCGAAAAAAACAATTTGGAAAATATTGAAACCATTCCGTATTCGCTTATCGTATGTAAACCGTACATTGTTGGGAGAAAGCTGGTAGACTGAAGAATATAAATGTGATAATCTGGATTAAGCTGCCGATCGGTCGAAAAAGTCTATCGGATTTGTGAAGGTTGTCATCTAAGATAAACAAAGCCCAGCTTTTATAGCAGTTAAAGTCGGCCTACTTGCCAACAATGACAGTAGCATATTTTATAATCAAAGTCCCAAGTCCATTTGTTTCACAATTCTGCCTGTTGTAAACACCGGGTTGCTTTTGGCAAATTCACCGGAACAGAAGGAAGGGATTTCGGTACACGACACCAGCTGAAAAGTTCTGGCCAGAATAACTTTATCAAAAACCAACGGCTTCCAATTATTAGTTATATTACGTAACTATGTTTTGAATGAGGCGAGTATGTCAACCTGGTTGTCAGTTATCATGAGGTGACATTGCATGACGTGGGATTTCGAGCGACGGGATAGACGATTTGCGATTATTCCGCCACAGTTATTTGCAGTCATCTCGGGAAGTGTTCTGTCACCCACTGAGTTAGCTGTCAGTCTGTCCTGCCTATGTAGGCATCACTGAAACTTCAAGTAAACGGGTAGATAACACAAGAAACAGATCAGTTAGACAAACTGCGTTCGCGATCGTATAGAACAGATCCTTCGGTAGTTTAGTCCGAGGGTAATTGGGAAACCGCGTACGTGCGTTTAAGAGTAGGCATCATTTTGTGCCTGATAATGTTTGACAGATGGTCCCATTTAAACTGAAGGAATGTAAAAAAATATACTTCTTTCGAATTGGCTTATTGCGCTTGTTCAACATGTTGTTAGTTTCTGTGAAGTTTTCAGGATATACAGTCGTCATCAAAGTTTTTCTTAACATCTCTTGTTCTGTTTGCGAATTACTAATGTTTCAAATGCTCCTAGGAAATAGGGTTTTCACCCAGCAACTCTTTTGCACAATTGAGGCAAGACTGGAAGACTGACCCACGTTGTTTTACTACCGATTGATCGCTGTAGTGCTCCATTCTCACGTCTAGTGATGATTACTCTCGAAAAAACAGTCCCGTTTGATTCACTTTCGTGAGAAAAAGATAAGTTCGGATAAACAGTGTCGAGAAGATTAAAGAACAAATCAAAATGACCAATACCGATAAAAATTAAAATATCAGCAAATTACCTTTTGGAAAATACCCTACCTATAGTACTTCGCCTATTGGTGCATATTTGAAGGGAGATTTTAAAAAAAGACATCATCAATTTCTTTATACACATTCTAAACAGAAGAACAGATTTGTCAGACTTGGTGCGACTGAACATACGGGCCTCTCAGCCTTATCTTCCGAAGGATTTAGAACTTACTGAAAGTGTGAGGAGATAGGCCACCAGAAGAATTTTTGGACCCGGGAAAATCCCTACCTGGAAAGGCTGGCAAAATTAGGTCGATTCTGATTGGGTTACGGACATCCCACGACTGACCTAATTTTTACCTGCAGAATGCTCCACACCCCGGGTTATCCATTGGTACATCTCTTTCCAATAAATAACGCTAGAAGTATTGTTGTGTCCGCAAAGGACGCTTGGCCAACAAGTTGGTTTGTTGCGCAAACTTCCGTATAGGTCATGTCAAAAACTAAACCACAAACGTGTACACTCATTTGCACGACGACATGCACTCACATACATTGGGTGACAGTACGTGGTCATTCGCCTTGGTGAAAGTTCTCACACATCATGTACACACTGTTTCGATAGTCTCTTCTTGTCCGTCGTGTTCGGGGCTTGTCCTTTTGCTCCTGAATGTCGCCTGTGGGTAATACACTACTTGTGAGTAGTATACTACTCACAACGAAACTGCCTGTTATACAACAGTATAAGGAGTCATTCACTGAAAATGATTAATGGAACATGCAGGTTGCACTGCAGACAGAACTGCCTCACACTTAAGATGTGTTTGCATTGGAACATATCGCCGAATTTCGCGGTCACCGCCGATTTGGCTCGGAGTTCCAAAATACTAGTTGATCGCCACAATTCCCCTAACCTTTATTCAAGCTCAATCTCATAGGCCATTAACTGTCTAAATCTGATTGAATTTTGTCTCAGTGTTCATTGCTGAAATGATTGTAACCAGTAGCTTCGTTAACTTCAACTTTTATTTAGTTCCATTCACTTTTTCTTTACATCTATAAATCATCCAACCCAATTTTTCACCGACTAGCACAGCCACAGGAACGCACAAGCAAATATCCCTCTTTCTTTCGTGATAACCCATCACGTGGGTGATTCTATGGTTGTCCTATTGATAAACACACATAGTTTGACTTACTGATACAACAAAAAACCTACTAACAACACAATCCCCTTGTTGTTAGCCTCTGTTGCCCTCTAAAAGTATGTACCGACGTAATCGGGAATGTAGGTTCCGCACAGTCCCAATAGATCGCATAGAGTGTGTTATTGAATCTTGATCATCCTCAACTAGTCATTAGCTTGCTTTTTTTCTAATGATACTGGGATATCATCTTGCCATCGAGTACATATTTGTTTGGGTCTGTAAAGACATATAATTACTAGACAATACCCGTCCTACTTCAGTAGTTATCATTTTCTACGAGGTAACGGGAGTCGCTTATTTTACTCTCGTTGGGAGTGAATGCGTTGAGCTCTTGTGAAGGCCGGTAAGTTATGTTGTTTTTTTCCCGTGTGTTAATAATAGGTCTCGTATTGTTGTGATACCTTTTCGACCTCACTGACAGGTGAGGATATCCACTTCTGGGGGCTTGCGTTTACAAAAAATAAACAACGTAACCAATCATATTAATGATTATTTGAAGGGCTGTCAATCAAATTTATGGCAGTGGGCTGGCCGATCATTCCCAAAGAACTAACTAGCCAACAGGATTCATAATAAATCGCCACATTTACGTGCCCAAACGTTGTAGTGTGAAGGTAACATGAAACAACTGATATGAGCCACCGTTCACTTGAAGGTATAATATACTGAGTATGTAAGCCGTTCAGTTGTCAAAAGTAGAGAATTCGATTGATACGACTTGAATAACATTATCAATTGATCACAAATATATCATTCTTATGAAACTTTTTGAAAAAGCGCCAATTTTGAACTTCGTTCTTGTTGGAGCTCTTCACTAGTGCCCATCTCTGCCACAGCGGGGACGATAGCTCCGGCCACACCTTCATGAGGCGGCCATGTTGACTAAGACATCATCGAACTATCGTCTGCAAGCTCTTAGCCAAATTCGCTTGTAAATCATGTTCAAATTGACTGACTGTTCCTGAGGGCAGACAAAGAAACTTTTTATTCACTCCAGCTGACCGTCCCACGAGTAAAATATCGTCCAGTTGAAATTATAGAAAATATTAAACTTGCCAGATATCTCGTTTACTGGTAAATGGTAAGGGATTTGGTCTAGATAAACCAGACATCTTTCAGGATTGATCGCGGCTTCAGTAGTCATACATCGAACAGAAATGTCAGTGAGAACTCATGATCGTTTCATTGTAAACAAACATAAACAATCACCACAAAACATGAGTGAAGTCAACTTCAGCTGATGTATTTTTACCCTCTACAATCAAACAAGAAAAAGCAACAAATTTGGATGATAAACCTTTCGTTTTCAACTGTCAACTGTTGTGGACTTGACGAGGACTGTCACACGTTCTCACAAAAGCATTCGACAGACAGCTACCTTAAGAAACGCACACACCCAAAAATAGTGTGCATTCCAGTCAACACCGGGATTTTCGTGTTGAAGTTCTGGTGCGTCTCTTTCATAGCACGGATGTTCTTCTCCTCCTGTCGAACAACATTTCTCATAGTAACTACACTGTGAAGGTAAAACAGCCTCGTATGTGAGGATGATGTTCTTAGTCAACGTCGGCTTATCATAGGAATTGGTTACAAACTTTTCACAGGATGCTAAAGGTTTCAGCCTTTTGGTTTCTCAAATTTTAAATACATGAGGAAGCTAGCGTGGTTGGAATCCAAAGCACTCTGGTGCCTAATGAGCCGAGCGGCGATTGGTCTCCAGCTGTTAGAATAACTTGTCCGTCAAAACCAGTGAGTTTTACTTGAAAGTGGGACTAACATTTCCCTTCAGCTTCCATGTGATGATAGCTCTACGGATGTGATATCGACTGCTCTTGAGCTCTATCCGTATATGTAACTTCAAGGTCTTGGTCTAGGCTGTAATGCACAATATTAACATGCAGTTCTAAGTGTGTTAAATCGCACAACTGAACTATAGACACATCTTTAATCAGGTGCACTGAAATTCACTAGTACAAACCACAACTTTGTCAGCGGTGTTCGAATGACCAGCTCACAATACACTTCATCTCAAATAGTATCAGATTGCACTGTTTGGCCAATAAACTGCGGCGAGTCGTGATAGAACATACGAAACGGACATACTGAAATTGCAGTTGTTTGGAGTAGACGAACAATCGATGTTCACATAAATCGCTAGGTTCGCTATTCTCCACTGTCAGTTAGGCGTAGAAATATTTGATGTCCGATATAGATTCCATTGAAAAGTTACAGTGTTGGAACTCCATAAAACTACCAACCGTATGTCCTACGAGTTCGTTTTAGTTTCCTCGTGTTTACTGGACTAACTTAAGCTTTTTCATTGATAGCTGTCTAATTTAGATATCGCCCACAGTTTCTCAAAGGTTTGGCATTTACAATGACTATTCTGATCGGATCCTTTCAGTAATAAGCACTGGTCACAAGTTTCACACTTCTCAGAGCTCATCAGCTGTACAAGTCCTGTTCAAAAACTACTGTGACCAAATTTTGGAATCTATCGATCGTTCTACAAAACAAACAAACAAGGGAATAGAGAATCACCTTACCCTTTCGCCAGGAAGTGGTGTTGCTTAACTGTGGACAAATTTCATCCAAACCCAGTGTTTCTTGTCGACGTAGACTGGCTGAAGAAATCTGTCAGGATGGTTTGGTGAGTGGTGTTTCAATCACGTGTGAAAACCAAAAATCCCTTACTTTTGGTTTCGTCTCGTGTTACGAATGAATGTAGATGACAGAAAGTTTCCCGCCATTTTTTACACAGACTCTTCACTCAGTATAATTTTTTTTTATGACCCAGTTCAAATTATGGCCTGATCTTCAGAAAAATCTAGTCAGATTAAACAGTTGTTTGAGGTGATACGCGCAATACCACCAGACATGACATGATAAATGTACCGCTCGAAATACAAACGTTCCGATCCTTGTCTGTCTTTTAGTTGGTTGCTGTTCAAAATAAATGAATCTTCATACAGTTTGACATGCTGTTTATGTTTCAACAATAGTTATTTCGTTTACCAATTTATTAGTTGACTAACGTCACAAGTAGAGTTAAGCGGCAAGCATAATTGCTAATAAAATAACAGATCAGTGGTTTGAATCTGTGGTATCTGTATCCGATCCCCATCCACTATATGCCTTACGGACAATAACAACGCTAATTAGAACAAGTCACTCAGTAGAACCGCACAGTGTATTGTCGCATTTACATGCCATCGGGTCATTTTAAAGTACATGGATGGGTGAGCCGTTGGTCGTTGAAGCCGCGACCAATCAGAACACTCTTGGAGCCTTGGCACGAGTGTGGGGCTCACAGGCGGCCTTGACGCGTATACAACAGAATCTAACGGTGATCCAAATTAGACTAAAAGTTGCGACTCCAGGGCCATCGATTGGAGCTAACGGAAAAATTGTTCTTTTGTAGGGGTAACTGATTAATCTGAACACTGTTAACAGGTAAACGTGGCTGAGATATGAGCTACAATCAGTTGATCATGCCTAGCGTGAGTTCAGTGGCTCAGTATTCATAACCTGTAGCCAAGATCCCCGTCGAGGCAACAGTGTGCTCTGCTAACGAGCTGTGACAAGTGCGGAAATCCAGTCTTTTAAAAATGTTTACTAAAATGTCAGTATGAGTGTAACAGAATACAAACGGTACTCAGTTTCCAACTCACATTGACAATGAAGTAAAGGTGTGATAAACAAGCGTTTTTGTACTTCATTCTCAAGCCACTACGGTTACAGAGGTTTCATCGAAATGTATTCCGAAATTAAATACGGAATCCGTGGGATCACTGTTAGAGTGAGACATCCTCGTTAAGCCCGTATCACTAAGTACAACTCCATTAGAGATTAATGGAACATTTGCTCAGATGCCCAGGATCAACAGCTTTTGTGTAGGTGGAGCGATCGTGATTGACCCGTTGCCATGAATTTCGCAAGCAGTAAACACCTAACGCAAGCAGTATTAGACAGCTCTACAGCAGGCCCAGCAGAACTAGTGGGTTACTGTAGGTTGTTTAGTAGCTGCTCTACAGGTAACTGAGAAAGCTTTGATAACATCTAAGTACTGGTCAGCATCTACGAGATGTTGTACCATAACGGTGTCTGTGGTCGACTTACGAAGATTATTTCCAACAAGAACTGGATGATTTTTCGAAATGCAACTCAATATACACTTAACATACTATGACACAACTACATGAGAGGACACACTTGAATGCTGAGTGTTCTTGAACTCGTACTTTGTATTTCACGTTCATAGTTCATGTCAGTATTGTAGCAAATCGATTGAACTTGTCTAGGGAATGGGTAAAATGTATAACTTAGTTGTGCAATTACAACACCCTTCTCTAAATGGAAGCTGGACAGCCAATTGCTTCTTTATCAGCCCGGACGGTGTCTTCTGAAAGATATTAACAGTCAGCAAAAATGGATTAATTGCTCGGCACAACCAATTTCGTTCATTAGATTCTTGATTGCGCTTAGTTCTTGTTCAATTGCACAGTCAGTAGACATTTTGCTCTAGCTATCAGACTTTGAACAAGGTTATATTTGTGTGTGTTTCTTAGACTGTATATCGTCTGCAGTTTCGAATTCGGCATGCTGTCGAATGATGCTTCTCCATCAACTCAAGTTTTCCAGCACAACATACATGCAACCGAACTCGTAAGACTAGTAGCACGTAGTAGACTAGTACCAGCTCAATGCTAGTTTCGACACAATAGAAATGAAACACCAGGAGCTGTGTGTACAATTCCGACTTCCCTGTAATCCGGTTCACGGGCACTTTTATAGGTGAAAATACGTGAAGCAATCGGCTAGGAAGTGTGAGGTGAACGTGAAAATCGCCCCAAGTTCTTCTGGTGTTTGGACCACCAAAACCTAGCCTGTTATGACGATTGTTTGATCAATGGCAGCAAGATAACCAGGACATTGCTGATTGGTTGTAATCGTAATCTTCCACTAGATAGACATATGAAAATGACATGCTGTATTTTACAAAGTGGTATCCCGAAACTTACGATTTCCACAAATACCCAACTGAGCAGTAGATAGTAAATTCAGATGACAACCCGGCAGGTTTTGAACAGAACACTATAAGTTACACATTACTCACAATTGATCGCACCATGTTCATTCAGACAGACTGAACCAAATTCGCTCGTGAATAATGATCAGGCTGCTCGATCGTCTCGTTAAGGAATATACAGTTACTGCCTGTTAACTCCAGTAAACAACCGCGAGATTAGGACTTCTGAGACAGGTGAAAATTTACTTCATGAAAAGTGCCAGTTGGTACTTTAGATTACCGATGAGTAGTCGGGACTCCGATCAACTTCACTTTGTACATCACATGTGGCTGAATGTACAAATATGGTAATACGGTCCTGCCTAATATGAAGTCATTGAGGGGGGGGACCAACACTACTGCCTCACGAAAGCGTGTTTGGAGTTTTGATTGAGGCCATGGAAGGGACATGCAGCACTAATAACGAGCCATAACATGAGTGGGAATGGTACACAGTGGTGCTTTTCTAAAAAGACTAGCTTGAGAGTCTACGGGAATGCGGATGCTGTGATTAAACGCGAATGATTTTCGACATGAAATTAACCGAATCTCTGACTACTCATCAGTAATAGAAAACTACAAAACGACTTCAACACTGGCAAGTTCTGACTCCCTAAGGTACATTGGAACTCACGTTTCACTGTTGTGTGGAATTAAAAACCGCACGAATATGGATTTCCGTATTTTGTGGCTACACAAGTCAGCGAAATGGCTTTCGAAAACCCTCAAAGTCCTTTGAGATTGAGTTGCTTAGTTCCATTTAAAGGTTAGCTTCCAACGTGCTTGAGAAAATGTACACGTCGAGTAATGAATTATGCCCAAATGATGAGCAACCACTTTTAAAAATGCCCCCTCCCCGAAATGATGCTTCGAAGTTTGGTTTTCTTGTGAGACAGCATAAGCTAAATGAAGTGTTCTGATGGGATTTGAAATAACTGTTGTAACTGTGTTAGAAATGTTAATCTCGCCTTAAAAAATTTCCGTCAATGACGGACAGAGAGACAACCATAGGTGGCTTGCTTGGCCTTAGCCTTGACGATAGTTTCGCAACAATGCTTGAAGTGTGAATAACAGGGCAGCTATTCACGGTGCAGTTTCACATAATATAATTTGATTATGGTGCTGTAAACGTGGACGATCAACTGCAGCCATAGAGTTTAATGGATCCAATGAGGTCTTTACACCCAAACAAGTATTTCATCATAGAAGACGAGAATCAGAACAATTTACCTGTTATGACCGAACCGTTTTCGAATAACGCGTAGACAAATAACGACCACCGAATTCAAAACAAGATTTGATCTGAATTTCTACGGTCTTGTTAGGTAAGCTATAAATTTTGCAAAACACTCAGCCACCTAGCTCAACTGTGGCAGTTAGTATCAACTATAAAGGTATGGCGTAAATGCATACAGAGACTGCTGGAATTCGAATAAATGTGACAAAATGATTGTACAAAGTTACCCCACAAGCCCTTCTGATAAATCGAACGGAGCAGGAAGAGTAAGTCTCTTGTGAAGCATGCCAAGTGAAAAAAAACTAGATTACACAATAATCTTCGGATCATTAAAACAAGAAGTAGAGACGGGTACGTTTGGTTAATTTATAAAATTAAGGGGGAATTGTATGCAAAGGGGCCAAGTACAAAAGTTAGGCATTAAAAAACATCTGGGAGGAATTTTCCAACAAATTAGGCAACCACACGATACGTTACCGTTTCATGATATATATATATGTCACGAGAAGAGCAGATGTCTCTCTTCAACTAGGCGTCTACCACAAGAATAGTTCAGTACCCGCACATTGATGGTTTTGTAATTAAGTCTTATGCACGAAAGTTTATGTCCAAGTCACTTGATCGAATCCGGTGCGCTTACGTTTAACCTACAGTTCAAGATGAGTTTCGTTTGTTGGGGGTCATGCCATGGCCAAATGGTTACCTAAAACGTATTGTGTAAAATCCAAACAGCCGCATGATCCGGGACTTCAACTTGATGCAACATCAAATGCATGCCAACCATGGCAGCATTGTCTAATTAATTCTATCGTAAGATGACACAAGACAGTGTTCCTGGTGGTCTTGTTCCGAATAGTCCACCGTCCAGAGCCCTGTATGAAATAACCGTTCCTCAGTCAGCCAAATCTAACTTCTTCTGTGGATACCGACATAGATGCCAAGCATCCTACATGGGCAGAACTAAGCGCCGGCTATTAGCCAGGGTCACCGAACGTATCCCCAGGTGGATCAGACAACAAGTAACGCAAAGGTATGACGTCACGGCCACACTTAGGACCAAAGGCAATGCATCGTCCATTGTAATCCATATTCTTATGGACAACATGAACGTGACCCAACAACCGCGCTCGTGTTTCGCACCCTATGAAACAATCGACCACTGGGGTTTACCGAAACTATTGCTATCCGAATGTTCAACTCTACGTTTAGTATCACTGATAAATAGCGTAGCAGATTTATGATTACATCTGAAATCATAAACCTTCTACACTACTTATTAGTAATACAGTTTCTATGCTCAGCAGTGGCGTTGGTGGATTCCATATGAGACAGTGGGACGGGTGGGTTACAGAGTCCAAATGTGAAATTTCCGAGCTCCTGGTGTGGCTTCGTAGCTCAGCTGGTAGAGCGCTTGCCGCGTTGAGGCATGCTGTGTCTGTTGCTGGTTCGAATCCAGCCGAAGCCTTGACTCTACGTTTAGTGTTCGGAATCTAGCCTTTCTCGAGTTATCTCTGGCAAGATGGTGAAAGTGATTGTAAACTACAACATTTTGACTTCCTTTGCTCATGATAACATGTAGTAACTTGTGTAGCTAACGAAAAATTTACCTGCACATAAATCGTGCGAGACCGACCATTGTCCGAATGCATGGAAGGGAAAGGACGCATCAAGAGGCATTTGATGAAGATTGTCTTACACTACTTTTAAACGTTTAGTAATAACTTGAAACATTGGGTTCCCTTCAATAACTTCATCAGCGCAGAAAGAAGACATGTTGCGATATGTTAACATTTCGTTTACTCTCATCAGTCGCAAACGTTAAACATGCAAGTTATATATGACAGAAAATTAGAGACAGACAGGGTATGGACACGCATACAATCACACCACGTATTATGTCATCAACACCAAGGCAACCCTATAGGTTGTTTCACCCACTTTTGTGCACATAACGCCGGCTGGTCAGTCCTAATCGACATGGCTTCGCTGAAGGCCAGTAGCTTCGGGTTCTGCTGACGTACCAATATTTTGAAAGAGTTAAGTGGGACCACCTGGTGACCTGTTACCATGAGGTGTCTGGCAATCGATGATGCAGGGCTTCGAGTAATAAGGTGTTCGCGGAAAGTTGCCACAGGTTATTTTCGAACGCCGAAATTGTTGCGTACCCACACATTGACAATCACGGAATTCTGTGCTAAGTTTACCAGGAAATAGTAGGAGATCTGGATGACATAAGTTGAACTCACTCATATCGACCACACCACGTAATACTTCACAGTAATCAAGATGTCACACTAGAAGGTTAATGGTTTCTATGGGTTCACCTTGAATAGAAGTCCAGATGGTGGGCATTCGAGTGGAGTTAACAGGGCAGTTACGGTGCCTCTCAAGGTGGTCAGGCGACCCGACCAGTGGTGGCAAACAAATGTACCCACGCGTTTGCATGTGATAATTCAGTCTTACCTCATATGAAGCCAATGACGCAGTGTTCAACACAGTTGCCTTATGAAAGCGTGATCGAGGTTCCAGTGAACGGAGGGTGGGCAATCGTACTGTTCTACTCACATTACTACTCAGTATGGAGGCATGAAAATGTGTGTGGATACTGAAGTAACTGGGATGAAAATACAAGAGCCATTGGAATACAGTGTGGCATGGGATGGTTCACGGTACACACAGGAACTAAGCGTTGGTAACCGTTGTAACCTTGACGATTTGGGACCAATGTAGTATGCAAAGGGGTGTTTGCTTGTTGTGTTGAAGCAAATGTCTCATGTGTTATTTTCCCGATTAAACCATTCCTACACCATCCGCGTTCTTGACTCACAACACACGTCCTGGTCATGGCAACAATACGCACTGCGTTCACTTTGCGCATTGCCAGACACTCTGAAGTGTGCACGTCGAACTCACAGCTTTTGTCCAGTAGAGGTCTTCTGAGCAGATGGATGTGAGCAAACGGGTGTATGTGTGACTGACTTCGATCAAACTGCCTTGTTATTGCTAACAGCCAAGAGTGTTCTAATTTGACACACTGGAGCACAATCAAGTTAGCGACGCTTCACCAACATCAAAATTTGTATCTCCAGTTGATCAAACGCAAACCCTAAGTAAATCGGTCTTTGTTCTAATCGCGCCCACAGTTACGAAATAGAAAGTGGATACTGAAAAACCGTAACTCTAGTGACGTGCATTTGGGGAATTGCACATTCAGTTAGGTCCGACATAGCATGTGCAGACACAGTGTACACGCAACAGAATCTTTATGCGTCAGCTGGCATCCGTATCAAACCAAAGGGAAGACACACTGGTAATGAAGACGGAGGAGACCCAAACTGTTAACATTTAACTAAAGGGTAATTTGTGAAGCAGAGACTCACAACACAGACATCATTAGTACTGGTTGTGGGCATTATGCTGTGTTCTGCCTGGGTCGCACTCATACGTGTGTGCTTCGGCCTTGTTTCGTTTGGCTGGTCTACTGTGTAACAGATCTGGTGTGTTGGTGTGTGCTAACTTGTGTGATCATCTAACATTCATGCCTTACTATTCATCAGGCTAGACTACTTCAGTCATATCGGCTAGTCTAGGTTGCTTTCGCTCTGACTGACTCGTGTGCATCTCTTGCATTGTCAGGTCACGTGCTTGCACGGGCTCAGTCGCAGGTGTATTTGTCACAGTGCCATGTGGTCATGCGAATTGTAGTGTTCAAAACTCCATTACGTACTACACGCACCCATTCACGTCAGCGCAGGTGTCGCTCAGTTCGTTTTCAAACGCTGGTCAGGATCGTGCTCTCCTGGCTGGCGAGGTTCAGAGATGCGTTCCACAATGATCTACAATGGATATTACAAAAAAAGCATTTAAAAAACGCACTGGTATCGCAACGCCTGACCATCATGAGAGCGCTTATACAGTCTCAGCTTCCCATACAGCGGTGGCCCTCGGTCATCCGACGAACGTGTCCTAACCAACGAAGTTGCGGCCATCACTAAGAGGAACTGTGGTCAACGTGTATGCATAGATCCAGTGCCAGTAAATAATCCGCCAAAGTGGGAGTATTATCCGTTACCAACTTTGAACGATATATTGCCGGAGCTATTAAGAACAAAGTGTTTCACAAAAGTAGGTCTATCCTCCGCTTTTGGCATGTTATGTTTGTCTTTTGAACGATATCGCTGGTCACACCTGCCGTTCGGGTTAGAGGTATCGAGTGAAATTTTTCAAATGTAACTGTTGCAGAGAGTCGACCACTTACGTGGTGTGATGTGTTTAAAGGATTATGTGCTAGTCTTGTTAGGGAAGCCATTTTTCGTCCAAAACCGACTCATACGTCCAGAAAACCATGTCACCCACTCAGAACGAGCGGAAATGCGCTGAACAGTCGAGAGGTAGTCTTCGCCATTCCTTCACTTGCTCGACCTTTATTCCGCTATGCTCATTGGTGGCTTGGTGACTTTAATCACTACTCTTGGCAACTGTCCTCTAATTTTCTAACCCGAGAATGTTTACAGGTCATTATGCACGACATAAATATCCTGTAATTTTCCCCTTAACGCACACGTTGTTGAATCGGAACAAGGCCGCTTGTAGCAGCCATCTTTTGGTTTGTCTTGGAATCAATTAACGGGGGCAGTCACGTTATTCTCGTAACCAAGATTTACGAGGAGGAGAATCCGATTTCTTTCAAGCACATTACTATACCAGGGACGAACCGGCGTATTCTTTCGAGGGTTTACAACGCGTCTGTAGTACAAAATCAGAAGAACCTGGTCAGAATCCCCACCACCTTTCGAAGCTGTGTTCATGAGGGATCGACAAGCTGAAACCGCAGAATTTTGAGTTCAGTAACACTGAATTCGTTTGTCATGGACACGTGCTGACCTCGGAAAAAGTTAAATCCGACCCGGAGAAAATCAGAGTAATCAAAGAAATGCTTACTGCAGATATTGTGAGAGCCGTCAACCGGTCTAACGGGATGGCCAATTATTCCAGCCACCTTCTACCCAGCTTGGCAGATATAGTGACAACGATTAAGAAAATGACCCGTGCAACAATGACGCATGGCAGTGGAATGAAGTGCAAGAGGTGTGTAAGAAAATCAAGGATTTGACAACGGACGCTCTAACACTCGTATACAATGATCCGCTTTATCTGCCCGAAACACAGTACGACAGGAACCGGCATGAGTTGGACGCAGTACCAATTCAACGAGGAAAGCCGGACTAGGACAGTGACAAACGCCAATCGGCAGTGTGCGCAAACTGGAATGGAAATGCTGGCCGTCTTCTATATAGTGGAGCGTTTTGATGATTATACCTTGGGCAGAAAAATCACAGTTCCCGTGAACCACAAACCCTGGTATGCAATGTACGTAAGTCACTATACGTGGTTTCACACGTCTATAACGAATGCTGAATGCACAACGCTGAAGTCGTTTATCAACCAGCATCAAAAATGTATATAGTTGACATACTTTCGTGAGCGCAGGTCCGAAAAACCGATGGAACATAACTGGACTTAGACTTCGTTCATTGTACAGGGCATATCGCCGTTACGAAAACCTTCAGCAGATGAAACGCCATGCTTCAGAAACTACCAGTTGTGCCCTGCTTTGGAATGCCTTCGTAAACGGATGGCCTGAAGCCTTGGAATCGCTGCCACTGGAACTGACACCTTTTTTCAGTTTTCGAGACTGGTTAACTATCTAAGATGAATTAGTATTCAAAGGAAGCAAGATGTTGAGCTCAAGGGCAGCGCAACGTCTTATGCTGAAGACTCTTCAGTATGTTCACTTAAGCGTGAATAACTGTATCGGGGGATCTCGAGAGTAAATATGCTGGCCTAGTGGGTCGAGTCAACCCAGAGATTTTAAATCTAATTTTTCAATATGCCGAAGGTGCAACAATCGTCAGACAAAAGAGCCTATGATGATACGTGAAATGCCGGAAAGAACGTTGCAGAAGTTGGAGGTCGATATATTTACTCATAACTGAAAAACTGCTTGATAACAGTGGGATTTAAGTGATTACTTCAATGTTGACTACCTGTTCAGGTTCACGAAACAAACAGTAGCGAGCAAGCTACTGTGCTACCTCGTTTATCATGGAACACTAGATTGGCTGTAACCTGACAACGGACCACAATATACCACTGCGAAATTGTGAGATTCTGATCAAAATTGCGAATTTATGTATCGGTTCACCTGCGGTTATCATATTCAGTCGAACGGGAAGTCGAAGGGAGCACTGAAATTAGGAAGACGATTGGTGTGTATGGTCAAGAACACCTATTGTGGTGGATTGCCAGGTCGGGGGTGCGAGTTTTCGAACGCTCGGCCGAATACCTCAACGTGGGGGGAGGTACGTTCGAAAACCTGCCGCGATCGGATCAAGGACAACGTGCGCGACCGGATGAGTCATCGCTCGACTAGATCGGACCAACGGGCGAGGCAGGGCAGGCGAAATACGACAGACGGCCAGATCGGAGGCGTGGTTTTTCCAACATTCAGAGGAACATCTCGACACGATGTTGGAATACGGTCAAGGCCAACACTGGGTGGATGGCGGACAGCACGAGCAGCCGGACGAGCCATCGCGCAACGGAATCGGACAAACAGACGAGGAATGGCAAGCGAAAAACCCTCCGATAGAAGGCACCGGTCACGCACGTAAACCGGTTAGAAGTGCACACGACGTGTGAACGGAAACCGGGGGGTGCTGCGGGTTGGAATTGCGACTTATAAACGAGAGAGCGCGCGTTGCATGTGACTAGCGTTTTGGACAATAAAGATTGTGCTTTATTGGACGCCTTCTCGCTACACTATCATGATCCTTAACTAATGCAGTTGGAAAGAACAAATACCCCATCTTAAGAGACCTGAAGTTGCCTAGTTCGGCGCCTGCTTAGATGAAGAACGAGAACACTACTTTTACTGCAAGTGCTTTACTTCCTCTGATGATGACTCCGCTCACTCTACCGTATGAGCGCGTGTAGAAGCGAATATTTCGACAACTATTCCGCCTTTATGATTGTGCGTCAGGAAACTGGAGAAGATGAACATTGGGGGAAGTGGACTATCGAGGGGAGGAAAAGTGAGGGAAGCTGCGACGTCAAGATAGGCCACAACATGATCCGCCAAAAACGACTTAATTTGAAGTGTTGAAGAAACGTCTGGAAATCAGTAGGCAGGTATCCATGCTATCCAATATGAGCATCGTCCTCTTTACTCTGAGTAGTGATATTGTGAGTATTGCAGCAAAACATGAGTACAGGTGCGACCATTTTTTGCATGAGTGATAATTTCGAAAACTCTGAAAAGTCTATGGGAATGTGACAGCTGCGACCAATTGTAGGCAGTGTTCGATCTGTATGAAAACCAAAATCTCCTACTACTCATCAGTAAGTTCGAGATGATCAAACTTCGATCTGCACGATCATCCTCATACGTATATACAGCATTTGAAGAATAACGATGAACTTACGTGGACTTTGATGTTATATTATTTCCCGTAATACCACACAGCTCACAGAGTCAAACACTTTTTTGATTTCAACAAGAAGGGCGTACTAATGTTGTTTGTGTTCATGTTACCTTCCCTGGAACTGGTTATTGGCGAAAACCATGTCGATAATGTTGCCATTCGCTCCGAATAAACAATGTTGCTCAAGGACATTCATCCCCGAGGTTTCAGTGTTAAGCCGATTGAGCAGGTTTCTTGCTAGAAATTTCCTCGTACAGCTCAGAAGACTAATTCACCGTTATCTTTCCTTCTTCTTCTGACCCCATTTTCCTTTAAGTATGGGTAGGATGGGAACAGCTCCGAACCCCTGTAGAACTGTCTCTTATTCCCAGATGGATTGAACCAACTTGAGCGGGCTGCGTTCCCTTGGGAACCCAACTTCACCCGCATTTCCCCCCCGTAGTTGTCAACTGATCCTCTGTATCTCTGTCAGGTCCAGGGCGGAAGCAAACGTCTTGGATAGCTTGATACGATAGGTTATTCATTGGCATCCAGTCAACAATAGAAGTTTGATCCCGTGGGTCGCTAAAGTGTTTGTACCAGATCTTCATGCTGTCTTTCGGTTGTGCACACGAAATGACAGACTTTGTTTGGTAGTGTATTAGCAGACTGGATGGACGTATCAAAACTGGTCTTAAACGTACCGTCCAGCAATTTGTTTTGCGGACTATCAGCATAGCCTTGCATCGGCTCAACTTGCCTTGTCCACCACTCGTCCTCGGTCCCACGAAGCCATTTGATGGGATTATGATTTGCGCCAGAAAGTGTCCCCACATTTGCCAGAAATTTCCGGCCTGGTTGGACAAGAAGACGCCGCCATCTCAAGTCTGACATCAAAGGAGGCTCACACACCTAGAACATCGTAGTCACGACTTATTGCTGTGTGACCTTGCGTGGGATGCGCAACTAATCGATTACACACTACGTTGACCACGCTAGTATGACAACAATTTGAGACATTCCCGGCGTTTGGGCATTTTCCCTCTTTGTTCATTTTCCTATTTGGGCTATGAATTGTGAGACGATGGTTTCACTCCATATGTGTCCATGTGCACATAGTTTGTGCGCTTGAAAACGTCTTCAGTGCCATGAAACTGCCAAACGATCTGGGTCTCTAGAACCCACACATAGCGTGTAGATTGCGCCATTTCTTGTTAGTTTACTATCCAACTTTTCTTCTATTTTGTTAGGGTAACTTCATTACCGCAATGTGTACGTCAGTCTGACGAACGGGTTGTGCAGCCATGCATAAATAACCACTGCCTAACTGTTACTGCTCATCTCAAAAGAAGGGTACACGGTCGAAGATTGACGTATACAACTGGTCTAGGCTTAATCGTGGAAGCAATGGAAAATAGGCAAGCATGGAGGACTCACGTGAAGTGTAACGTAAGTTTCGGGAGGAGGAGGAGGAGGAGGAGGAACGATCACAATGTACTACTCACCAGTAGTAGAGGCTAGAAGTTGGGTATTGAAGTAACGGAGAAAAATACGAGTAACATTAGGAGGGCAGTCTGGTACGAAATCTTGTTTTCCGTACATGAACTTGGCATTGGCAACGGTGACCTCGTGGGATTGGTGTTATGTGCAAATAAGTGTTGGTGTTTGAGGTGCTGCTGTGTTGATTTTCTGAATAAACGGTCTTTGTGTCAGACGTCCTGCGTCAACAACTCTGCCTATAATATCTAGGTAAAGCGGTTTGCGCCAGCAATGCTGAACCAGAAGGATCGCGTTGATACCGTGTGAAGCTAAACGGTGGTGGTATAGTTCACGCCCGTTGGCTTATTACGGAAGCCTTCCCCTTTCGAAACACCGCGTTAGAAGTTGTGTAACTTGTCTGAATGCTTCCTCACCTGCCTGTGTGGTCGTCAAATGCTCACAGGATCACTCGGTGGGTGCCTCAGTGAATGCGTATGCTGTGTGTATAAGGCATTCATAACCAGCGTTGACAGAATGGGGCTTGTCAGTCTGGTAAGCGAAAATAAGAATTGCTCGGCGGGGATTGGGTGTGTGACCGGGACAGAGATGGTCGGATCACACGTTAGCCTGCATGTTAGCCTGATCGTGCATATCGGTCTGTGGCTTTGGCAGTTGGTAACAAGACTGACACGTATTAATTGTCCCGGTGCCAAAATCCGGAGTCCAGACCAAAAGGCTTACCGAACGGCTACGCCTAAACAAGTCGGATGAGCGAACAGGCGTAACGCGCCACCGAGACCAAAGACAAAAACAGGGATCCCGAACATATGGTAGGTGAGACAAAGTGTGGAGACCGGTGACAAAATATGGGGCGAAGGGATGAAAAAGACTGGGTAACGCTCCACGTCTGACCGTCGAGTTGTGCGTAGCCCGAAAGCGAATCTCCTAACTGGAAACAAGAATGGACCTTAATATTTTTTACAGTACTATTCAGGAAAATTCACCAGTAATCACAATGGACAGACCTCAATCGTTCGTGACGATAGTCTTGTGCAACAAAATCAATGTTTTCCCAACGGGACCAGCGAGGCTAGGAGTGAACCGTCACACGAGTAGGCCAGGTTGTAGGCGACGAAATACAATACGCCCAAAGTTCGTAATCGAAGCAAAGTAAAGTTCATCTTGCAAAAGAGAAAAGCCACAAATCAACGAGAAACGTGAGGTGGCACAACACAGATACCGAAGAAGTTTCAGTTCACACCGTGCTCTTCTCCATATGTATAGGGGGTCCCAGGGGCCGGAAATAAACCACCAATCAGAAGTGGTCTAACGTTCGCTGACCTGAGGCTCTGGTTGGTCATTTTCCTCAGCCCGGTCCACGAACGCCGCCAGCCCACGTGTTCGTGGACCTGAAAGGAGGCGAAAGGGAGTAGATGTGATAAGACAAAACGGCGACACTGCCCGCTATTACAAGGTCAAGAATGGTTATTCGCGCCGCAAATGATTAACGTCAGATCCGTGAGCACCTCCCGAAATGGCTACGTAATGGCATGACGAAACCAATCTGATCGACACGGGCCACCAGATCACGCCCGACACAGCGTTCAAAATCATACAGTGTCACAATCCCATTCCCGAGTTGTCAGGGCGAGACTGTTGTCGACGGCAGAGGCGATTGCGATCAAACTCTACAACCCCCAACTGTGCGCCCAAAAGAAATTCATGCAGGTCCTACACCTCCCGCGGCCAACTATTTGTAAACCGTCTGAAACCCAGTGGCCCAGCAACCTGATTAGCACGTTATCACACACCGGCCATAGAAACACAACACACTCTCACACGCACACACACAAACCCATCACCACCCGGGTAGACAGTCCCCCACAGTTACAGTGCCTATCACCATTGCGTATGACCATGCTTTACCTGATATATAAACCTGATGAATCTCTTGTAATTGTATATGCCTGATGAGAATGACCGAAAACAGCTATTTGCAACCTTGACTTCTGATGAATACTCTGGGTATGATGAGACAGCGTCAGATAAGTTCATTAAAACGAAAACGAGGTGGGTAAGGTACTGAGAACAAATATAAGGTTTATGGGAAAAACTGTAGAATATGAACACTGGGAAGGAATTTTACCAGTTCAGGGACCAACAAATTTACACTGAGCCATCACGTTTGGCACACGACCATGAGCCGTTATACTTCCATTACTCTTCACAGTACCATCAGATTGATTAATCTGAAACCTAATTTCACCCGTCAGTTGTCATTAGCTGCATTAGCTTTTACTGCAGACTTACACCGTGTAACCTAATACATTGAGCAAATTTTAACAAAAGGCCTTAAGCTTGAATCCAAAATCGGCATACAATGATGCAGATCAAGGCGGCCGGAAAAACAAGTACACTAAGTGGAGCATGCCCCAAAAGTTCGTTGGCCTTCCAGTTTTTGGAAGGTTCCTTTTTATCTCTGAATAGAAAGCTTATATGGAGTGAAGCGGGAGATTTTTCGTACCCATTCTTTTCGACGTCTTATCCGAGAAATTTAAAGATTGAGGATCTGAGCTGGCATACAGTGGGGGAATGTCTTGGACAGCCAAATTATCGTTGTGGGTTTGCTGGTATAACGTGACCTCTGATCCGTCAGGTTTGAGATCTCCATGTCACAGTGACACATTCGCCTGATATCAATTATCCCAACATAATTACATTATTATGTTCTGGGCGTCATTCTTTTGGCACCACCATAATTGCTATATTCTCTTCCTGTTGCATTGTAGATTCCATGTATCATGTTCGTCAATGTAACAAGTGCGACGCGAGAACAATGTGGTTGTACAAGATAGTATAAATTCCACAATCCAACTTCTGATGTTTGTCTGAGTGAATCGTTATCTGAGACTATTCAAAAAGCGCGTACTCAGCCTCAACATGCAACCTGCGCCATAACTGAGTCACGATATATGTTGCTGGTTCACGTCTGTCAATCGGGGCAAAAATACCCGCTGTACATGTTCAGCTGCCGAATGTCTTACTAGATGCAATCCATTCTTCAGTCATAACCTCCCCACAGTTTATGTGAAAAGTGATCCAGTTTCGGACTATACGAATTAGTCAAACAAGCAGGTTATATAGTCATATATAGTCATCCGTCACATTGAAAGGTTTTCCGGATCTCTCAGTTTAGATATAGATCCGCCGTCAACTTCACAAAAACGTATTTGTTTGATTTAGCGAATTCAAACAGCCGTTTATGTAAATAAGCTGCCACTTCATTCTGTTAAGTACTCATGATTCACTTCAGGTAATGGGACGTCGTGATGTCTACATACAACTGAAAATTTTCCTCAAATCGAAAGGTTGTTCGTTCATCACCAGCGTCTCAAGTCTGCTTTCATCCCTAGTTTAGTTAAACCCTCAGTGCACTCTTTAAGTGCATCTTCACTAGGGTTCCTACCAGGTTTGTTGACTGGGGTGTGAGTACTTTTCGTTTAGCCTTCAAGCTTTAATTACCATGTATCGATTCTGATGGTCCAGACTGTTTTGTAGTGTTGCACGATACTGGTGGCATTTTCACGACAGGTATGTATGTTCACTTATTCTCTTGTTATATCTGGCTTGTCTTCTCTGCAATAATCATCCCTTTCAGATATGTTCATAAAAATGGAACTCGTGCATCCCAGTGTAATGCAGCGTGTTGATGCCACCTTTCGTTGCGATTATGTAAGTTGTGTTCATGACCTACTGAAAATCTGGTCCATAGTTGTTTAGTTTGCTCCTGCTTCAGAATGATTGTCGAACCCCTCCCTTCGAAAGACCGCTATCTCCCGACGTTTCCAGTAAGTGACGCGTTACATTAACAGGGTTATACCGGTATCGCGTGGATGTATGTAAGGTTACGGTAGACGGATACGCGTATGGCCGATTTCACTGTCCATGTCATCCCGAGTTCTATAGCTGAAATGAGTAGAAATAATTTGTCTTAATCCAGAGTAAATTTAGATATATATTTCAATTTGTATTCAGAACAGTTTGAATCCCCCTGAACCCTTGGTAAGGAGTGATTTTGGTCAGGTTTGACTAAGGGTTACAAAATTCAATGAGCCGCATCAGAATTCCGCATGAAAAACAGCCGATTTTATTATTCCTACTCTTTACAAAACCTCCAGTAATCTTCATTTAGTGGACTCAACTTATCTTCTTAACATGGGTCATTTAAGTGTTTTTTCAATTTCAACGAGAGCTTGGCATATGTAGTTATTTGCGTGCACATGGTCCCGCTCATTTTCTGTTACCCTGGACATGGAGGAAATTCTAACTAAGCGTATGTGATACTCAGAATTAGAGACTTCGAATAGCCCTAGGAATCGTACGTGAATTGAAACCTCCCACGCAAGTAATAAGAAGACCTGATGTAGTGAGGATAGACGGTCGCACCATACTACTCACACCACTATTCAGTAGCAGCGGATCGAGAT
>QNGE01000560.1:129003-171118 GCA_008508345.1 Paragonimus westermani
CAAAAGGACAAGCCCCGAACACGACGGACAAGAAGAGACTATCGAAACAGTGTGTACATGATGTGTGAGAACTTTCACCAAGGCGAATGACCACGTACTGTCACCCAATGTATGTGAGTGCATGTCCGTCGTGCAAATGAGTGTACACGTTTGTGGTTTAGTTTTTGACATAACCTATACGGAAGTTTGCGCAATAAACCAACTTGTTGGCCAAGCGTCCTTTGGGGACGCAACACATTTCTTCTTGATTCAAAATATCTGTGAAAATTTTGGTTCATTGCAGATGTCTGTCAACTTCTCCGTTGCGCCCGTTTTTGGTAAGGATCAGGGTGAGTTGTTTTGACGATACATTTCCTTTCGATTTGATGCCTACTTGCTTCATTCGGTATTATGAATTAATTGACTGCTTTATATTGCCGACTGACTGTCGTCTACTGGTTTAACGGATAACCGTTTCATAGTTGTGGTAACACCTATTCTGTTTGGCTAATATGCTGTAAACTACCCACATCATTTCTGGTCAGTTAGCCCAGATATATATATATATATATATATATATAATATATATATATATATATATATATATATATATATATTCGATGCCAGATTACCCATTTTGTTGGTTGATCAGGTTTCCACCAGTAATTAGAGTGACTTCTGTGCCCTCGATCTCTTGCGAAGCCCTAATGTTTAGGGTGTCGTTTGGACCAAACGGGATAATTACCGTAATTCCCGTCCACATTATCAGGTAATCTGGATGCCATTCATACGCGAACACCGTTAGGTATGACAACTTGACCGTAACGTATATTAGAGCAGTGGTGCGGTTGGCCACATTACTGCCTTATTAGAACATGGGCCAAGGATTGAATCATGGGCGAGATGTGCACTACTGATGTGCTTTAACAAGTGCAAAATATGAGTACGATGCTTTTAATTAGTTGAGCTGGCTGGAAAGATGCAATCATGTGTGAGATGTGTTTAACTCATACCGACCGAATCTTCGACTTATCTGTCGATTCAGGGGATATTGAATTTGGTTTCTTGACAATGACCCACAGTCCTAACATTGGTATCCACTGTATTTATATCCGAACCGCATCAGCGACAAGCCTTACGGACAATACCAGCGGTAGTGAGAACAAGTGACTCAGTAGAAGTGCACACTGTATTATCGCATTTACAAACGTTCGAGTTATTTTAAAGTTTGAGAAAGTTAAAACACTGAGTTCCCTTGATCCAGTTCACTAATAGCGATAGAAGACATACATCGCGAGATGTTAACATTTCGTTTACTCTCTCCAGTCACGAACGCAAAACATTAGAATACATAGAACATACGGTTAACAACACAATAAAGTGATATGTAGATGATATTTTGATATTTAATACTAATATTCATTTTGATTCACTCCTAAACCACTTCAATTCCGTTCATCCTAATCTTTCTGTTTCTCATGAGGAGGAAACAAACAACAGCTTATCTTTTCTAGACATTTCAATTACCAGACGGCAGGATGGCTCATTACAACGCTCAATGCACCGCAAAGCCACTTGGAGCAGTCAGTATTTGCAGTTCTCTTCTTTTGCGCCCATTACTTACAAAATAGGCCTGGTACGAACCTCGTTTCATAGAGCCCGGGAGATATGCAACGATGACTGTTTACAAGAAGAAGAGGCGAAATTACAAAAGGTACTGATCGCAAACGGATACCCTGAGAAGTTAATCGATGTTAACAGCCAGAAAAGACTGACCAAGACTGTCGTGAGTACGGTTCCCAAGAAGTAGGTCTTTTTGAACCTACCCTTCAAAGACGATCATATCACAACCCACGTAAGTCAAAAATTACAGTCTGCTCTAACTCGCATATTCCCTGCGGCTGAATTGCGATTGCTACTCACAACTATGAGTGTCACTCAGCTTATTCGTAGTCGTGACCTACCGAAATGTTCTGTTTCACATATAATCTATCAGTTCACTTGCAGTTGCGGTGACATCTATATAGACAGAACAAATTGATGTCCACGACAAAGAATGGCTGAACATATGCCTAAGTGGTTGATACACGCCATGACGCAACGGACATTGGCAACAGAACGACTGAGACGAAACCCGACCTCATCCATCACAAAGCACATCATAGAAACAGGTCACGTTGTTGACCCGGTCAACTCATTTCAAATTCTTTTACTTAATCAGAACCCCAAATAGCTCGCTCATGCCCAGGCGATGTTCACCAACACTCACCGTCCGGCTCTGTGTGTGCACAATCTGCTGACTCACGCAGTTTGTCTGCCCTAGAACTGACGGCAGTCTTTGTTTCATGTAAACCCAATCGTTGAATGTTTTTTATTGTGTTGCTAACCCCATGTCCTATATATTCTAATGTTTTACGTTCGTGACTGAAGAGAGTAAACGAAATGTTAACATCTCGCGATGTATGTCTTCTATCGCTATTATTTTAAAGTGCATGGACGAGTGAGCCGTTGGTCGTTGAAGCCGCGGCCAATCAGAACGCACTTCGAGAATTGGCACGAGTGTGGGGAACACAGGCGGCCTTGACGAGTATACAACAGTATCGCAAGAGTATTTTCCAAAACTATGACCGACTTCGGTGCGGAGATACTCTGATTTCGGGAGGATGATGTTTCACAATTAGGTTGGGAAACCTCACGATAGGTCATACAGCGAAAAGAATAGCCATCTTAACATGGGAAACTAGCCTTAGTTTTAAAAGGTTACGTGGTATTGTTAAGTTATAACACTGGTAAAGACTTAAAGAATTTGCGGGTGACCAAATTTTATAGGTGCTCCTGAAAAACAACTTGTACCTGTTGTTCTTTGAACTGCAACAAATTTGGGCTTTGAGCCAAGAGCGTGGAGAAATTTCGCAGCAAGCCTGACGAACTCTACAGTCTGTATTCCAGCCACCTCGGCTAGTCTTTATCAAGAGGATTGCAATCCAAGTCACGCTAACAAAGGAGAGGTCAGACAGAGTCTACAATGGTATAGCCAACCTGCATTGTATTTGTAGTGACTTGCCAAATCTGCTGGCTGTTAAACAGGATCGATATTGCTGCTACAGTTAGGGAACGCCTATGCCTATGCACGGAATTTAACCGTCATCAAGTATCAGTCAATAATGCGGCAGTACAAAGTAAAGAAGAGGAGAGTACAAACGAGAGTTCGTAGTACCAATTCGGGGTGTGTTACGTGTAGCAGTTTGAGAAATTTCCAGTCGGCATTTAATGTGATCAACACATGTGGATATATATAAGGGACATGCAGTACGATAATTTGAACATTGTGAGGGTCACCAGTCGTGGGTAGGCAGCCGGGTAGAGGGGTCGCGGCGTCGAGTGTGGAGGTTCGGTGGCTCCAGTCTTCCGGCGGGTATTTTGCTATCGTACTTCCAGTTCCACCTGGAGTGATCCCAAAGTAATTTTCATGGATTCTGACCGGAATTAGCAGTGCTCACCCGCTAAACTGCTCTCAGTGAAAGCTTGAATCATTACCCCCTCTTACATACCGATCGACCGCCAAATTGTGGTCCTGGACGACTTGCATGCTGAGTTCCGTACAATCCGGTTAAATGGAGTGAAATGATGGTTGCTGAAAGGAGATCCAGCGGAGGTCACGTAGCCGGCCGACACCAAAAAGTATGCAATAATGATATCAGTTTACCTCAGTCGCCATAGCTGAGAGGGTAGACACCCAGTACAAATGTAAAAGCGCCGTGAACCGGGACAGAGTGACAGTCGTGTGAATTTCCATGTCAGATCGGGAAGATTGGAAGATGATAATGAATACTGACTTTTCGTTTTATCCGCCAGTGTACACGTGTGTACGACTTGTGAATGCTGATCACTGGGAGCCATCTTGTCCATGTTCTCAAGGAGTGTTCTGTAGGAACTTATTTCGACATCATTCCCACTTATTTAAAAAATCCTGTTCGTTCGCGTGTTGTGTTTAGTAGACATGTACAGAATGAGTAAGTCACCTCACGACCTACTTCTGCCGGATTCTTTAAATTTGATTTAAGGGGATCCAGTGTTTTTTTTATTTCAGTACAGTTCACCCACCCTTACCAATTCAATTCGTGTCGGTTACACAACATCTATACCACAATGGACGCGAAGTTTGGACTGCGAATGCGCTTCGGCCTCAACAACGGTTAGGCGAGAGGCAACGTGACGGCTGACTCATCCACGCATGGAGTGCACAGCTGCACGGACCTGTCTGTCTGACGATGATCGATGGACGGACTACCGACGGACACTTCGGCTACCGTCCGTTTATAGTGACTGACTGCGCCGGTGAATGTTAGTTCACGCTCTTTTGTATTGATCGGATCCTCTGCTAGACATGCGATGGCCTTGATTGAACCAATGAGCGTCGTGAAGACAATAGTCATGACCGCAACTGCTCGCGGTTTCCGACACTGCCCCATCCTCTCCGTCGTGCACACCGCCAGCCTGTCCGCTCGCTTTACAGGATATTTATCGATCCGGTTCTCCCACGAAGACCATTCTTTTGATGGTATGTGAAAATGTTTTGTAGTTAACTTTTTTAACTATGCTTTTCACTCATCTTTCTTCATCCGGAGGAGATTTAACTCGCACGTTCTTGACGAAACACCAGGTGTGGTACAGTTTGGTTATTAAGCTGAAATTCACCGCCAAGATTACGTTCAACTTAGTATCTTAACCTGGTGTCGTCATTTGTTTCCTCTCAAAGTGTCGTCGTGTCGAATCTCAATTAAAAGTAGCAACCTTCCAGAATTTTCGCCTCCAGCAATAATAATATACTGGTGGAAGTTGGCCGCAAAAATATCGTGCTCATCGTTTTTCAAGCCCACTTGGGACTGGCCCATATAACTAGGCACTTCATGAACGTATCCTCATAACTCCAAATAACCCCACTGGTTGTTGACTAGTGTGTGTGTTCGGATTATTGTTGAAGTCAGTACGCTCACCGTCTATCCGTTCTGTGTGAAACTTTATCGTACCATCAACATGTAAACTGGAAGTTCAGGTAGGCAGTTGGAGGTGCATATCAAAAAAGTTGTTGCATTCTTTATGTTTAGGTCAAATTCGACCCGAGCGTACACCAGCGCACTCTGTCCCTTTCCGTAGTGTTTGGCTAGAAGCCCGGTATGTATATAATCAAGCCATCAGTGCACTGTGGTTCAACCGACAGCTACTCCTTTAATTTGTAGGTTTACAATGGGAAGGCATTTGGTGGCACTATTGTGAAGAGCCGAAATATGCAAGTGATGTTGAACTTTGCGGGAGTTCCCCGGGGAGGGAGGGCTGCACACTGTACTGCGTGATAACCTCATTATAACTTACTGAAAATTGACAGTGTGTGGTGGTAAGAAGCAGACATGGCCTCTGGTTGTAATTCTGAAGATAGTGGAAAAAATATACCTTCTTCAAAAGCTACCTTTGAGAACACCATTGCATTTGTATTTTACTGTCCGAAGGAAAAACAGGAATATAGCCTTGATGAATATTTTTTTACACTGGTTTAATTAGTAACAGCACACAGGACAGGAAACCCACCTGTATCTCCGTAAGAATAGGTTAGGAATTAACAATTCGACTAGGTGCCATGGAGCGTACAGTTAACATTAGTTGGTGTAATTCTAGAGTGTGCTTTATTTTTCGGCATATGATAATTTCTTCCAGCTCTGAGCTAAACTATGCAGTGGAACATAGGAGTACAATTCAGGTCAATGCATTCCTTCAAGTTCTAGAGGATTGTGTTGTCGTTTCCCAAGTCTCAGTCTTCTGAATTTAACACATGTATCGTGCTGTACTGGATTCCTCCCTTCTCGGGTCGGATGTACAAAGCCGGAAAGAAATGGCAAGGCTGCTTGTTCGAAAAGACTCAGATCTATGGAGCAATTTACGGCTCAAAAAGTGTGTTTGCAACCAATAATTTCATGCGCGTTAAAACTATGTATACGCAAGAGGCCTACCGATTAATTTGTTGCCTTGAGTTCCTAACTTTTCATTCTCCTTTTGCATCTCGATTTCATTTCGACCTGAAATAACAAAACATGACCAACTTCTGAACATTGCGCAAAGTTTGAGGGCGGTCTGCTTGTCTATGAAGTAGACAAAAGCCAAATGACCACATGCTGACATGCACCGTTAACGGTTTTTCAGTAAACGAACCCATCTGTATGCATTTTTATCGATTTTAGTGGAGTTTTGGTTTTTCAATGAGTGTTATTCTGTTTCCCTGTTCGCATTGTAAAACAACGCTAATTAATACGATTGGGAGTCTACTCTCTTTCGGACACAGCCTTTGTATTCAGTAGGTTGCTCACCACTTGATTTGCCATCTAATTAACACTGGCTAGGTTTTTAATTGTGTACTTCAAATCTTCTGATTTGCTGAGCAATCTGCCTGCAGGCACTGAAGATATGGAGAGAACGCTAGCGGAAACTGATACAAGTAAACCTCCAATGCTCATTGTTAGGCTTTCTTAAGCAGGTAGTTTTAAGGAATATACCTTTCTGTGCTCCACATGAGACAGTGGGACGGGTAGGTAACAGAGTCCAAATGTGATATTTCCGAGCTCCTGGTGTGGCTTCGTAGCTCAGCTGGTAGAGCGCTTGCCGCGTTGAGGCATGCTGTGTCTGTCGCTGGTTCGAATCCAGCCGAAGCCCTGACTTTTCACAGTTGGGTCTCATCTAAAATCATAAATCTGCCACTACTTATTGTAGAAGAAGTCAAGTGGTGATATCAAGAACGGTGTATTCACTACACGACAGATTGAATCTGAATAATGTTTTAATGCGAATCAATATATATGAGACAAAAATAACTTCCTTGACTTTGATTGACTTGCGTCCTGTCACTCGTTCTTATTGGTTGGCACCGTCCACATCCTTCGTTGTTTTTTAAATAACGTTGGGGATCTTCAGGTTTCTCAATCCGAATTCATGTTCCCGATTGTTCTCGATTAGGCTAGAACTATTATCCAGTGTCGACGTGGATTCTTTACGCAAGTGCACCCTGTTTCTTCGCAGTGGTCCTTGATTAGTACTTAGTACTTCGTACGATCGTTCGCCTGCTCCTCTAACAACTGTTCCTTTTCACCAGGTGTTTGTTCCTGCACCAAGTGGTTGTATCCAAACTGAATCACCTTCTGCCAGTTGTGGTAATTCCCGCGACCCTCTGTCGTATATCAGCGCTTCCCTTTCCATGCGTTTTTTCAAACGTTGTCGTGTTACCGTCCATAAGGTTTGATGTGGATCTAAAGCGTTTTCAACCAAAGGTATCCTGGTTTTCGTTCGTTGCCCGAAAAGTCTTTGTACGGGACTCAGTTCTATATCGGCAAACGGTGTGTTTCTGTGCTCTAGCAGGGCCAAGTACGGATCTTCTTTGGCTGCAAGGCATTTCTTCATTATTTTCTTTGCTTCTTTGACGGCTGATTCTGCTTTTCCATTAGACTGACTGTGATAAGGACTGGAAATCTCGTGTGCAAAACGCCATTTATTAGCGAAGTCTGCAAATTGATGAGATGCGAACTGTGGACCACCATCTGATCTGACGCGTTCTGAAATCCCGTATCGTGCGAACTGACTTTTCAGTTTGTTGATCACTTCTTCCGATGAGGTTGTGTTAAGCTTTTCGACTTCGAAGAAATCGCTGAAGTAGTCGGTGACTAGGAGGTACGTCTTATCTGCATGTGAAAACAAATCAGCTGCCACATGTTGCCATGGTCGATGTGGTACGGTGCGACGGTGCATAGGTTCCTTCGGTTGACGACTACCGTGTTGATTACAGACATCGCAGTTGGACACGAAATCTTTAACTTGACTCGTACTCCCAGGCCAGTAAACAGTTTCCTTCCCACGCCTTATGCATCCGTTGATGCCCAAATGGGAACGGTGTAGTTCCTGCAGTGTTGCTCTCCTTGCCGGTCTGGGGATCACAAGGCGGTTCCCACGGAAAATCAGTCTGTCTTCTGTAGTCAACTCATCTCGAACCTTGAAGTACGGGCGGATTATTTCTTCCACAGATCGGGTATTATCCGGCCAACCTTCTCGGATTTGTTGCATGAGTTTTTGCATTTCTTCGTCCTCTGCGAAGGTTTCACGTATTCGTGACATCCGCTCGTCTGGTTCGGCCAGTGTGAGATGGACCTGATCGAATTCTGCCCCTTTGTCTTCGCATGTAGGTACGGGTGCTCTCGATAACGTATCGGCTAGTACCATATCCTTTCCTGGGGTGTAAATTATATCACAATCATACTTCTGTAGATGTACCAGCATAGACTGTAAACGGCGCGGAGCCTTGTCTAACGGCTTATTAACAATGGTGGTCAACGGTTTGTGGTCGGTTTGAACTGTCGTCTTCCTTCCAAAAGTGTAGTCATTAAACTTTTCCATGGCGAACACAACTGCTAGTAGTTCTTTCTCGATTTGTGCATACCGGGTCTCGGCATCGATCATTTTTCGGCTGCAAAAATCCAGAGGTTGTCCATTCTGTAGCAACACGGCTCCGATACCACTCTGGCTGCTATCGCACTGGACGACTAACGGCAGTCGTGGGTCGTAATAGCGTAAAACTGGTGCTTTCATGATCAGTTGCTTCACCTTCAGCCACGCCTGTTCCTGTGGGTCGCCCCACGTCCATACAGTGTTTTTGTGTGTAAGTTGCCTAATAGGCTGCATTATTTGAGCTAAACGAGGCAAGAATCTGCTCAGATAGTTGATCATGCCGTTGAAACGCGATACATCTTTCACGTCGGTTGGTGGCGGCATATCTCTAATCGCCTCTACCTTAGCTGGATCTGGCTTGAGTCCGTCCTTTGTTAATAAATGCCCATGAAAAATTACTTCAGTCGCGCAGTATTCAATCTTTTCTTTTTTGAGCTTGATATCTAGTTGTTGGCACCTAGCAAGGAATCTTTCTAAGTTTTGGTCGTGCTCTGCCTTAGTCCGACCGTGTATCAAAACGTCATCCGCTATGCACACAACACCAGTGAGGTTCTCTACGGATTGAATGAGGCGCTTTTGGAAAATTTCGCTCGAAACTTTTAAACCAAATGGAAGTCGAAGCCAGCGGTATCGACCAAACGGAGTTCCAAAGGTGGTGAGAAAGCTGAATTCTTCATCAAGTTTTACGTGCCAAAAAGCGGCTGATAAATCAACCTTCGTAAAGTAACCTGCGCCAGCTAAACACGGAAGAATATCCTCTAATAATGGAAGTCTATAGTGTTCTCTCCTCAAAGCTGCATTCAGTGGCTTTGGGTCGATGCAGACGCGCAATTCACCAGACTTTTTAGTAACAACGGTAACTTGGCTTACCCAGTCAGTAGGTACTTCCACACGCCTGATCACTCCCAGATTCTCCAAACGCGAAATCTCTTTTTCGAAACTATCCTTTATCGCAAACGGTAGGCGACGCATAGGTAACACGATTGGTCGTACGGTTGGGTCTATTGATAGCTTGCAAATGCCCGGGAAACTTCCCAAGGAGCCATCAAAAACGCCCTGATACTTTTCGCAAATATGTGATAATTCAGTAGTTATAGCATTGATACAGTGGAACGTTACCAGATCGAGCGCTTCAATAGCCTCGACTCCCAGAAGTGGCAGGAAATCTTCCTCGACCACGAAAATCACTTGTTGGATCTGCTTTCCGTTGGCTGGGTTGCGGAGGGTTGCTGTAAACTTTCCTGCAGGTTTCACAGCAGTCCGGTTCCACATGCGAAGCGTTAAGTTCGTGGCGCTCAGCGGCACCGTGGGAATGCAAGATCGTGGAACGAGACTGACACCTGCTCCCGAATCCAACTGGAAGTTGATCCTTTTTCCATCGAGTTCGATTTCCGCCGATCGTACTCCTGGATGTTGTTCTTCCATCTTCACAGCACTGATGGTCGGGGAGTATGGTGCTCGGTTGGAATTTATCGAAGTGCTCTTGCAGCAGTTCGCGAAGTGGTTGGCTTTTCCACATTTTGCACACCTTCTCTTCCATGCCGGGCATTGTTCCTTTAGCGCACCATGACGTCTTCCGCAGAAGGAGCATCCTTTCAGATTCCGGTTGTATTCTGCGTTGATCCGGTGGATTTCTTCTGTCGAGTGAGTTCTGAGGGCTTCTGCCTTTTTGTCGGCTGCCTCCTCACTGCGGCAAATATCTATGCATTGCTTCAAACTCAATTTCGGGTCTTTCAGCAAACGTTTGGTGATGTTGGCATCGTTCATCCCAATGATCAACCTATCTTTGATCAACTTGTCCTGCATACATTTGCAGAAACCGCATGACTCGGACATAGACATCAGCGCTTGAATGAAGTGATTCATTGATTCGCTTGGTCCCTGTGTGCGGCTGTTAAATTTGTAGCGTTCAAACGTATCGTTCATTTGGCCCAAGCAAAACTGTTCTAGCTTCCTCATCATCACCTCCCAATCACCGGCGTCTTCTTCCGGCTCGAATGAAAATGTATTCATCAGTCTCACTGCCTCGTCTCCGACTGCGTGCCGAAACATGGCGAGTTGATATTCTTTCTCAGTAGTCGCCAAACGAGATAGCGTACGGAAGTCCTCATACTTCTGCTTCCATGTCTTCCATCGGCTGGCAAGATCATCGTCTTCGTTCAGCTTCAGTGGGGCTGGTGGTACTATGCTCAGACCTCCAACGGACGTCATCTTTGGCAGATCCTGGTCTTTCACCTCTGTCACCATGTAGAAGAAGTCAAGTGGTGATATCAAGAACGGTGTATTCACTACACGACAGATTGAATCTCAATAATGTCTTAATGCGAATCAATATATATGAGACAAAAATAACTTCCTTGACTTTGATTGGCTTGCGTCCTGTCACTCGTTCTTATTGGTTGGCACCGTCCACACTTATTAGTAATGAACTATTTACCCGTAACTCCCAAATGCATGCTCTATTAGAGCGATCCTCGTACGATGCTGATCACGAGCAATTTGTGACTGATCGGAACAACGAGTCCATGCACCTACGAGGATTCAATCAATTGCAGTGACCTTGAACTTCCAATCTGCCTGTCTAAAACGTCGATACCTAACATTAAAACTTAATGAGGCATAACGAGCCTGGTTTACTACAATCTAGATGGATTTCAGGCATTTTGACCCACATTTTCTTGTTTGTCATCACACTACACACCCCCTTAATCTGTTCATTACCGGGCTTTAGGTAAGTTTCGTTCCTTGCCAGGCCGTACGTCTATTTTTGCGACATAACTGGTACTCGGAACTGTCTTTGTTCATTGTTTGTGCAGATGTCATTTCGGTCATAGCGTTTGCTTGTAGATGAGTGCTCTTGAGCGTTCTATTTTGCCTGTTTCCAGTTTTAATGTTACTTATCTGACCATATGCGATCCTTTGGCAGGAATCGCAATCGAATACCAAGTCGTAAGCCATCTCCCGAGAAGTCTGACTTTCCAGGGCTGGCGAACGCAATCATGGCTGCTGTAAACAGATCGAACACCCATTTCGGTGGTCCGATGTTGCCCCACATCACGTCCTGCAGAAAACTGAAGTTACATGCTGCCGATATCCTTCAAACAGCTAAATTGATATACTGGAGAACCACTGTGAAGCTGTGCATTTGCCACTATCTTGATTGTGATAAAATGGAACGTAAAAACTGGATGTGTGAGGAAGAGTTACTGGTTTGATAGATGATAAATAATAAAGTTGACGAGTTGGAGTGAACGTTAGCGTCACATTACAAGCCATAAATTTCTGATGGTCGGGAACAGTGGTGGTGTTGTTCGTAGCTCGGGTTGATGAACCAAGCGAGGTGATGAAACGTTTGCAACCCAAATGCCAAGCTCGGCGAACATGTCAATACCAAAGCCATAAATTCTCGTTTTGAGGTAGAACTTTCATTGAAACGGTTGTTGCCGTCGTTCGGACACGAACCGAGGCACTTTTTACCATGCATTCCTCGAGAAAAGACTATCTGGTCAGCTGGATCGTATTAGTAAGCAATTGAGGTCACCTTAGTGTTGTATTCAGAAGATTAGTAGTATCATGTATTAGGTTATCGCGGAAAACGTTGCACACTGTCCAAGATTGCACTACCGCTTGCCTATAAGCTGATTTGATTGCTGTCGCTGTCTTGATCACTGCCCTGTCGAGTGGTAAAGCATTTAAACAGTCATTTACGTTTCAGACGTCCACCTGTGTAATTTCATGCACAAAATCAGTAACTAGCTGAGCTCACTGTCGGAAGTAAAACGATTAAGTTACCGGTATTCGCACGAAGGCTACGTTCAACCCACCGGTGTTGTGTAGCTCATTTCACTATTACTGTCTGTGCCGACATGGTCGTGAAAATTATAATTATATCCATCTCAACTCTTGCGTTTGCCTTGTCAAGAAGTCGTGATATGATTTTTTGCGCTCCGTTTCTGGCGGCCCAAACCTATACGTGTACAGTCGCGATGTTCAGGCCCGAGTCCGCAAACGTGGGTTTAATAGTCATACCTTGTTGCCACCGCGCCACCGAGAGCTCCCTGCGATCCACTGTCCTAATCCATCTGTTTAAACATAGAAACAGCCTACCACCACACTTTTCCACCCAGGATTCCTTACGAACGTGATTGAACACTAAACCGCGGACTCAGCATGCTCGTCTAACCATGCCAGCACTTGGCTAACCATGAACATCGTGCGCGTTGTATGGCGCGATGAGAACTGGTTAAGTACACCTGTGTTTGCTGGTATGCCGTAGATTGACGCATGCATGAATCAATCAATCTCAATATTTTCTGTGGACCGACCTCAGGTGTTCCATTGCCAGTTACGTAATATTTAGACAACCTGTTAGCTACACTTCGACACGCCCATCAAATGGCACGAGCACATTTAGAAGTATATTACAAGTAGCAAAAGAACTATTGCGATTAAAAAAAGCAGTTGAACTTCCCTGTGAGCTGGCGAATTGGTGTGGCTGCATAACATAGTTTCAATTCCATGAGTCCCGGTGAAACATCAGAAACAATGGAAAGGGCCACACACTGTTAAGTGAATATTCTCGGATTCAGTTTGTCAGGGGCGAGCAGACAGATCACCGTCCACATCGACCGATTGAATCGCCACTAGGAGTCCTTAGCCTTTAACTATAGGTCGAGGTATACAGCGACCGAAAAATAAATGAAGCATCTAACACTTCATTCAGCGAGGTCAGGGGTTGCGTAGGACGCTACCGGAACTAGTTAAGGGCGCACAGATTGAACCTGGATTGATTGTTACGCCAACGTCATGCATGAGAATCTTGGACCGACAGACTGTCAATCAATCAAGGACGACGATTGTGCGTGAAACGGTGTCATATGTTGAGTGGTATACACTTGAATACAACATCCTTCCACCTTTTGACTGCATATTACAGTGTTTGTCATGAAGACTTATTGTTTATGTCCACGGCGAACTGTTGTACCGAGACGCGAAGCAGCTTGGCTGAATGATGAATAGTGAGTGTGTACAACTTTGTGGGTAGATGTTATGATCGAAGCGATTGTGGGGAATGTAGCAGAACCCGTCAGTACCGACTACCGCTCGTGTTTCAGTAATGACGATCAGTGCGCAACACTGACGTTGGATAGCTTAGAGCACCCATGCTGCTGAGGCGACATTTTTATATATGTCGGAAGGAAGAAGGATCTGTGGTGTGTATTGTATTCAGTTTGTCTTACTAACCAGTAAAGATCCAGCTGTGTTTAAACTTGAGGAACAGTTACTTATAACACACGATGACACCCTCCAAACCGGTTTAATTGGTCGGAACAACCGTAAATACCAAGTTAAAACCATCCACCATAAACCTCTCCTACCCTCAGATTGTCATCAGTGGGCGATGTCGTTCACTGGCGTACAGTAGACACCCAGTGGGTTACTTCTGTTGTAACTAAGTTTCAAGGCCGGGTCATTTTTACGCACACTGCCCCATTACGTAATTTTAGTAGTGAGATTAAAAGACAAAAATAATGTAATGTTAACCGGCGTAGAATTTTATACAATTTGAGCGCAAACGCACATAAACTGTTTGCAGGGACAGGAAGTAGAGGGAGAGAGAGAGAGTTTAAACATACGATTGTATATGGATAAGCTAAACGTGGCATACTGGGGACAACCTCTTTTGGCTGTCTAAGCATTACCGGTTCGACTACTTGCCAAGGTGGCTGCATTGTCATCGTGAACCTTTCGTTATCACAGTCATGGACAAATGTTTTTTTGTTATCGTTTTTGCGAATTACAGAACAAGCTGTTTTGTGCTCCATGTTATATCGGCAAGGCTTGTGAGCCACTTGGTCGGGGAATACGTCCCCAAAGTGCTTACATGCACGGCGTGAGATTGATATAGCAGGTCTGTCCCCATTGCAGTGAAATCCAACTTCCTCAATTGCCAAAAGTCGGCTTGGACTCGAACATAGTGAATTTTCTCAATTCATTCCGTGTTTCATTCTGAAACGTAGGAGGATATTCGACAATTCGCTAACAAGTTTTTGACTGAATACGCCTGTTCATTCTTTTACATTTACAAACTGCTCGTGTTAACATTACAATTGCCCTGGTAAGTTGACATGCTCCGAGCATGGTTACTGATTCGGGATGTCCTGCATGGTTGTCTCCAGACTCCGTTTATGCCTTTCTTGTGCGCTGCTTGTCCTCCTATAATTGGGTTACCTCTGCGTGTGCGTTCAGAGGGCAAAAAGTGTTGCGCCAGTTGGTAACACCTGATTCACGTTTCCTGCTTTCGTCTTCGGAACCGGTTGTTCCAACTGATTTGGCTCATTATTTCTTTATGGTGTTATCTGGGAAAATTCGAGTTAGTGATCCGGCAATACAGCGGCAACAAAAACTAGGGCCATTTGCAATTTCGTCCTTTCTCATGAATCTAGGTGGTCACGAGGTGTCAACATTTTGTTGTCTGTTGTCCTTGTGCTTGAAAAGTGGGTGGTTTCGCATTCGTAAACCCATCAGCTCGAGATTGGCACTGACGATATCAAGAAAACTTAGTTCGTGCCTGCTAGTGATACGTTAAGTGCAGTAACAACCGTATAACCTGCCTCCTAGGATGAAGTTCTAGAAATTTAATGTCACGTTTGTGTGAATAGATCAGTCATGTTTCTTTGTTGTGAGTTGATTGATCGATTCCCGTTTTTTCGTCAGACTAATGTATTATTCGGAACTAGGGACTCTGAACAACCCCAGAATTCGTACTTGAATTGAAACCATCTACGTAAGTAATAAGGAGACCTCGTACTGGTTGCAGTAAGCAGTTACTATTCGTGGAAGGTGAAGCTGAATTTATGGATGTACAACGTTATTAAAGAAATCACGGTCTGTTATTCGCTGATCGTATTGGCACATACAAATTCACAAACTGTAAATTTCATTATTCTTTACTGTGCTGTACCAAGACATCGTTCCTGTAGACAGCGATGCACCAGTAGTTCCCACTGTTGTTTAATGACTATGCAGTCTTCCTAAAAATAACGAATTCCAGTTCAGAAATTGTGGAAAGCGATGAAACCTACTTCCTGAAGTACCCGTGTCTAACTCGGAACACTTAACAGAAAAGTATTATCAGGTCGCAAGATCCAGTGGTTCGATGGACTTGGTGTGGTTATCTCGTGCGTGATCCGCAAGGTCTCTATCCGTACTTCGAGCATTATTCTTTGTTCAAGACGGGGGCAAATTGTCAATGTTGTAATTATCTACCAATAAAAATTGTCATCTACCGAAGTGGTTGGTAGTGGACATGTATCGAAAGGCTCACAAGATCAAGTTACAAAGGTTGTTCCGATGAGGGGGGGTCAACTATCTTTTGGTGTTCTAATAATTTCCGATACGACGATTGTCACTAACTTAGACGATACAGCGAGCGCTTTTTTCTTGAATTTTGCAATCGACGATACTTCACACATTACTCTGATTGGTCTCATCCAGGGTGACACTTAACTTTTCCCAGGTAACACAATGGTTGACGTGGACTATGCTGATGATATTGTATCCCTTGTTGAGGTTGCACAGACAGTCGAAAGAAGCGTTAGACCACTTGGAGACTGAAGTTTTGGGCCATCAAATTACAAAACGCCTTCAAAATTGGTAGGAACCTATGTTTGTGTTCATCCTAGGCTGTGGTAGTCTGAAGCTAGTCGAAAGTTTTGTTCATCTCGGAAGTTATGTCACAGCTGGCGATAATGTTGCAGAAAGGTTTTCGTGCATATCGTTGAAGCCTCGTTGAAAATTACTGGCCCTGGACACTGATATCGTCGGCGTGACATCCGTCTCTCTTCCATTATTAAAGTGCATAATGCGGTCGCGTGCGCAACACTGCTCTACGATTACGCACTTTAACCGGTCTGTGTTGATGATTTTCGCAGGATATCTGTAAATCACTTGTGTAATTTGGTTCTCATCCTTATCCAAGCCTTGTAGTTACTCGCAAATAGTCTACCTTGCTGTCCAACTTCCTAATTGATCGAAGACTTAATCCATTGTAACAACGGTGTCTATGTCATAGATACAAACAGTACACTCTATTCGGGAATCCCATTCCACTCCATCATGACTTCCACTCTTCTCATCTTCGTTTTCCACCAGCTGTTAATAGGCTTGTCGCCGTTTACTACGGATTGTTAAGATCTTATTAACCCGTTGTTGTGGATCACTGAAACCTAAAATAACCGTAAACGTTTCTAATTCGTCGTATCATTATTGTGCTTTTCACAGAAGCACTGCTGAGCACGTTTTTTAACAGTTTTTCATTGTGTTCTGCACGGATCCGAAATTTGCATATTTCTGCCCAAATCATGTGTTTAGGCTGCCCCGACAACTGCGATGTTTGTTTTAAAAGTCACTGTCTGTCCGTTTTTGGCGGCGGCACTGCGTGAACGATGGTGTGGTTGAACGACTTGTGGCAAGACCAACCAGCTTCTTCTCGATCTATTTAGTTTCACTTGATCACTTAAGGTGGTGTGGAAACGTCTTACGCATATTGTGTCTTGTGTACGCCCTCTGGGTATGGTTGGAAAAGCACACGATAGTTCAGTAAGAGTTGGGAAGAAATTGGCGTCAAGTTTGGTCCACCTCGGCTTTACTAGATTTCCCAGCCGAGTCCTTGAGATGTTAGGTATCGCTTGTCAGCGACTGTGATGGGCACGACAGCGAGCTGAAGTCAATGATAGGAGTGCCGTTGTGTTCGTCGTCGTAGCTTTCTTTAGCCGCACCGTCATACATGATTCTTTTTGAAAAAGTTTCCTAGAATGGCCAAACCACAGGTCGAGCAAAAAATGTCAAAATCCCGCTGAAAGTATTTTTCCGTCCTTATCGCCGTACCTCTTATTCCACACGTGTTGTTTTCGTTCACTCATCGTTTTTATCAACTGAGTTTTGTTTCATGAGTTTGATATGTTGATCAGACTTTCCTTACGTTTACACATATAATTAATAATTTATTAAGAATATATCACAATATTTGTAGCACAAGACATCATCTTTCAGCTTAATGAAAAGGGTATGCTTAACTTCTCACACGCATTCATCCAGCCTCACCTTATTACTATTGAGTTTTGTCAACGAATTTTAAAATATTAAGGGTTCAACCGTTTTTGGCTTGAAATAATGGGATCATGCAAGCTTTTGAAGAGCTTTTGACTCCAGATGAATCAGTGCTAACCGGGGAGAAAGCCTGTTTGATTCTTCGGCAATGGGATAATGTCTCCAAACAGTCAGATGCCGATGAGGTCCAGGATGACTCCGGAGCCAAGGCCTTTTCCACTAGTTGTTCAAGCAAATAATGTATTCGTAGCTTATGTGAAAACCGATGTACTTCGGTGATTGAGTGCCATCACAAGTGTGTAAGTTAATTGGTTGTCTGACCCGGATGTGTCCAATATTTTAGTTGGCAGGAAAACCGCCGGAAGTTACTGATTGTTAAGCCTGCTGAAAAACCATGCTTCACACTGTTTAGAACGTAGCGAGAGATAGTTATTGCAGATGTTGAGGTCAGGCTCCTTCTCCAAGGCCCTAGGAATACCATGTTGTTCTGACTATTTAGGCACTCGTCAATTCTCAATGATGAGTTAGTGGTTCCATCCTTAATTGTCTTGCTGCCTTCTGATTGGTCATTTGCCTACGACCAACCATCCTCGTTTGCCATTGAATATCACACCGTTATTGGACTCTGCAATCACCTTGCCTGGATCATGCACATGAGCAGCTGTTTGTCTGTTCCTTATCATTGTGAATGAATCTAGAAATACTGAACTTAGTGCACGTGATCTCCGAGTGACTTGTTCATGCGGTCATTGCAGAACATAACAGCTGTCCAATACCCTGTTCCACATATCCAGAACTCAGGAGCTGGTTGCTTCTTATGGAATCTGATATTGGCTCGTCGGTCACGCTAATGAGTGCTGTTTCCGTCAGAAGTTTACCCAGACTATCAAAATGATAAACAACCCTGTGCAGGTAATCTAAACGGCACCTTGTGTGCTTGGACGATATATATTGTTCGCTTTTCAACAAAAGAAGAAAATTACCGGTGTGCACGGTGGCCCAGTTTGTAGGTGTTCCTATCCTTTGCCTCTTGTGAGTGTAATGGTAGCTTGCCACTTTCGTTTCCAACTCCATGGGATTTATGTGCATTGACAGCCGACCACTGTAACACTGCCTCACCCAGGTCATTTGGGCCCGAATGAAACCTTATTGCGCTTTATAGGTGAACCTTCAGGTGCAAATTACTTACTTCCAGATGTCCACCCGGGTCGTTGCATAAGTGATGTTTGAGATGGGCTGGGGCTTTCACCAGTCGTGTCTCACAGGCTAGAACTACCCTTGTAACTGTACGCCACCTATGGTGGCGGAAATTGCTTGAGCCTGATTACCGATGGGCTTGTCTGCTCTTCGTCCGTACGCTTTTTCTTGTTTTGTTGGTACGATGCCTAGTCTCGATTGGAAGATGTTCGAATTTTAAGACGTGGAGCAATGCACGTTGGTTGTTGTGTTGATTCACCAACGGAGGTTTACTTTATGGCACTGCGGTGGAAGGCTAGAGGTCCGTAGTGTGGAACTAATCCGGTGAAAGGTTGGCGGATCCGGTTGCTCTAAGTCCCCTTACCGTCCAGGTCTTCAAATACAATTGCTTCCCAGAACAAAATCAACTCACTTATAAAGCTACTGGATCGTTTGTTTAAACATAAATACCGACAACCAGATAGCCAGTTGTGAGATTCAGCTCTGGTCACATAGATGGTATTGATTATGACTATTGGGGGGTATCGAGCTTTGGCATAGGTTCAGGAACATGAATACTAAATGGTATGGTCAATCGATATTGATGTTACCGCGACAGTGGGGCTATGGGGTAGGTTTGCCAGAGACGCATTTCGGTGCCTAATGTTTCATCAGGGTATATACAGCATTCACTTCCCTTCCAAAGTGTTTGCTTTTTTGCAAGGGTCACTTTCTAGCCCTACGAGTATAATGTATCACAAGAGCTAGGCAGTTTACGCGAACGATTTATGGTTATTCAACCCCGTCGCCAGTTTCTGAACTTTCTTATTATCCTGTGCAGCACGTGAAGATGAGCAAGCACGTAGCTAGGTCTTCAACAGAAGAAACATGTGAGATGGGTGGATAAGTTACGTCCTTGTTTGAAAGCACTTCCTGATGTAGTAAACAATTCGATTTGCCCAGCTGGCAGTCATGAATGAATGTGAATGACCGTCACACGTATGATCAAGACTAATCATCCTGCGCTTGTTATATCACCAAATACACCAGATTTTCTTCGTACATGTAACGGAAGAGTGGTCTGTGTAAGCGAACTCAGTTCAACGGGTGCACAGCTAGTACAACAGACAGTCACCCACCGTTCGCTCGTGTTTTCTGACTGAGGGTGGCCGAACAAAAATGGTCCATGTTCACAGACAGCTACGATGAGCGTAGTGCCTGAAACTGAGATGATGGTCACTGCAGTCATCATTCAGAGAAGAACGGATGGACATTGCTCATTCATCAACCTACCACTGTGGATGTTGCTGCTGTTCACGGCGGTGGTGACGAGAAGTGCTCGTAAATAATTCTACCAAATGAAATTCAGAATAGAATGAAGTTGGCTCAAATATATATGTTGGTGATGGGTTGAATGTAAGCATTCCACCGATTGCGCTACGCTGTCTTGTGCGATAGCCTTCATAACGTGCACTTTGACTGATCATGATGGGTTGAACGTGGAAGGCGATGTCTACCAGTTACTCGACAGAATGGTCGAGGCCGTCACAATTTACAATCACATTGCTACCTGACCTCCTCTTGGGTTTACCCTACCGTTGTGTCCTTAGAAATACTTTATACCACCGACGCTCACATGATATAATGGGTAGATGATTTAGCTAAGACAGATCGCACATTTTTTCATAATTCCAGTAGTTGGTTGCTTATCCAAAGTTTTCAGATTCATGTTCCGGCGAGCTATCCATCGCTCACACAATCACTTTACTCGATACGGGCTGTTTGACGATTATCACCATGGTCAAGCATAAGTATGCCTGTATCTTTATCACAGACGGTTTCAGTTCCCGAATCATGGAGCAGAATGGCTCGCTACAAATATTATGCACCCATTGACGGTAGGATCTCTTCTTGATTCTAAATCGTAACAGTCAAAGATGAACATTGGTGTGTATATTTTGGTTTAACCGGGCTCTCCAAAATTTATTTGCTATTTCCCAAATTTCCTATCTCAAACAATTAGCACCAGTTTTCAGGTACTATGCACTCGACCGTCTCATATAAACTCTTATTTCCGGTGATTTACAGGAGCGGTTGTTGCTGCTGCCAGGGTGAGTGGATTCCAAAGCTCTTCGAACCACCAATCCAACCGTTGGTTCAGGTGGAGGCCTTGTGTTTTAATAATAATAAACATTGGAAGGCGAAGGATATCAACAAACTTGTCTCCATCCCGCGCACATACATCTACAGGATTGTTGGAAGGTTTGTCTCGTCACTTTTTGAAACTTTTGTATTGACTACCGAGTACACCACACGGTAATGTTGTTACAGCATGTTCATTTCTCGCTTCCAATTAATTGAAGTCATTACAATTCGAGTCAGTGGAGGTAGATTTTCAGTTGGAAAAATCCTAACATGTTCGGCGGTAATATTACAGAAGAATGAGAATTGTTACGACTGTTGAATGGAAAGCGAGCTGCAGTATTTTGGATTCATTGATGCACTAGTGTACTGCTGTTTGCATGGTTACTTCATACGTCGATATCGTCGACGTACACTCTCCATGATGCGTACCCCTTTTTCTCTTAGTCGTTTATTATTATTTTCTAAGCATTCTATGATTGACGAATAAGTACAATGCAAAGTATTAGCTTTCTTTTACCGTACCAAGTGAGCCGCAGCTTTTGTGGGTAAACCTATATAGTGTGACAGATTTGAGCCTGCTACAGTTTTACAGCTAGACAACAGTACGTAAAACACATCGCCCTGTATGTTGCATAACACTGAACACCGTACTGTAGCCAGCTAATTAACACTAGAGAATGTTAACCGATTTCAGGTGTACTCCAGCCAGTCGCATAGCTTTTTTCACATTTCACTCGGTCTATTATGATTGGGGCGATGCAGAATTGTGATTCGCAAGACTCTAGCTTGTGATCACTAAGGTTCAGTCACTGGGGGGTCAATTCCGACGCTTCTTCTGATTAACGTTCCTATCGCTGCTCATAGCCTAAAGTTTATTTAGCACCGGGTTTCTGATAAATATGCAAGTTGCTGACGAATTCTATAGATTTTCACTCGAGGATGATTTCCCCCTCAGTTAACATTTGTTCACGTGTTCATCAACTGAAAGGTACCGCGTGGGTACAGTTAAAAGAAACAGATGGCTGACGGAAAACTGGTCCATTTCGTTGAGACGTGATCGATTAGTGTTTTTGGCACTGCTGTTTTTTCTGTTGGTGATATTGCCGTGCTTAAACATCATGGTTTCCTACACACACACTCTGTGCTTCGTGGAACGTCACTTCAGCGTGAAGTTTGGGAAACCTCATCATGTGACACGCGCGGTTCCCAAAAGTCAATCATGGGCGACTATGATTACGGTAGGCTGCATTAATCGTTGTATCCATGTTAGGTTGTAGAGAAATAAAACAATAACCTACAAGGGAAGACAACCGGTTAGAAATTCAACAAATTGGTGTACATCAGTTATACATGAATGTGATAGATGCGTGTACATATAGCTGGGCATGCGAGAGTTGTGTTGACGCTCCTTGTATGACGCGTGTCCGTTTGGCGTTACAATGTTGACCTCGTTTCAAGTTACCCGTCCGGCATGACTAACACTAGGGTGACAGGTGGGTGTGCCATGGTCAACCGATCAATACACCCCAAGCCTGCGCTGTCACATGCTGACCGAGATTTCGAACACACTGGACTACCTGCTATTGGCGTTGTCCTACAGGGTGTGATCTAAGAGTAGGCCAAAACGATTTGGTTCCACCAAGCAACTCGAGCCGAAAATGGGCGGAGCAGAGAATGTAGCGGACCGAATGTTCCACGCACCGTCAGCACACAGCATAATCAAGTTCGATTTAACTTAGAATTGACCGGAATATCCGAAAGACCGTGAACTTGTTCAGTGAGAAATGCCAAGGCCGAGTGCTCATAGCTTGATCTGGTTCCCTCATTGGTAATGCAACCGATCAGATACACATTGGGCGACCGAGACCAAAGATTGACAGCATCGCAGTTTTTAGCTTAACAGACAAATCATATCCACACTTGCTGTCGTCATCTCCGTTTATTTTACGGGCAGTCAGTGGAAATTCCTTACTCAGAGAGAACCGGTTTGAACGTTCGGAATGTTGATCCAGGTCACTGCCTCCGATTTTGTTCGTATCCCGTTGAACCAATAGACATTTACAATATGTTATACGGTGCTGAGACCATTTTTACGTCAATAAGAAGACAAAGAGAAGTATTATACGTGGACTGTTGGAAACTTGCGGAGTTTTCCTACTAATCGTGCACAGTTTAGCACAAAAGTAATAGCCTGAGCTGATTGATTAAAGTGGGAGCTAGATGGGTTATATTTCTTGAAAAAAGACACGTCATAACAAATTTCGACCACCCGTTTTAGGCACTTTTCACCTGCAGATGCCTCGGCTGTACTTAGCGCTAACAATCCACAAGATCTATTCACTGCAGCATCATCCCTCGTAACGACGCTCATCAACGTAATGCATGATGTGTCCACAATCTTCAACTCCAGGTAGCCTGCCTGCATTTATTTCAGTTTAGTCTTTACCGAACATCAGGTGTCGAAGCATGGATGCTGACTGCTACTCAGCGTAACGATCACTCGACGCAGGTCCGAAAGCACGTTTACTGACTGACTTGACCAATACATGTTGAAGTCAACACAACTTCAGGTTTGTGCAACAGACATCCAAAAATGTGTCTGGACCATGTTCCATATGCGGTTGCATGCTTTTCGTTTAGTTCTTTTATGTGCATATAACTCTACGTATGTGCTTTGTAACACTTTTATCGTAACAGACCTCAACTTCGGAAATACGAAATTCAAAAATTAAATCTATTGACAGCCATATGGTACTTGTGTTGTCACTAGTTTTCTTTGATGCTTCATGATCGCGTCTCTATGACATCGAGGCGTGCTTTCTCACAGGTGTTGCATTTTTTGCTCGCCAATATCTTCGCCCCACTGACACCTATGTTATACGATCTATGCAGGTTGGTTGCTATGTATTCAGCACACACAAGTCTGACAGGGTGATAGGCGGATTGAATTAATTGCATGAACTCATACACATTTTGCCATTAGTGACCCACCAACTGTTAGTGAATGCACTGTTCGGGTAACTTAGGTAAGATCACAAGTTACGGCTAGATAACCAGTGTGTAACATGCAAGTTCCTGGGATGAAGACTGTAATTTTATTTGTAAACCGATGGCGTCTTTCCCATTGGGACCCAAAAGACAGGGTCCATCTGAGTTTCGATACACTATTATACAGGACACAATACTGAGAGGTCACTGACATTCCTGTTATGAAATCTTGTGTTTCTGTTAGCCACTTCTGACCTTATACATATCTATATCTTCATGTAAGGTGTCTTCACGAGTCATGAAACTGGCATTTTACTACACAAAAGACGGTTTATCACCCGCACTTTTGTCCAGACCTCCAGTACATGGAAGTATGCCGTGCTTTCTTTTCCTGTTCGAACGGTAGGATCTGTTCGTACTTATAAACAGCAAATAACAGGATTTTGCTGGATGAGAGAAACAGCCGACTCCCTGTCATCGCGGTGGTGCGTTTCTCCTTGCAATAAAGTGGTCGGTGGCTGAAAGTGGCAGTAGACAGTCATCTGACCACGCGTTACCCCCATGATTGCACGTCACCGATTACCCCATGAGCATCACCATTATTCTGAAGATCATCATAATTAACAGCAACAACATTGACCGTACATCAGCACTTCACTAATGCTTAATTGTCACAAAACCAAGGGGAGATGAGCAATCCCTGTATTAGGAGTGAAGGAGTGAACAAGCATGTGGCCCAGTATATAAACCGTATGTCTGAACTTACGCTTTCAGTATTTACTACGCCTTTGAAACAAGCAATCGGTTGCTCATCATCAGGGAATAATGGGGACTATTTAAGATTACTACCAATGTACGTGCGGGATATTCCAGTTTGATTCAGTTTTCAAGACTAAGCGGCCTAGGCTAATACTGTAGATTTCTTTGTGCCGATGAACTTTGACTGCCCAAGGCTGGGGCTACAGGAGAGACGTGATCTTCACATCAATACGGCTGCCAGACGAACTCGTTGATGGGTTTACGTCACCGGCATAGTTTGATTTTGACAAATTCATAACTACCGCCGGTACGCCGGGATTTACCCTCCGTAAAAACAGTCAGGAGGAAATGGGTTAGGGAAATCTAATCGTACCTTTAGGAGCCGAAGGAACCAGTAAATAAAATGATAGCGGTATTGATAGCAGAACAGATAGTGTTGATATAAAAGAAATGTTGAGATTCGGTGTTGATAAAGCACTGTTAATACTGCCATTACTAATCTATGACTACGCTCGTACGTTGACCAAGTCTGATAAGAACGCTCACCGTTCTGACACCGAGCACTTTACACTATTCACTAGTTCATAATTTATTTTATTTGTGGACCCTGGAATCTCAGTATTCTGATCCCTTTACAGTATGAGAGGCAGCACCAAAGACCTTGGTAAGGGCGTGCGTGAATGCATTTTAAAATACGCGATGGAGAACCGCTACGCAGCCACTTGGGATTTACAAAAGAACCTCCTCGATAGTGGTCTGTGTGACCTTGCAACATTACCAACTGCGAGGGACATCGCTGCCGTACTTGCGAAACATCAGAAGACTTTACCAATGGACCCGATAATTATTGAAGACGATGAAGAGGTTAATGGCCACAACGGTGAAAGAACATGCGCAGGGGTGAATACAATGAACGGCCTACTTTCATCAGCCTCGTTAACTCGGCTCGGAGATTCCATCGTGTCAACGGAGGGCAAATGTGGCAAACGGGAAACTATGTCTGAAGCTAGCCAACAGGCCACTGTCCCAATCGTCTCGATTTCACCGACAGGACTCGTCATCACTCATGTGGGGACGTTATGTGCTACGACAAAATCTCCCGTGCAAGTGAGCGTTGCTGCTTTTTAACGACCGCGTGCTGTCATTTGTAACTTGTCCTGTTGCTAAAGAGCCATATATTGGTTTACGGATTAGAGTTCAATCGAGTTTGCTTACCTAGCTTTATAAATGTCCGACAACTACAGAAATTTCCTTGTCGTGTAAAAAGCTTGTCCTCTCCGATTTTATCCCCGCTATTCAGTCATCTCTCATCATTTTCATCCTATGGTTTCCCAACGGGCGAGGACTCCATCAACGACCTCCACCCTTACCTTCATTCCAATACACACACCCCTACCTCACTGGTTTTTCTGTGCAGTGACAGACCAGTTTAGCCAGCGCGAGGGCGTATTAGTATGTTCACATCCTATGCGGACACTCCAAGACGTTATGTCTGGCCTACGCGCTTCGGCCAGTGAGCCCACGAAGTGTGTGCTCTCGTTTCATACGAGTTTATTGGACAGCCATTGCTGTCCAAAGTTGATAGGAACCGGCTAAAATGCGATGAGATCTGTACAGGCGGATAACTTAGGGTCATCCAGACCGAGAGGTGGGTCTGACTAAACAGGTCGGCCTGGTGAAGCCAATGATCAATGAGGTCGTTTCTCCACGTTTCCTCCTAAACTATATGCAACCACCAACAAGTAACTCTTACGCCCTTTAGATGGTGTCCATCTATCCAAGGTAACTGTATGAGTGGCTGAACATTATTGTGACTCACACTTGATAAGGGGGTTCGTAATCTGCCGTATGCTGTTACCGGGTGGGCAAGCAACGGTCCACCGAGCCCTAACTATCAGATGTTATCCTTTCACAATAGTGAACAATTTCCATTACAACGAGGCCGGATCTTGACGCATTGTGACAGTTTGCGCGTCTCTATGACACCGACTGGGTTAATTATGTCAGGCAGGCCAGTAGGTAGTTGTCTGAAGAACCATAACATTCTGATCCTCCAGGTTAGGAAAAAGTACTAGTTCTAGTGCAATGCCAACCACCCGCTTCCTTGACGTACAGAATTCTGAGCCGAAGACTACGGCTAAAAATCTTGACCATTCTCCTTTCTAGGTTTGAGCTTCCTGGCAGTATCGCAGTCCACACATAACTGTATGATAGTTGAGCGTCAATACGAACCATCGATGTATTGCTGTCTTTGATAATGTCGAATGAACAACTTGGTTTCCACGAGCTGACCGGGTTAAGGATTTCCCCCACGAAGACTTCATTGAACGCATGGTGCATGGAGACGTTCCAAGAGGTCGACATAAGTTCTCATTCACATACAGCTGTGTTTGTTTGCTTACCAACATCTATTAGCCCCTCAACAGCGTCAGGTTGCACCACTGTTTTGAAAGAGATCACAAATGCACTTAATATGCCTTAGGTATTTCATGATTCACATGGTAATTTATCAGGGGTTACCTAGCTTCTGTACCATACACTTTAATTCAGTCTGTTTAGGACGATACTGCATCCAGTTTATCCAGCACTACCGAAATTGTCATTGGTACTCTGGATATGCATAGGACCAACGTTCTCCATAATTCACGGACTACGTAGGAAACATTGATAAAGTGTGCAATTCATCGATTCCTAAGGTTGTTCTCATCATTCACCCAAAATGGCATGGCCAGCCTATCAGCCATACACAAAACAACTCATCTGGCGCGTGATCGTAATCAACGGTGCCTGTGCAATTGATTTTCAGCAAGTCCAGGTGGTGTTTGGTTTTTGGCGCACTTTTGGTTCTATTTAGTGAAAAGGATGGCCAGACGTAATCAATTTTGACAAACTGTTTGCATGTGGCCTGCAGGAAAGTGAAGGTGTCAGGTGATAGTGATTAGATCATGATAAGAAGTCTGTGGGTAGTATGACGTTTTCGTATGTCCCCATGGGAGTGGCCCACCTGAACTAGCCACTAGCAAGAAATGGATATCTCATAGTGACAGTGGAATTTAATAGTTTTGCCTTCGATCGTGATCTAGGTGAGCTCAATAACTTCTCGACATCCTGTTGCACATTGTGCCGACGTTTAGTTGACACGTGGATCCGATTCTGACCTCTTGTACCTGTACCCGTTCTAACGTTTGGAACTGCCGCGCTTCTCAAAACGTGTTATTCACAAACGTGCGACCTTTACGTAAACACTTAATACATTCAGCTCCTGTCTTTCTTGCACGCAACAGACCAACGACTTACAAAACTTGGTTGCGTTTGGTCATCATTGCTCCTGAACAAAATATGTGCACCGAAAGCCAAATATGTCGCTGAACAGGGATTGTGTGCCCGTCCTGTTTTATGTGGGTTGGTCCTTTTCAATGTGTCCTAATGGGCTGGCCATACCACTGTGACCAAATAGTGTGGGTGATTTTGGCGATCGATTGATTCTATACTTCTTTTCTGTGTTTTCTGTTTAGCCCATGAAGTTAGGGGGTAGTGAGTTGCTCTACATACACTGAACTTTTTTTCGATTACTGAGCGGTTTTTCGTTTCTTTCCATCCTTGCAACTCCTAACATGGGGGCCTGGCTCGATTCGTCTTTCACTGATTCACTCGTGCGAACAGACATCCATATCTTCGGCGCCGCCATTAGCAATTGGAAATTCGTCTCCTTGCCAATCAGTCGGTTTCTCTTCCAGCACACATCCGCAAACAGTCGGCAATTTATGTCCCACGATCGGGCCGTATACTACTTTTTTCACTTCTCTAAATACGGTCCCCCATTCACAATCAGAATGCCAAGTGATTCATACTGTCAATCCGATTTCAGCCCCCATAACTGTTCCACAGGAGAAACGTCTGGCTGGCGAACAGGAGCAGCCTGTCGTAAGCATCGGAAACGGCCAGACTATGGTACCTGCACCACCGCCATTTCTAATCTCACCCACGCAGCTGTGGCCCGGTCAAATTCATCGACTCTTGCTGACCAATCCCACGGCAGCAACGACGGGAGGAGAGGGTAGTAACTTGGATCTGGCGATCGTCTATCTGGGACACAACTGTTGGCGCCCAGTTATCCTGCCATCCGGGTTCAATCCCGTTGGGCGACTCGGTTCTCAACCGATTGAACTGAAACCGGACGTGCGAATGACTCCGGCCGACGCAGTAACAACAATAACCAACCAGTAGGTCGTGTTGAGCAAACGAATTAATGAATGATTAGGACGGAGAATTTGCATCATATAGCCTGCGGACGTGAAGATGTCGATCATTTCGAAGGAGCACTCTTGTCATAATGTTCACAGTTGTGCATTTCGCAGTCAGGTAATTGTAGATTTTCTTATATCACCTCGGTTACATCCAGGTATGGCATTTTTTTTAGCAAAGAGCTCTTATTTTTTGACTGTATAAACAACTCTGGCTTTTTTCTTTCCCATGAACTTATACAATTTTTTTACAACAGTTTTGTTTTATACTTTTGTTTTCAAACCGCGATTGGGTCAACAAGGAAACCAAGATTTGCGCCGTGGTTATCGATCTCTATGGTTTATTCGTAGTGCCTTAACGTTATCCATAGGAGTGAAGCATTCGCCGATCGACATGCATAGTGATTGTGACAAGAACCAGTTGATTTATTAAAACTTTGAAGAATTCTTACGCTAGAGCGTTGCTCACCGAGAATTCTGGCCCTTCCTGGAATCTAGAAGGAGTTTATTCGTGTTCACGGGTTTTCTTTCGTTTTTTCTAATTGTCTATCAAACGACAGGATTTGAAGTGAGTTTCTATTATTGCTGTTGTCGTGAACAAATCTAAAGATGGACTACACTTTAAATTGAAGCCAAATTGAAGACGAAAACAGAACAAGGAACCCGAGAAGCGTTTTTGTCCATTTCATGCCGCAAGATTGGAAAGGGCGGATTTAATATATGTGATGATTGAGACGTATTTGTACTCTTAACGGAGGTCACCTGCTCATTTCAAAAAGCCTGCAGGCATACGGGTCAATTTCTCTTCAATACGAGAAGCACGGAAAGAGGTGATACTACTGGAATAACTAACACAACACTATTACAAACGAATAATAATCACTCTCCTGAAGCAAGTGCACAAATAACGAACACGATGTGTAAAACGAATCAGAAGCGCTCGAAAGTCTTCTGAAGGACACTTATGACGACATCTCGAATAACGAGATAACATCCAAACAGAACGACGTCTTGCGAAATCAACCAATGATATTTGGCCGCTGGCGTTTGTCTTCTACTATGACTGAGTTGAGAGAATCGTGACTGCTGGCGGCTGAACGCTCTCTCCCCGCGCACACACGGTTGGTGGTACCCGTTTTTGATTAGCCCGCAACAACAGGCGAAACCAAGACAGTCCCGAGCATAATTCTCACCATAAGTGGCTTGCGCTGCGCCAATGGTGGTTCCACTCAAACCCCACATATCCAACATAAGCCAGAAGGAATAAAACCAGAAGGCGTGAGTGAAGGTCTCTGTGATCCAGCCGGCCATTACGAATCTAAAACCAGCGAGATTCCAGTGGTAAGATCTGTGCTGGTAAGAAACGTAATGAAACTGCAATGCCAAATAGTAGTTCACTGTAGAGGTACACATTATTGCGCTCCAGACAGGATAAGGAAGAAAAACAAATAGTTAATGTCTGATCGAAAAACGAACACAACATTCATCATACAATGCACCAACATAGTTGAAGAAAAGAAGTGGTAAAAGGCCCAAATGATCCGTGTTTCTGGGGAGGAGGAGATTGGATGAGTTAGCAAACGACGGATGTTAGTGGATGCTGATGAGAAGATAGATATAACCGACATAACTCACTTGCAGCTAACACACTCATCGTCCGTTCGCTAGCCGTGTACAATAAGTAGGCTGAAAATCTAACAGTCTGCCGAGGCCAGCCGGTCCACGGTGGCATTCATCATGACACCATATAGCCATGTCACCATGACCTATGCCCCCTATAGTTCCTTTGCTTACCGCGCGCTTTATTTCACGGCCGCACAACTGTCACTCCTCGAACCTTCGGACACCTTCCCCATCGTATTGCTACCGACGGTCCGGTTCAAGTCCAGGTCTTCTCAACATCTAAAACCGACATCACAAATCAGTAGACTAACTCGGGTAGATGTCACAGCTTCTGATCACTGTGATTCCGCTTACCTGCTCTCAGTTGCCCGTACAGCAGCTGCTTCGGGAACCGTTCGTCACCCATTCTACGAACGTGTCTCTGAAACTGAAACTGACTGAATGTCAGCATGGCTTCAGTCTCGTCCTTGTTCGCTCCCCCAAATATCTCGTTATACCGAACCATGTCCAATCACCGAGTACTCAAAATGCGTTTTAGACAGTGCAGATGAAAACGACTCATATATCGCATATTTCATCGATACATTATTCTAGTTTCATCGCCGTGCTACAACTTAGATGCAACAGTTGAGTAGTAGATGGGCAGTTTAGTTCCACTCCCCCGGGATGCGATTTCTGCAGAGCCGTCTTCCGAAATGTCCAAAAGCAACACTAGCCTTCTCCATGCGAGGCCGCAACTCGTGGTCCACGGTCAAATCTGTCGTTAAATTGCCCCCCTTCCAAGTAGCATGAGCCTGTGCAGTTATCCACACTGTTTATTGATGTTGATTCCGAGTGTAGGCACCAGCACCTCCTTGAGTGGAAGACGGAAGTGGGAAAAGTTTTTTTCCGTGTTGGTGTGCGAACCAAATTTGGATGCTGCGGTCGCGAAAGCATTCGCCAGTCACCGAAGCTCATCTTCGCTGTGTGCACATAGCTCATTGTTATCTGCAAACAACAGTACGCGCATAGTCCAGTTAGAAAGCCGACCTGAAGCACGATAACACCCTCGCCTCAATACCAAAATGTACCGTTTCAATTAAATGGCATAATTAGCTGGATATCCAGCATCATTCACATTGCCTTCTCTGCCCACGGAGTCACATAATCAAAGAATGGATGCTGTGGGTGGCTGCGAAGCACACATGTTTCTGAGCACTGTCCGTCAGGTAAACTATCCAGCAGAATGTGTACTCAACACTCACTTCCCGGAGCTCACGTTGGTCTGCAAGCCTTTTCTCACTCAAAACGGTCACATCGATACCGTAGCAGCTCGGGTCTCTGACACTGTCCGATGCGGCGTTCCGGCCGTTCGGTGTTGAATCGATCCTGGAGCGTAAACACATTCGAAGTTCCAACAGAGCTTTTTGCGTCCATGGGCATATAGGTCCTCAGCCTGGGTCTCTTACTCAACACCTTCATCTGTAGAATAAAAGAGAACAGTTTGTTTGAGCTACCCTCCCGGAGTCTCAGAAATCTGAACTGCAAGACTACATAATATGGGGTCTTCTTGGGAGCATTGAATTTGACTATTCATTCGGACTACTGCTACACGCAGTATTGTAACTTACGTCAAGCTGCTGGGTAGTAAGCGCTGTTCGACCGTACAGGGTAATACGCCTGTTGTGCGATCGGAATGCACTTTGTCTGAAAATACCTTTTCTAATCCCCTCACTTTGTACACGAAAGAAAACAGTGCTACAACTGTAAATATATATTCCCGCTGTATGCCCTTAAGATCCCATTTCACTGCGTAGGCATTGCTACGTGATCAGGAGGGCGATGTACAGACCTGTGAACGTAACCGCTTTTTGTCTGACTATCCCCTTTGGTCTCTCTGACATAGTTGAACTTTAGAAGGTCGAATTCTCAATCAACATATCTCTCCGGATCAAAACAGTGCGCAAGTATGACCAGCCCTACAAGGTAGCCCACACACCAAAACGGACGGAGTTGTGCTTTCCAAGGAGATAGAACGGTGACCTGAATGAAGACCAAGGGAGCACATTCGCAAATAAAGGGAGAAATTTCGCTAAAATTGAGAAATTCCTCAACCTTACCCCTCCCTCACCAACTACCCAGCGCTGTCCTCTCTGTGAACGTCGACGTATGTGTGCACAACCATAGAGATGTGAAGCTCTCCTCTGGCTAGCAGAGTCAGATAACTGCCGTTCTCTATTTTCCTCGTGCTGCGCCACTCGAGTGTAAGATACCGCGATTAGGTTAAAGCATTTTGCTGCGCCTACGACCTGACGGCTCGACTTAGACACCCTCTAGGGGACCTTGCACTGAAAACCTGATCGCTTCGCCAGCCAACTAAACCATGCTTTTAAGGTCGATATAACGGCTAACCGATCCGACCGCACTTCACCAATTGAAAAGATCATATGTGGTCGTGTCTAGGATTGATATGAACAATTGCCAATACAGTCAAGCAAAGCGTGCGTAACGAGCTCTTGGATGTTAAAGTGAGCACTAGAGCTTATATTTACTTCGCAAACTATATTGAAAAGTAGCCCACCGTGCAGGTGCTTCCAAAACATTCACCAAAAATCCACAAAACCACTCGTCTTAGAGTAGCACGGAACATTGTGATCTAAGAACCTTTATATGATAAACATTGGTGGGATTTAATGAATAAGAAACACAGCTTCTGCATAACTCAAAATGTCAATCAAACATTTGACCGCAATAAACGGCAGTGTGAACCATGCGTTGTTTCTTGTATCCAAATCACGTGAAATTACGTCAACCCTTGTGGTATGACCGTTTTCTATTACAAACTGTCTCCCACGAAGATGTTGAGCAATGCGTAACGATAAACCAATGACCCCGAATACTTAAACAAGATCGGATCAGCATACAACGGTACCATTGAAAAAAATAGCAAATAAACAACCTCAACAGTTCCAATCGACAGATCGTTTCTAGTATGTGAATTAAACATTGATGCCAAACAGATCAAAGTAGAGTAGTGAAAACAGAATATGACATTCATACCCAACACACTTCTTTTGAATAGTCAAGAAGTTCAGTACAACGGTGATGAGCTTGACTCCAAAAAGGGTGATGCCTATGTAAATACACAAAGTAGATACAGGTTCGCAGTTGACTGATCACGAGCTGAGACTCACAAATAAGGGAAACTCGAACAGCGGACACAAAACAACAGTCTCGTGTCACGTTTGTCGTAAAAACACGCCACAGAACACGGATAACAACGGCATATCAAACGGCGTGTATCAGTCATTTGTCATTACTAGTGTTGTGAACCGAGAAGGCGGATGTCACGGAATTTGTTTATTTGGGGAAACCAATACACAACTTATGCGTCTCAACGGCACTGCGAACAGAAACACTCATTTGCACACCACACTCATCTGAGGATGCTCCAGTCGCCTTGGAAACCATGTCTCAGTTCCGTCATGTGGCGAAGCCATTCCACGTGATGCTGTCCCCCAATGATCCTCCTCGCACTTCTCCCTTATTTGTCCCGCGATCATTTCGATATATGCTGCTATTGAATAGTGGTGTAAGCAGTATAGTGCGACCGTCTATTCCCACTACACTAGCACATACCACACAAACAGAGTACATGGAATTTGAATGTTCGGGGGAAATTACATCTATAAGGAGAGTTTGGTGGATGTCTTCACTATCAGTTGGTCAATTTACTCATTCGAGACGTTTCTGTACACTCCCTCTGCATCGATCTCCGGAATAGGAGCGACAGAAGAAAATACATGAACAGAACTACAGGCATGGGGCGTTTTGGCTGTTACATATGCAACACAAACTGTTATAACGCGGAACGGCCGAACGAATGCAATCGAGCTGTAACGATCCCTACGAAAATTTTATATCACAAAGAGACCAAGCGAACACAATTGAGCAGGAACGATCCCTACGACGCAATAATACTGTTTGCGCTGTTGTAACCCCGAAGAGCTGATACCCAGGCCGACTATGAAGGAAAAACACCGCTGTCCAGAAAGAGAGCTCTTACCGTCTCAGTCCGAAAACAAATTACAAACGCAGCTCTTGCGTATTTATAGCTGGTCAAGCGACCTTGTGAATAATGGTCAACGAAGCGCATGAAAAGCGTCCTGAGTCATAAATCAGCGAATTAGCGTCCAGTATGTAAATCAGCGTCAGAAATGAAAATGATGGTGCAATAGTGGCGCGAAAAAGAGAAATTTGAATTTGCAAAGGTGATAGATGTCCGTTTTGGGTTAATTGTACAGTTTTTGGGGGTATTTAACATCCCCAATAAAAACTGATACGATAAAAAACCCTTAAGTAAAAGTCGAAATAACTGTCAATAAGAGTGGGTGTGAGATGTACACTGGTAAACAGTTGAAAGAAATAGTGTTTAGTCGGACTTTCGTGTTTGAACTCGGAAATCGTTACCGGCGTTGCTGCGTTGTGCATTACAGAGACATTATCTGGTGACTGATATGTTAATCGTTTCTTTGTGATGAATTCAAGCATTTGAAGGTGCAACATCCAAAAAGGTCTCGCAATTAATAACAGACCATTACCGTTGGCGGCATCCGATTCGGACTAGCCTGTCACAGTGATCGAAGCCAAAGGAGGCCTGCGCTCAACCATCACTGCAATTAGCTTGCGCTGCACCAATTGCAGTTCCACCAACACACCACAAATCCAGTGTAAACCCGAAGGAATAAGATCGGAAGGTGTGCTAGTGGGACCTTTCTGTCCAGCCGGCCAATGCTGGTTAGCCACTTGATTGGCTAATAAGGAAAGGAAACCCCTATCTCTCGGAAACTAAACAGAGAGAGGCTGTAATGACGAGATCTACACTGAGAAGAAAGATTTCTGAAGTGTAATACAAGAAGCGTTGCAGTATAGGAGTGCAGGTCAGTGCATCCCAGAGAAGATAAGGATGAAAAGCAAATTTCTCATTGAACTATGAAAAGCCAGGCAGATCATTCACCATACAATACACCGACAAAGCCGAAGAAAACAATGGATAAAAGACCACAGACACTCAAGTTTCTGAAAAGGGAGGCGGATGAGTTGTCAACTAACAGGAGTAGAATGGATACATTGATATTACCTACCTGACCGGAGCCTAACGTACTCGTCGTCTCTTCGCCGACGGTGTACTATGAGTACGTTGATGGCCTACTAACCTCAAACGGCCAGCGCATTCGCGGCCGCACATATCGCAACTCCATATAGTCACGTCACTGCGACCTATGGCACCGATGGTTCCCTTGCGTACCGCACGCTTCCGCTCGCGGCCGCGCAATAATTGCTCGTTGAAAGCTCGGACGCCCGCCCGTACCGTATTCCTCCAGGCCGTCCGGTTCAACGCCAAATGTTCTCAACATCTGAAATCAATGTTACAACGTGAAAGGCTCACCTGCACAACAATAACAGACCATTACATCGACCGGCACGGACAACCTTGCATTAGAAGCATATAGTGTCCACCGTGTCAATTCCACATAAACCTCAATGCCGACTGCTCATTTTTTTTAAAAATGTATTACGTCTGACCTCCTATGTAGGGTGGAAAATGGGTGAGCAGATTTTCCCTTTTTGTCTTACAACGGAATAATAACGGTTGGCTGACTTTATCCCAGAGGAAAATAGTTTCGCGCAACGACCATCCTTCGGAGCGACTCACTCGTGTTAACCTGTGGCGTTTTTTTCACGGCGTTCCCGATAAGACGTTTTCTTTCTTCAGCGCCAGCTCTAACAATGTACGACTTGCAGAAAAATAAGCTGATTTTGTTGCACAATATCCTTTATGCCATACGCCATCCATCATTGTGAAAACATCACCAGGCAGATAATGAACAATGCACGGGGTGCTTTCACAAGCGTTATGTTCAACAACACTACGTATGGTAGTAACTGTTTGTAGGGTGGACGACAATTCAAGTTTGGTCGTCGGATGTCGGTTTTTTTTGGCAAGTAGTTAATGAGTTCGTGGTGTCTTTTTCAGAGCCTCATTTGTTCGTCGGTGGTCAGTGCAAAGTCGAGTTTGTATATTCTGCAGTCTGCAGTAAAGATGTCAAAAGCCTTTCTTAAATGAGTGAAATGGCATACGGCTCTATTAAGGCGACTGTATCCATTGTCAAATTGTAGATTTCGTTTGTCTGGTGATACCTCATCCCACTGGCGGTATCACGGAAGTCAGTTACTCCAAACTCAGTACTTCAAAGAAATTCGACGGAATGTTTCTTTCTCTTGATCTTGCGAGCACAGAGTAAGCCAATTAACGTCTTCAGCTGTACAACTTTCCTTGGGGAAGCTGTGAGAGTCGAACGATTTAGTTGATGGCACTTCGAATTGCAGGGACTTTGGAGGACATAATTTCAGATGGTCATTGAAATTAGGATCACCGGGATGAGCAGACACTGTTTTTCTTTAACTGCTGGGCGAGGGAGATAGAAAGGCTGTACGTTCTTCCGACGGACGTTGAGTGACGCACGTATAATCAACAACGCCAAATATCAGAACCAAACGGTACCATTGACATAAATAATATAATCAATTGCAAGAACAAACCTCAATTCGTTTGCGTTCGTGGGATGAAACAATGTTTGGCTGCAATAGGCCGTCAAGGGTCCAAAGGGCACGTCAAGTACAAGCACAAACGACCGACAGACAATGACGAGCCGACCGAATGCGATCAGATCGGTCTGATGTGTGTCTAAATACCCGGGCTTCGGACAAACCGATGGGCTGGTGTCAGTTCAATGGCGGACCGTATTCACAGGGGGTAGGGAGGGTGAGACTGACAGATAACAATAGGTGTGGGGATTCAATGACTGAGGGAGGTGGGCTGGAAGAATTAGTACTTTTAGACATGTGTTGTGTGAATAACGAAAACAAGCGTGTACTTGGACGGGGTCACGAGGAAGGGCGCGGCAGGGTCATTCGAGGGGAATTTTGACCTCCAAAAATGTTCTACAAAGGCAAAATGATCGTTTCTGAGATAAAATATAATTTTGCCAGCAAGCCAAAAGAGCACCTACTATACCTTTTCCAGTTTAAGATGCCTCGATGTCAACTTCATATGTCCCAAAGGAGGCTAGCTGGATTTCAAGGGCTAATACGCACACGAGTAAGCTGAAAAACATTGGAACTGGTTGGCTCCTACAAAAATTGAGGTGACGCGGTCCAGTCAGGTACAGAAGATAAACCAAGTTAGCCTGTTTTGATACACGGAATTAGGGATTTTGTATGGCCCTAGAAATCGTACTTAAATTTTAGTAAGAAAAATACATAGTGCTGATAGCAGTAAACAGTGGTTATTCGTGAGAGAAGCCCAATTTACGGAGGTACAACAGTATTAAAGAAATCACAATCTGTCATTGGCTAATCCTACTAGCACATGCAAAGTCACAAACTGTACGTTGATTGGTGCAATACGGAACAAACGAACTGGCGAATAACGGAAGGCCTAACATTGAGACTGTTCGTCCAATTCTGGTGCGGTATCTGCAACGCAAAATTTGGATTGGCCCCCTATCAGATCTGTTGTGTCGGGGTTTGGATAAGCGCTGAATCGAGTGGATTTTCGCCACACCTGTCCAGGCCAAATTACCTGGGATATCTTAAACTTATATCGAGTTGTCTTAAAGTGGAAAAGGTGTAGATCTTTCGACTACTACTGTTAATGGTACAAACATTCCCCAAAGATTACTGAACAGACATGGCATGCCGTTCTGACTGGCTGGCGCATCACTGAACAACAAGATGGTGTGAATCCCTCTGCTTCCAATTCGAACACCATTAGTTCAGGAGGTCAAGGCGTGTGCCTACGTGAAAACTCAACCGAGGAACAAGTTCCAACCTAATCCCAAATTTTCTCTCTCATCCGTGGTTTGAGACAGATGTGCAATTGCTTCTCCTGCGATGAGTAACATTGAGGACAGTTCCACCGACCTCGCAACGTTGCATACTATCCGTATGGTAAATCTGGGTATTTTGAGAAGGCATGCAAAAGTCAGAATCTCCCTTAACCCTCCCAAATCGAAATCTAAGTGATCACTCCGGGCCCACTCAAAATCTTCGTTCGCACCTTTACGACGCGAAAACATGGCTGAATCGTCAACTGATACATCGGATACAGTTTTTCGAAGTACACCTTTTTAACCATGCTGGCTGGGGTGAGGTGTGTAATGGACGTACACGTGATTAGGTTGAAATCCGCCCAGTGTTCAGTAGCCAATGCAGGCTAGATCAGTCACCATTACTGGAGGTGAAACCTGGTTCGGGTCACATAGACATGCTGTAGAACCAACTGTATTGGTGACTGATGCTGATTATGTGCTTGAGCAGGCGCACCCTCAGGCCAACTGGCAAATCCAGTTATATCTGTCAACATTCATGCGAGATGGAGATCAGGTGGTGATGTGCATCAGTAAATGTGATCAGACACATCGACCAGTAACGCAGAACCAGTTGACACGCAAGAAACGAACAACAAATTGAGCAACACCATTGGGTCGAAAAGCAGCGGTAGTATCAGGACAGGTAGCACATCATGCAGAGATCAAACGAGCAACCGGTCAATAAAGGTAGGCGAACGGGTTCATTTAGAACAAAGCTCTGTTTTTTACGACAACGGTGTCTGAATGGAGTTCAGCCGTGTCTATTTTTAGTACACGGGGTGAGGGTGCACAGAACTGCAATCTTCGTTGTATGTACTGAATTCTGGAGTGTCACAGTTTGATCGTAGGTGGTTGGGTAGGTGAGTGTGAATATCAGATGAATATGGGAAATAATGATTCCACTATTTCAAAAACACTTGTGCCGAACTGTTGACCACGTAGCTGGTAGAAGATCGACCACTGGACGCAGTCAAAACAAAAGGAAAATCCACAAGCAAACAATAACGAATGCAAACCCTAACTGTCGCTAATCTGATTATAGTTGATAGTACTTTTTCATCAACTTAAGCAACTGAGACCTGAATAGCGACCACGAGTGGTTACGCAAATCACAGTCAAAAGACCGTTTTTAACTCCCTTTTCACATACAGTACAATCATGACGACAACCGGTTCATTTGCAGTAGACAAGACAAAAACGGTCTCATTTTTCAATATGCCCTACCAGCGGAGCAGTGGAATCGTGATCTTAGCAAGCATCGAATTAAGACAGCGATTAGTTTCGGGAACACGCCGCACATCTTCGACGCTTTTTTGATGCAAAAAGTATTTGACTCACGCTCAGTCTGCGGCTAGTGGCAAAAACCGGAAGCACAATAAGCTCCAGACGGGTTCGCATACAATTAGAGGCACCCAAAAACAACACAGAAAAGTTCGTTGGACCGTAGCGAGTGGAAACATGAATGTTCCGTTCAGAACACACGGGTGTCCGCTGTGTACAAGTTGCGGCACAATTGAAATAGGTGAACCGGAAGTCGCATCAGATTTCCCTTAGAGAGCATACATAGAAGCATGCATGTAAAACGCACAGGCGAAAATGTACGTTTACAGGCAGAATCTCTAGAAAAGTTGCACAATCGTTGGTCCCCACATATACAATGTCAGTATCGACACTGTTCTGGAACTGTTTATCTGCGTATCTCGATATTCGTGTAAGGCTGAACAGAGCTGCTCACAAACTCAGAAGATGTCAACTATACGGTTGACTTTCAAACGACCGCATAAACCACTACTTGAGACTAATGTCAAAATTCGTATTGTTCATCAAATCCTACACTTTCTAATTGATCCATAGATCAACTACCGATTTCATAGCCATGCTGTACGATCTCATAGTTGGTCGTTCCGACATAAACGCGCCTAACTCAACTGATTTAATGAGGTCCCTAGTATACCAAGATGGTCAAATTTCTCTCACGATGCAACGTTGGATCGGACCACTTTTGTGTTAATTACCCTATTAAACATAAATGGGATATTTTGTATAACCCCCTAAGCATGTTCACACGCACAACCTACTAATGAAGAACCGGCTAGCAACTACACTGCGTTACTCTCATTACCAGGGTCTACACGTTCAACAGTGTTATATCTGAACTTGACGTAATCAAGCGGGTATATACAAATTTCGGCAGACGTCGACGTTCTCCGAAAAAACCTATCCCATGGGTCGATCAGCCGTAAGTCTGGATTCAGATGATGCCTTCTGTTTGTTTATTTTTGATCTCAACGGCCGTCTGTCTTAACTGACTGAGGCACCCGACTCTGTTCTGCGTACACCCACTATGGATCTGTTTGCGATTTTCCAAACACAGCCAAATCTGCTTAACCCCTACTGCCTTTTAATTTTGTTGACTGATGTATCTGTTTCTTCTTCGCCTGGAATTCAATGTATGTTCGCAAACGTTACTAGATGCTTTTACTCACCATCCTTTACACACGAAATCAACGCAACAGCTGGTCGGTGTTCTGATTGACGGGTTTTAATTAATGCCAGTTGCAGTAATGTTTGCGCTTGATTGACTGAACGTTCTCCAGTACGGAAACCACTGCAGTCCACTCTCACACATCCTTCCTATTTTTGATATATGTATTCACTTCTCATTTTCTATAGTACTTCAGGGACCTGACCAAACCTCACCAAACACACTCTTAGTCGACGGTATGCTATGAATACGTCAATGACCTACTAAACCCAGGCTGTCAGTGCATTCGCGGCCGCACACACCACAGTACCATATAGTCGTGTTACTACGACCTATGGCAACTATGGTTCCTTTGCGTGCAGGACGCCTGCGTTTTCGGTTGCGCAACAATTGTTCAGTGAAATTGCAGACACCCGTCCGAACTATATTCCTCTAGACCATCCGATTCAACGCTAAGTCTTCTCAACATCTACAATCAGTATCACGTCGAGAAAGACTTACCTGGATAACATCCTCGTATATCCGCTTTCGAAAACTAGGATTTCGCTTACCTGACTTCACTTGGCTGTAAAGCAGCTGTTTTGGGATACGGTCACCACACATCCGACGGACGTGACATAGAAAATGGAAGTGATTCAGTACCAGTATGACTTTCATCCCGTCCATGCCCTCTCACAGCAGTAACTCCTAGGAAATTAGAGATAGCTGCGTTGTTTTCGTCGAACCGGTGCGGATATTTCTGACATTCGACTCCAATAGTCTCGGAAGTTGCTGCCATGATGTCTTTCCGCTGTTACCACGTATTGTAGGGGTAGTGGATACAGGAGCATCTTGCAGACGAGCGGCAACGGCACACTAGAAAACAACCTCTCTCTCTCTCTCTCGCAATTCTTCAGTCGTTTGACACCCAACTTCTGTCGTTGTCCGAATGATCTACAATAAACAGTCCTGGAAACATGAATAACCGATGGTTGGGAATAGTGGTGGTGTTGTTTGTAGCTCGGGTTGATTGTTTTGGTATTGATATGTTCGCCGAGCTTGGCATTTAGGTTGCAAACGTTTCATCACCAAGCGAGGTGACATCATCAGTGCGTGAGTGTTTGGCGTACAATTTTGAATTTGGCGTTTGGTGAAGTTAGATCGATGCCTGCTCTTATACAGCAGAGTGGGTTGACCTACTGGTCTGAATTCTGGTTGGTCGCTTTTTGTCG
>QNGE01000560.1:171861-182206 GCA_008508345.1 Paragonimus westermani
AAAGCGACCAACCAGAATTCAGACCAGTAGGTCAACCCACTCTGCTGTATAAGAGCAGGCATCGATCCAACTTCACCAAACGCCACATTCAAAATTATACGCCGAAACACTCACGCACTGATGATGTCACCTCGCCTGGTGATGAAACGTTTGCAACCTAAATGCCAAGCTCGGCGAACATATCAATACCAAAACATGAATAACCATTTTGGTCCTGACCAGTCTGTGATGGGCGCTACATTCAGCGCCTCACATCACCCGCATGATACGCAATTCATGAATGTCGCGCTGTCGCACAACCACGTAATCTGGCAAATGATGATGGTCGCTTCGTGGGTGAGTCTACGTTGTGATGTCGCTTGCATCCAGCTGGAATGGAATGTGTGGGATAGACAGCTCGTGTGTAGTACACAGGTGGAGTAGAGGGTCACCGTTGTCGTTGACTGAGCCGATGCTGTGAGGTCCGATGACTCTCAATCAGGCTATCGAATCGCGCCCAACTCGAACGTTCAAGTCGCCCAAAACAAACAATCAGTCACTCACTGGTGTCAACCAGATTGTGTCGGTTCATTTTACAATCATTGTGATACGTAGTTGAATCATAAACATATGTGGCGCACTTACCTCGACCAAATCGCAGACGCATGGACAAGATTCGAGGGTTGGTGCCGTGCAGTTCGCCTATCATCAAATCATTGATGTGGCCAGAGACCTCGAAAAATATGCCATGCTCCCGAACACCGTCTATCAGGTAACCTATCCAGCAGAAAGTGTACCCAGCATCTGCTTTTCGGAGCTTACTTTGGTCTGCAAACCTTTTCTCAGTCAGGGCTGCTACGTCGATTCCATATCGGCTCAGTTCCATAGCGAGCAGTATGGTGAGGCTTTCTGGCCGTTCTGTGGTGCTACGTCGATCCAGCAGCGTGTGCGCATTCCATGTCCCGACGGAGAACGTCTCGAGTCCCCGAGAGTGTCTCAGGTGGATCCTCATGTTACTGAGACTCCAGTGAACACGGTCTGCTCCTGCAGTGAGGACTAGCGATTGCACTATACTACTCAAACCACTGTTATTCAGCAGTGAGGCAGGAGCGTGGATTCTGACATCGAAATAGCCGCGGGGAAAGTGCAAGCAGAAGCATTGGAGTGCAACGTGGCATGAAGTGGTTCTTGGTACATAAAGCAACTGAGCACTAGCGTCCGTGGCAACTGTGATGTTCTGAGATCAGTGTCGTACGCATATGCGTGTTTTTGTTTGTAGTAATGTTGAGGCGCATTACCCATGAATTGGTTTCCTGAATAAAAAACCCTTGGACCAACCGCGTTCTTGGCTCACAACACTCTAGGATTCGTGCTGGTGGGGTCATTTGGGGAGGGGAAGATAGAGGGTTTGACACTAACATAATTTCGCCCACCCATCCTGTCACAAACAGCAGATAGGGCGACGGCAAATGTCGTATGGTATTTGGTTTATAATTTACCTACATAGATTGTGTAGGTTTTGGATACTGACAAGACGCCCAGACCTTGCCAGAATATTGATTAGAGACCTCAACCAGAGCCTCTGGCTCAAAAGCTTTCACTGCAAGGCAGCGGGTGATACACAATCGCAACAACATGGACAACCAGCAACGACAAAATTGTAATAGGTTGGCACGAGTTGAGAGATCCATGTACACGTTAAGACCAACATTACTGCAGAGACAAACAAGTCAGAACAATAATACCAGAACAGTCAAGACCAGATATCAAGTCGAAACATAATATAACACACCGGCGTAATCCACCACGTGCTCAACTGCATTTGTCTGGCTACTCCCCTTTGGTCACTCTGACACAGTTAGACCTGCAGGGACCGATGTCCCAGTCAGCAAAGCCCACCGGACCAAAAAAGCACACAAACCCGACCACCAAACCAAGGTAGCAGAGAAGGTCAGATACGGTTGGCGGTATTCGATTCGGATTAGCTTGTCACAATGACCGAACCAAGGACGCCTGCGCTCAGCCATCACCGCAATTGGCTTGCGCCGCACCACTTGCGGTTCCACCCACACACCACATATCCAGTGTAAACCCGAAGGAATAAGACCGGTGTGTGCCAGTGGGGCCTTTCTGTCCAGCCGGCCAATGCTGAACTGAGTACTGGCGGCCGTGGCAACCGTGACGTTCTGAGACGAGTGTCGTAAGCATGTGTTTTTGTTTGTGGCCACGTATTGGTTTCCCGAATAAACAACCCGTGTGCGGTCAGATAGACAGACAGACACATACGCACGTACACATCGAATTGATTACCCCAGGGTCCATAAGTCCGACTTCTCTTCAGTGAAATGAAAATATCCAGGCTGTAGAATCAGTCAGGATTCACGGCTATACGCAGTCCATTGGGGCAGAACAAGACAGAATATTGAAGGTTTACTCGTATAAAACTGTCTCCGTACATAAGTAAGTAATGGCTAGCAAATTACAACCAAGTGAACTTTGAGCATAGAATTTAACCGTCAGCAAGTATCAGTTAACAGTGTGGTAACGTAGACGATTCACTGAGGCGGTAGAAAATAAAAGAAAAGAGTAGTGGGTCTGAGTGTAGGAGTTCGGCGATTCGAACATTTCAACGGACGCTTTGCTATTGCAATCTCATATGTAGTGATCCGAACGTAACTTCCAGCGGTTTTAGCCAAAATCAACACAGTCCAAACCGCCATCGGAAGCATCTACACTTGCTCTCTGTACATTCCTAGGGCGATCAGCTGGCAGACAAACACGATACTTGTAAAGAGTAGGTTACCCTCATTACCCCGACCCAGACCCGCCCAGTTCGACCAGTATTCACATGTATCGTGTTATCCCGGTCCGCAGTCACCTAACCAAAACCAGTGTAATGCGAATGTTTCGTATCGACCTAAACTCGATGGCCTTCTGATCCTAGATATATCGTTCTTTAGGGCGAGGTAGATTTTCCAAGAACAAAGCACCTCAACTTAGACAACATTTTTGACCAAGCTGTCCATGCAGATCTCCATAAGGCAACACGTAGTTCTGATCACAGATAGAGTGGTCAACCAAGGCGTGTTGACATGAGGCGGAACGACACGGCTCAATAACGAAGCCACCAAACTGAGAGGTTTCAAGCGACGCTTACTGTTTTCATAGCATGGCTATAACACTTTATGCCAGCGACCACAAAAGGCGTGGAAATTGGAATTGAAATTGGGAAGGTGCAAAACACAGCTAGAGCAGATTAAAGTGAATGCACCCAGAACGATTCCAACTTGTGGCAGTCGATTCCTGAACAGAACAGTACACAAACCCTCAGAATTGTTCACTGCGGACCAAGACCCGTCACTCGAAGCGCTGCTAGTCACGCGTAGCATGCCGGTCATCTGTGTGCAAAAGCTGTTGACCTTGAACCTCCGTCTGCCATGGTTTTGACCAATGACAGACTAGTGTATACATTGACTTAATGTATGAACTTAATTCGCTCAAATATTTTTATTTATTTTCACCGCTGTTATGTGTTAGCAACTGACGAGAACATACGAAATGGTATTACCATATTGTGATTGGGTTGAATATGAAATCTCCATCGGACCAAACCAATTTCGAACATTCGGTCCCAGAAGAACTCCAATACACCTGCAACCGGAAATTAAACGACAGCATGTCGAAAGAAGAAACCATCGAGGAGGTGGATGGCCCGCTCAACTCTTCCGTCTTGTTGGTGGGGAAGCCCAGTGAGGAATTTTGATTCTGTGTCGAACTCAGAAAGCTCAACGAGATCACATACAATAAAATCGTAACAGTCCCAGCGTTTCCTGCGAAGCTACAGAACGCCAACGTATTGTGGTGGATTGTCAGATCGGAGGTGCGAGTTTTCGAACGCTCGGCTGAATACCTCAACGCTGGGGGGAGGTACGTTCAAAAGCCTGCTGTGATCGGATCAAGAACAACACGCGCTCTCACGTTTATGAGTCATAATTCCAACCCGCGGTTTCCGTTCACCCGTCGTGTGCACTTCTGACCGGTTTACGTGTTTGATCGGTGCCTTCTATCGGGGGGTTTTCCGCTTGCCATTCCTCGTCTGTTTGTCCGACTTCGTTGCGCGATGGCTCGTCCGGCTGTTCGTGCTGTCCGCCATCCACCCAATGTTGGCCTTGACCGTATTCCAACATCGTGTCGAGATGTTCCTTTAAATGTTGGAAAAACCACGCCTCCGATCTGGCCGTCTGTCGTATTTCGCCTGCCCTGCCTCGCCCGTTGGTCCGATCTAGTCGAGCGATGACTCATCCGGTCGCGCACGTTGTCCTTGATCCGATCGCGGCAGGTTTTCGAACGTACCTCCCCCCACGTTGAGGTATTCGGCCGAGCGTTCGAAAACTCGCACCTCCGACCTGACAATCCACCACAGTATTAACAGTGTTGCACTTGCGGTCCGGATATCGGCAGGTTCCTATCAAGCAATCGGACTGAGGTAAGACAGTTTTCACAGCAGGAGAAAAGGAGTATCGTTTCAAACGTATACAGTTGGGACTATTTGTTGTAACTGGTTCCCTTGTCCTACGGGCACGTAAGTAGATAACGGAACGATAATCAACGGTAACGAACAACGGACTACGTAATATGCACGACTAGTTCGAGACTTCCCGGCCAACCCAACCACCCGAGGCCAACGCATGAACACAGAGAGAAGACTGGCATCTGGACAGAGCTCCTCTGTGTCACTCAATCCGAAGACCCCACGGTCACAAACCAGACCATATTTAAAGGGTTTGTGACCAATAGGAAGACCAATTAAAGGCGGACCAAATGATGAGCCTAATGATACAGTGATGCGCGTGGGCGGGATGTAGGCATGTGAGCGTTGGGACGCGTAGGTGGGATGCCAGAGATTTGTCACATGGGTTGAAGGACGAAGTGGAGCATGACCGTGCCAACCATGAAGGTCACTCGCCAATGTACTTTGTTAACCTTTGTCGCACAATATTTTTGGGGAACTAGTGACCTCTCCGACACTATTGTATGCCCTTTTTTACGCTCAAATAACTGATGCAGCAGTTGCTGGACGGACTGCACAACACTGTTGACTGTGGAGAAAATATTGTCATTTACAGTGTGGATGATGCAGAGCATACGATGCATGTTTCTGCTGTGTTGTAGAAGAGTGGACAAACCGGCCTACGGATCAATAGTTCAGAGTTGCAACTGGCGAAACAAACAGTAGTGTTGTGAATCCAAAAGGCGGACGACACAAATGTTACTTTATTGGAGAAACCAACACACTACTTAAGCGTCTGAGCACGACTAGAAACGGAAACACTCATTTGCACACCATACTCTTCTGAGGATACTCCAGTCGCTTTAGACACCATGTATCAGTTCCGTCGTGTAGCGAAAGCCATTATATCTCATTCTGTCCTCCAACGATCCATCCCGTATCTCTGCCGTATTTATCACGCGATTATCTCGATCCGCGATCATCTCGAACCGCTGCTACTGAATAGTGGTGTGAGTAGTATGGTGCGACCGTCTATCCTCACTACAGTAGTGCTTCTCGGTCACAAGGTCGGTCAAAGTGAGATCTAACCACTAACCGATAAGCTGTTGACGAGCGAGGCTATTGCGGTGTCAACATCGGAAAGGACCTTGTGACAGTCTCCTGGTTGAAATGCATTTTACAGCCGATTTGTCAAAAACCTTAATGATTTCGCGAACTCATTGTACGAACTTCTGAAAAAGAATTATCAGTTTCACTAGTCAGAAGGAGACAATCATGTTTTGTCAAAATTGAAGAAGAAGAAGAAGAAGAACAAGTGACCTTGAAGTTGTCGGTGACTGGACAGGCCTTCGTTGTCGCAACAGATACAACTGCGTAGAAATCGGAGCTGTACTGAAACGGTAAGATGATGTTGAATATGCAGATCAAGTAATGTTTCCTGCTGAACGAAACCATACAACGACAGCAGAGAAGTGTTTTGCCGTAGTGTGAGCTTTGGAAAAATGGAAGCCATACTTCATTGGCCGATGTTTCTGACTACAAACCGTTTGAGTGGATTAAATTAACGAAGGACCCACAAGGAAGGCTAGGCTGTTGGACGTTACGACTACAACAGTACGACTTTACAAATCACGGTGTGTTTGGAAAAGAGCACGATGTTTCCCATTCACTTCCCCGAGCCCAACACATGGATGAACTTTGCGAGGACGTCAACGGAGTTGGCAGTATTGAAATGAAGAACGACCCCTAGATGTTACAAGCATCACAGAGGATGGATACGGAGATCCAGGCGATGATTGATCGGCTTCTATATGGAGGACAACCTCTGGAAGGTGAAGAACATCCGGAAGTGAAAGCCGTCAGAATACACTGGTCAGAATTGCGGTTAAATAGTGTCCAACTGCGGGAGGGAATAAGCGTACCCGTTATGCCGGATGAGTTGAGAGCGACACTTGTGAATGAGTATCGGAAGGCTGTGTTTTTGTCACGTCGGCTCACCGGTATTGAATAGTGGTACACAAATAACTACAGCCTGACAATTACTACGTATTACAAAAGAGGGATAGACAGTTGAGTTCTGATGTATATTACCAGAATAGACATAATCATGGGAATGGTACGGAGCAGAAAAGCATGAGAAACTCACATACAACACAAGATAATGTCCAGTTCGATAAAAGCACTAGTAACGAAACTCAGACGTAGGTGGTGTGTATCTGTAACATGCAGGCCAGCCGACTCTACTCTGGATGCCCGTGACTTCACGGACCAACCTTCGGGCAACGTGGACGCACTAGGGGACAGCGCTCTTCCGAAGTAGGGGTTCGAACAACAGTTCTGCAAAGAGAAACAATACGAACAAACATGAGTCATCATCATCATCATAGACAGCAATACATCAGTGGTTAACACTAATGCTTAACTGCCACACAACCATGAAGAAACAGCAAACCCTATATAGAAAGANTCACAGCCTGAGCATAAGTGAGCGTCCCTGTTGGACGCTTCGTTCTGTAACATGCAGGCCAGCCGACTCTACTCTGGATGCCCGTGACTTCACGGACCAACCTTCGGGCAACGTGGACGCACTAGGGGACAGCGCTCTTCCGAAGTAGGGGTTCGAACAACAGTTCTGCAAAGAGAAACAATACGAACAAACATGAGTCATCATCATCATCATAGACAGCAATACATCAGTGGTTAACACTAATGCTTAAATGCCACACATCCATGAAGAAACAGCAAGCCCTATATAGAAAGACCGAGAAGGAAAAAGAAGGGGACGGGAAGGGACCTAACTACTGAAAAAGACTACGTCCCTATTCAAACATTCAGCATCAAGGTGCCTACACCTTGCAACCAACACAACCGAGCTGCAAGTGAAAGTAAGCCACGCACATGACTTACACAAACGAAAGCTAACACGGCACCGACAACACAGCAGCACGCCCCGTTACACAACCCAAATTCAATTCGTGCGCGCTCGCTGGTTTCGGTTGCGCGTTACACAGCTCCTCTCTTCCTAAAGCACAGTCCACTGTGTTCCAAACCTTCGACAAACCGGCTGGTGATCATGTTGCCAGATTGGATAGAGTGCTTGCAGGCCCTCTGCCTGTTTTCTCGTAACTTTATTTTTTGTACTTATTTTTATCTCCACACCTTCTTTGAAGCCTGATACTCGTCTCTTTTCTGACACCTCTTTGCTTCATCATGTCATTTCTCTTTTAAATTCTTTTCTTTTTCACGATGCACTTTTTTTCATCTTGGAACTTTTTTTTTATCCTGGCAGGGTCGCCAAAATGTAACATGCAGGCCCGCTGACTCGAACCCCTACTTCGGAAGAGCGCTGTCTCCTGGCGCGTCCACGTTGCCCGAAGGTTGATCCGCGAAGTCACGGGCATCCAGAGTAGAGTCGACTGGCCTGCATGTTACACATCGGTAATGTTGAGAGGACGGGACCACGTTGATGCGATGTGGACCTGTGAGGCTGTGGTGTAGATCACGTCCTAACGTCCGTTGGCTTGGTCCATTGCCGAGGCGTTCATCTTCCAAGACAATGCATTGGGAGCTATGTTGTGTTATAAGCCTGCGAGTTTTGTCGCTTCTGTGTGTGAGCAGCACGCACGTGTTGATTAATCCGCTGAGGATCGCCTAATACTTGCCCGCACGTGTGTGCGTGCTTGCGTGTGTATACAGCATTGGTAACCGCGGCTTCTTCGGGACCGCGCTCGCGATCAGTCGGGTGTGTTCAGGTGAGAAGCGACCAGAGGCGACTCCGTGTGCAGCCGAAATGGGGATTGTCAGATCTTGTGTTGGCCTGTCGAGGACGTGATGTCGGCCAACGTGACCTGGAACTTTGATAGAAGGATGCGTGCATGAGTGAAGCATTTTAGTCGCATTCTGCTGACCAAATGTGAGGGGGATGAACGGGAAACACTGAGCCATCCTACTTGGCGCACAGCAGCTGGCTGTTACAAGTGTCATCGGTTGGTCTATACAGTATGTTTTCGAACTTACTCAACGTGGAAACAAAGGGCTTAGTGGCCGGGAATGGAGGTCGATTTTAACAGTTTTGTACTGGCCTACCAACAATACCTGTTTCTGAATGACACTTACCACGCAATTGGAGAATCCAGTCAGTGAAATTGAGGAATTATGGTCAAGGGACCTGTTGGGCATCTTTCCATGAAATCAGTACATCGCCGTCATGTCGATGCCGCTGTACCCAGTCAACGTGCACGCATTTTATGAGGGGTGGTAATGGAACACACCGCGAAGCGTATCGATTGATCGATGTTCCTGCTTCGAAAGTGAGGAGTTTCGGGACTGTTTGGAGCGTTTGGTAACCAAAGCAGTTCGCGCAACACCACACCTTCACCAGTCAACCGGTTTGATGGGAAGAAATAACCGCACAACCATAGATTATCAGAGGGCGAAAAGACGAAGCTAGGAGGAAACGCTGATGTTGATTCTGTGGAACCACTGCTGTTCGCATCATGGAACGAAGAAGGAATCGTCGTTCGAACCAATGAATGGGCTTATGCTGAGCCTAATGGATAGGTTCGTGTCAGTTAGCAAAAGATCGAAGGATGGCCAACCAGAGCTTGAAGAATTCATAACAGGCAGTCAAAATACAGTCAACTGCGAAGTTATCTGATTCGAAAATTAATTACAGAGACTCGAGGAGTCTGGTCTCAACAGGACCCGGATCTAGGAGGTTCCTGGTAAAATGGAGTGGGACGTATGTATTAGCAGAACGTTGCGACCCAGTGTATCTAATTAAGATTGAGAAGTATCGGTATCGGGTTTACGGAAGCCAGCCGTACAAAGTCTATTGCACCCCGATTAAAAGAGACTAAGCAACGTATGTGTCAACATCATCAAGAGCAGTGCGTAGATGAATGAGAGGATGAAGGGAATCTGAACGACTTTTGCTGCTACTGGAACAGTCATTGCAAAGGAAGAGTATGGTGGGGATGAGCGAACACACCATCCTACGTCTGAGTAGTCGGGCGGTGGCATGTATTTGGACATTGAATTAATCGGGGATACAAGATGGAACATCGGAATGCACTTCAGCAAGAACTAATGTATTTCATGCATGAACATGGCACTGACAACCGGGACATCTCAGAACTAGTGCTATGTGCTGATGAGCGTTTGCGCTCGAGGTATAATTGAAGTATATAACCCATGTGTCGATTTTCTCCGTTAGAGATACTTGTGTTATCGGTGTTCTTGTCTCCACCCCCCAAGTTATCCTGTACTCGTGGCCCAATTGTCCCAAAAATGGTGGACAACCGATATATACATAAATATGTATATATCACACTCCCACAAAGCTCACCGCTTGTTGACGTGTTGTGTTTGTGATATTGATGACTAAGTTCCGACGGATTCTGTGCATGCGGTTGAAAATATCTTTAACTGATGAGGAATTTCTTTTTGCGATTAACATTAAGCCATTTGGATAGGAGATTCCAAGGAGAGAAGGTTAACTTACAGACAGATCCTAGTTGAAGAGGTCTGATACTGGGTTATCAACATTTTCGCTTAAAATGTACACATCGTAAAAGCTGGGTCAAACAGAACCTACGGTTGGCGGCATCCGATTCGGATTAGCCTGTTACCGTGACCGAAGCCAAAGGACCGCTGCGCTTGACCATCATCGCAATTGGCTTGCGCCGCATCACTTGCACTTCCACCCGCACACCATACATCCAGTGTAAACCCGAAGGAATAAGACCGGGAAGTGTGCCATTGGGACCTTTCTGTCCAGACTACCAATGCTGGTTAGCCACTTGATTGGCTAATAAGGAAAGGAAACTCTTATCTCTCGGAAACTAAACAGAGAGA
>QNGE01000560.1:182281-228550 GCA_008508345.1 Paragonimus westermani
TCGGACGCCCGCCCGAACCGTATTCCTCCAGGCCGTCCGGTTCAACGCCAAATCTTCCCAACATCTGAAATCAATGTTACAACGTGAAAGACTTACCTGTACAACATCCTGGTACCTCCGCTTCTGACCACCGGGATTTCGCTTACCTGACTTCACTTGTCCGTACAGTGACTGCTTCGGGATACGGTATTCGCCCTTCCGACGGAAGTGACCAAGCCAACGCAGCTGATTCATAACAACATGGCTTCCACCCCGTCCACGTCCGCTCGCCGCAGCACCTCAGTGTTCGGAATCAGGTCCGACCACCGCAAGATGCGCCTCAGACACTGCACATGGAAGCGGCTCAGACAGCTCACGTTCCACTGGTACAATGTCCACGTCTCACTGCCATACAGCAGTATAGAGTGCACCATTGAGCGGTAAACACACAGCTTCGTGGCCATTTTCAGGCTATGATTCTTCCATATACGCCTTTGAAGACCTCCGAAAGCAGCACTAGCCTTCGCCACATGTGCTCTCAGCTCGCGGCCCACGAACAAATCTGTCGACAAGTTGCTACCCAAGTAGCATAACTCCCCGCAGCTATTCATAGTGTCTCCATCGATGCGAATTTCGGATGGAGGTACACAAGCAGCACTTCCACCAGGAGAAGGCTAAAAGAAGGAAAAACGAATTATCTGTGTTGATGTCCAATCCAAACTTTGATGCAGCCGACGCGGAGGCTGTAGCCAGGCGTTGCAGTTCTTCATTATGTGCCAGCAATTCGCTGTCATCTGCAAACAGAAGCATCCGCATCATTGAGGTCTCTAACGGGGTTGGGGCGCCGAAAGGTGGGATATTCAACAGCCGTCCGTCCGTCCGGTACTCAACCTCAACACCACCCGCTGTAGAGTTCTGAAAAGCAACCGTTACCATCGCAGTCAAATATAAGCTAAATAGGGCTGGGGCTAGAAAACAACCCTGCCTCACGCCAGTGACGATGTTAAAATCACCAGAGGTCGATCCACACGATTGCACCATCGCCTTCATGCCCGCATGAAACAATCTAACCACATTGACGAACTTACCTGGACATCCAGACTTAGCAATCACCGTCCACAGCGCCTAGCGGCTCACGGAGTCGAGCGCCGTGGTGAAGTACACGAACAAGGCATACAGGGGCTGATTCCGTTCTCGGCACTCCTTCTGAATCTGTCGAGCAGCAAACACCAGGTCGATCGTACTCCGACTCGCCCGGAATCCACACTGCTCCTCAGGAACATTCACCTCCAAAACGGAACCTACACACCCACAGACTCAGGCATTTATGTGATTCGGAAATTGTTTAATGATAACACAGTCTCAGTGGAAATCAGAGGGCACGGAGAATCCCATGCAACGCATGAAGGTCTAGATGTGTTCCTTGGTCAGTTCGAAGGTTTCATCAGCTTTCCATATGCTTGCTCAGAAAAAAGTCGATGGACCTTCCATAAATTAAGCCATCTGAAGCGCGATTGTTTAATGGGACTGCGTGTTGTAAGATAGTTTTTACAGAGCAGAACACAATTTTGATTAAAGAGCTAACCATGAGGTCATACTTGTGTTATTTTTATACACATGTGACTGGTTATCTAGACCTTGAGAAACAACTGCGTGATGGTATATAAATGGATGTTTTCCTTGATTACTGGTGAACAAATACCACTGCAATTTTGCTGACACTTTCGGAATCACATTGTGAGTAAGCCATAAAAATATGATTTATGTTTCTATGACGTTATATGCAATGTTACAAACATGGTTATACTATCACACCATACCTGGGCGCTTTTGGAGGACGACAAGGGCTTAAAGGATTGGATGGTTTACAGAATAGGGGAAGCTCAAAAAGCCTGTATTTGCTTGTGTCTGTTTTAGATGTTGAGGCTGAAATGTGGCCCCTCATCTTCTAAGCCTATTGTAAAACAAAGAGTAGAATATCCCTGTTGTATACGCGTCAAGGCCGCCTGTGTGCCCCACACTCGTGCCAAGGCTCGAACTGTGTTCTGATTGGTCGCGGCTTCCATCCATGCACTTTAAAATGACCCGAATGCTTGTAAATGCGGCAATATACTATGCGCTTCCACTGAGTCACGCGTTCTCACTACCGTTGGTATTGTCCGTAAGGCATGCATTGGGTGGGGCTCGAATACAGATACAACAATCCCTACTTCTGATTTAATCGCAGATCGTTCCCTGGCCAAAAACATTAGCAGAGCACGCACTACTTTATTAAATGCACTTCGATTTGACCAAAGTGGTATGTTTAAAGCATTTAAATTAACACAATTCGACCACTTTGTGTTTGTGTACTACTAGAACAGACCTGATTCCCAACAGGAATAAACGGTATTTCCTCAATCTGCACCAAATCCGGATTCTTATGCACAGAAAATCAGAAATACAAAGCATTTTCTACCGTAAGTAACTCGATTCAACCGCATATCTGTTTAGAGCAATTAGTCCCCTTGATGAACTTGAGTAAGCCAGTGAGTAAACGCAAATCATGTGACGTTCTCCGGAGTATCATTTCGTATGTTCTGATTACACATGGACATATGACTAATGTTAAGCACTAAGACAATCTTCCATAGGACGAAAGTCATGACTTAGGGGATTAGAGGGACAAACACGGGAATGAAACTTGAAAATATGAGGATGCTGGCTACCAGGGCAGCCGCAACGTCAACACAAATGGTTTTTAAACACACGGTGCGGAACTTTGACGTCTTACAGCCAAAGGCTCGGCATACTGGAGGATGCGTTCCTGGTGACTTCGAAAAAACACAGAATACGTCACAAACCTTGGCTCTGTCCTGTTTGTTACCAGTTTTCGCGGCTGCGAAATGACGCAGTCTACCTAAAACTAACTAACTGTTTGAATGTATGAGCTAGCTGTTGACAAACATACGATAGATCAAAACGTGTGGTGTATGACTGAACCGGATCTGAAGGCATGAATGTGTGGAGTACGCTTTTGTTCAGAAAACGTACTCCATTTCGTACAAACACATTAAAGCTGTGCGAATCCTGCTCTTCGAAAGCGTCTTTCATCGATCTGTCAGCCGATGAACATCCCATTGGTCGATCATCGCACGTCTGACGCTATCATCGCTCTGGCGGTGGGAGCCATAAGAACGCGTCAACAACTTGGTCAAACACCGGCCAAGAATCTGCAGTCACACCTACGCCCAAAGGCCCCCCTGATTGATCACTCTTTTTGTCAGCAAGCTCGCTGGTCTGTCCAACATGGCATTTCTTCAAATCCGGTCCCCAGGACGTCTACAACCCGGTTACTAGCCCAGCATTTTGTGGCCTGGCTGCGTATGAGGACGACGAGAACACAAACGGAATTTTCGCCCCGTCACAAATGCTTTGGACTCATTTACCAAGATTGTGACCTGTAGCACCGCAGTCACTGTGGCCACAACTGCCCACAAGCGATTCGATCTTTGCTGTCTCCTTGTACGTAAGGTGGACAGATTTAGTTTATGCACTCTGCCAGTTTATTCCCCTCTCCATTTCAGGTCAACTGGTATCAGATTAATGTTAGAGAGGTTTCTGTTCGCCTGAGTTTATGTGGCATTTTTGTCACACAGTTCAAATCATCAGCTCCACTGGCTTCCCAAATACGGGTTAGTAATTTCGTATAGTGTTGTTCCGGTTGTTGCTAGCTAGACATAAAGGCGTAGAGGTCTTTACCTTGCAAAGCGACAGCACGCAAACTCCGTCCCGGATGCACCGGACAAATCAGACACAATAGCGAAACCGCTGAGCACTTGCTCTGCAAATCAGTGGCTCATTTGACAAGTGAGCAGAGAATCCAAAACATTTTGTATATTACCGTAAGACAACTCTCCAGACAATTTGACGCAACTGTCCGCGGTTAGACCATCAAAAAACGAAGCTGTTCTCTTGTTTCAGACTAGCTTGGGGTATGGAAGTTCTGATTCCATCCGAAAGCCTGCCATTTAGAGGTGAGGTACATAACTGAAAAACACCTGCTACCAGAGTCATGTGGGACTATGTAACCTACCCAATGGGTTTACCTCATGATAAATTAATAACACAATCCCTGTGTCTCGACACCCGTGCAATATAAGACACGTAACTAACGGCTCCGGCACACTAGACAAGAAGGCAGGATCAATAACATTTGATGGGATACTAGAAAGATGTGATCCATCTTCTGGTGAGGGAGATATTGCTCCAAAGACTATTGTTAGGTGTATAAACTCACCCCAAAGTAAGACCGGATCAAACGTAGTCCGCGCACAATTGCTGATCATAGTCAATGTTCTCAAGAGCGACACACGAGGGCTATCTGCATGAAAGACACATGACAAGGATCTCCTTGTTGATAGGTTGAAATAGTTGTACCTTACCAACGTTTGCGTTAGACTTTCACAGCTACCCCGTCGCAATACCGGACCAAAATACAGCGACTCTCCAAGACCACTGCATTTCCAATTTAGTGACAAGAGTGAAGTAGAGCAAGTGATGGTGCTACGATCAATCACACGTGACAGTTTTGATGACTCAACCGGGCTACACGGGGATGTCCACAAGTCTGATACGGCTTTAGTAAGTGACCGAAGATCCATAAATCTACACAAAAGACAAGAGTATTCTCATTCACAATGCTTTCACTTTAAAGGCTACAAACAACTGTGTCGCACTTCATTACTTAAGCCAGTAGAAGTTTATGGCTACGTGAATAGGCTAGCTGGCATAGTGAGGACAAGCGACCACCCCAGACTACTTGCACCACTACTATTCAGTAATGAGGCAGGAGCATGGCAGTTTTTGAAGTGAATATAGAACCCGAAACGGCCGAGAAACTGTCGCAGCGTCCTCTTCGATGTTGGTACCAGGATAGCCTCGATCGCCATCAGTTTTCCGGGCAGTGGCTGGATCTCCCCCTGACCGACCTTGTGACCGAGAAGTACTACCGTTTGTTTTGCCAATTGAGACTGAGTTATTAATTCGTAGACCGGCTTGTTCAATCTTCTGCAATATGGCTGAAATATGTATTGCATGTTCGGTCCCATTCGCGATGTAAATAACGGTATCGTCTCCATAGACAACAGTGTTGCTCATTCCGTCCGGCACCTTGAGCATCAGTCGTCTGAACGTGAAGGGGGCGCCTGAGAGTCCGAACGACATCCGCTTGAAGTGGTATTGCTTTTCGCCCACTGTGAACGCTGTTTTATCTCGGTCCGATTGTTTGATTGGGACCTGCCAATATCCTGACCGTAAGTCCAACACTGTAAACACCCTAGCGTTCTGCAGCATGTCAAAAATCTCCGCCACTGCCGGGACCGCTACGACTTTATTGATCGTAATCTCATTGAGCCGCCTGAAGTCGTCACAAAGTCGAAACTTACCGCTAGGCTTCTTCACCAACAAGACAGAAGAATTGGACGGGCTATCGGCCTTCTCGATGATTTCTTCCTTCAGAATGTCCTTCACTTGTTGTTCAACTTCCGGCTGCAAGTGTATTGGAGTTCTTCGGGAGCCGAATGGTCGAAATTGGTTCGACTCGATGGGGATTTCATGTTCAACCCAGTCACAATAGCCATACTGGTCCTGATCCGTAGTGAACAACTCCTGAAATTTGCGTATCACTTCATTTAGCAACTGATTGTCACAAGTTGGTATTGGTCTGGATGTGTTCGCTTCAATTTTTACAGACTGGGATTTGGGTTTTCTGTATGGCAGAGTCATCCCATACTTCGTCATAAGCTTATCGTGTTTCAAATCAATCATGGCTTCAGCTCTGTCAAGAAAATCCGACAGGTTTTTCGACTACGTGGCCATCGATTTGGACACCATATTCTGCCACGCCATTAACTTTGAGGGTAAGCCCACCGACTGTTCGAACTATCATCGTACAAGGCTGAACAATCTTTCCTGATCTCGAAGTAATGAATGAGATCGCTGCCTCAGTGTCAATCAAACAGTGCTCCGAGCTAACAATGATTTCAACCTAACCTGAACTGCTGTCTTATCAACTGCCTCTATTACCGCATCTCCCTCTCCAAAAAAAGTCGGAGAAACTTTTATTCAACTACGACTTTTTCTTTCCCAGTGCGCGAAATCTTCGCCAGTTTCAACGCCTTCAGCATCTGTAACAGATATCGCCACGGTTCTCCTCCTTCTTCACCGTCAAAGCCACCACTTCCTGAGTCAACTTTTCCACCGCACTTCGAAGGTCATTCGGTCCGCTTGCCCCCACCTCGTTGACTGTCGCGACATTTTCTGCCAGAAATTATCGAGCTGCATCGGCCAACTGTTCCAGCGTCATGGATGTGCGATGAGAGCAACCTTGAACTGATCCCGGACTGTTGGTGGCATTCCGTCCAAGAACTGTTCTGTCAGCAGGCTTTGCTCTGAATCCTGGTCCAAATGTGGCAGGGATCTTGACAACGCCGTCCACAGGGACATGGCGTAGACCAGAGCGTCGCCTCCTGGTCCAAACCGAGCACCTTTGAACCGCCTTATTGCCTCCTGGCAGTCAGCAGGGCTGTCGAACTCAGCGATCAGCGCCTCCTTCGCGGCGGTCCACTCCAGTTTCTCAAAGCCCCTCTGCACCGCATCCAGCACAGCCTTCGCTCTGCCCCTGAGCAGCATCTACAGGGCCGGTAGCTTCTATCGGTCAGCCTTGACTCTGTCCGCCTCCGCCCTCCAGGAAACTCCGGACATCTCCATCTTCAAACTACCGTGGCCAAGAAATCTTAATCCTCCAGTCTTGGTCACTGCAATAGGTCTGTTCATCTGGCATTCTTACTGACACAAAAACTTTAGGGGGAACTATTTTTACCCAAGGTATGGTCGTTCAAGCCACTAAAGCTCGACCTATCATTCACCACCAACTTTCATGTGGCATCTTGTTCCATGTAGATTGGATCGTCGTGACTTAGACGACACTCATCGGTGATCGTGGGGTTTTAAGTGGTGCTTCAATAGTCACTCTAACTCCACAAACAAAACCCGAGGTGTAGTCGCCATCTTAACTGAAGGCGGCAGCACAAGCACCGAAATAACAGAGGTCGATCAGCTTCTCCAAAGACAAAGTGTACAAAACCCCAGGTAACTGAAATTAGACTCATGAGAATGGTACTCTTTTGTGACTTGTGTCAAGTGCTTTCATATCAGTGCCGCATCGTTTCTCAACAAGATGGAAGAGTTTAGAACGTATGTAATGCGTTATAACAATTCATTGTCGATACAACATAAACCTGATGTACGACAGACCTTAAAGTCTAGGAAGTTAGGATACTGAATATGACTGTGTATCGCCACGATCGTTACTGTGCCAAAAATGACGGTACAGCTTCTTAAATTGACAACCGGCTTAAGACGTCTGCGGTACATGACCCAGTCCTTTTGAGCTTGCCTACAACCATATGACACGGTGGTTTTTTCAAGCAATCAATTTGCAGATCGATTTGACCTGTCGAGCCTCGTGCATGTCGCTGATCATTGACCGCTTGTGTGATGACGCTCTATGCTGATCTCTGCAGGACTGTCACGGATTCCACCCATGAGTGATCCTAACTACCCTAAGGCTGACTTCAACATCAGTGGGTTTGATAAAAAGCTTGTAAAACCTGCTTTGGAGTTCTACGATGAATTTAGGAGTTCTGGTTTACCCGAAGTTGTCTGAGGATTGACGTATTGTCGAGTCTTTTAGAAACTTTCAACGCTGGAGAAATTTATAATGAATAATCTGCAGATTAACGTCCCTCTTAGTCGGAGTGGTCACGACGTCATCGTATTCCAAGTAGTAAAGAGAGCAGAGATGTTCCCCTAGTTCGAGACTTCGTGCAGAAATTTTACAGAGCGGACTGAAATCCCTGATCAAAGAACCTCGCGAGGTGTTCTGGTCTGGTGAATCAGTGTGTCCGTCACTCGACCGTCACTTGCAATTTATTGCGCATGCCGTTACAAAAATCATCTAGAAGCATGTTCCGTTCATGCATCTTAGACGACTAAAGCTCAAAAACCCACTTCAGCGCTGTACGGTAAAGTGATCAGCTTGGAACAAGTGTCAGCTGAACCGAACCAAACAAACATACGGTGCATACCGTATAGATCATAACCAGACCGCAGCTGTTTTGCGGGCCGACAAACGTCAGTATTAGCTAGATCACCTGACTAAAAATTTCATGGTAATCCAAAGCTGTTACTTTCATCACCAAAAGCCGTCCCGCAATCCCACACTTTCGCCATACAGATGGGATGACTGTCTCAAACAGAGAAGCCGTCAGCCTACTTGGCAGCCAGTATCTGATAACCTTCGCTTCCGGATCCACGACCAACACATACATCCTGTACCAGAACAACAAATGACATGGAACAATTGCTTTCACACCACGCATCGTGTTCAGAGAACTATCAGCTTTTGTGAATATAAGTCTCCAGGTCCTGACATCATCTCTCCCTCTAGCATTAAAAATGTGCCCCGGAGTGTTATTAAGACTGTAAAACAACCAGCTCTCGTTGAGCACAGGTAAATGTAAGGTGGTACACTTTCATCATTCGGTCTGCACAAATTAGTCCAAGAGGCGAGAAACTGGGCGCGTGTATGCGAACTGGCTTCAGCCTGGTCGCAATGATGCCCAAATGGTCAAAAAAATCAATTCGGTACGTGGGTTATTCACTGGGTTGTTTGAACGGTTTCACAAAGACCGTTTCACTACCATATTCAATTCGCGAGTTCATCCATGTTGTGTTCCTGTTCGGACGTAATCGACATTAACTTATGCAGGTAATGACACAGCAGTAGAGAGAAAGCTTGAATCAGGAAATGTAAAAACTAGGATCTAACGTTTGCCAGTGGTAGCGTGGATGAACGTACCGTTGACTCACGAAAGCTTGACTGATGAGAGTGGAGCCCGCTCAAAGGTACGAGATTGGGATAAACGAGCGGTAATGACGTGCATGCATCAGCCTCCATCTTGGGCTATTTATTCAAGCTTGTCACCGTCACTCTGTGGAGGATATTCTTCTTACTGAGAAGGTACAACGTAGAGCTACAGACCGAGTTACAGCACCAAGTTTTCTACCCTACCGAGATAGGTTAAGCAAACTGGAGTAGTTCCCAGTGCTGTACCGGTATATCAGAAAAGGACTGATGTTAGTATATAGGATTCTTCGTTAATCCCAACATTCCTTAGGGAAAATGTTTGTCAAACTAAAACAATGACTCCAGGTGTATCTTGCCAAGGCTGCGAAACCAAGTGCGGCGTTCGATTTGCAGAGGACACTCTTTTAGTTCCCAGGTGTGCCCAATCTGAAACAGCCTGTCAGAGTTGTAACGGCGTCATCGGTAGTTGATTTAAAGTGCATGCTTGACACATAATTGGGACAACATACGGATTATCTGGACCACTGCGGTGGAATGAAGTTACTCTTGATCACTCACTACTGATGTTAATCAGCTGTTGTCTGCTGTTTTTGTAGTGCCACTGATAGAAAGCTCTTGATAGTTAGTGTTTGTTTTTCCGTTCCGCATATATTCTCAGAGTTGCTCTTTCGCGATCTTTCTACTCTTGGTCCTGTCAGACTGGAAACATCATCCAACTTGTCAATTCTTTCTAAACTGTCCAACGTAGTCTGAGATGTGCATAGGCATTTTGACCTTCCTGTAATCCGGAAATTTCCTACAATCCCATGTGGGCTGACGACCAGTTCTTCCATTCCCCAGTTGCGCGTTGTGATTACGTGCACTAATTATGTATCGTCAATACTATTGACTTATAACAGTCTGAACAGACATTTGGTGTTTTATGTATGATGAATCTAAGTGATGTTAGCGTCTCAGGAGTCCTGAGTAAAATTTCTTTCGGATTGGTTGTACTGTTCACTTGTTGGTTTTGTTGGCCTACTTGCAAAGGATTGTGGTGTTTAAGAACTTTTTCGTTACAGTTAGCAGTGCTAAACGGTCACTGTTGTGCCACCACATTTTATCTAAGCGCTGTTTCTCACTCTGTACTACTAAATATCAACGTATCCTGTTGGCACAATACACAACAGAGTTATAGCAAGCTCATATTTGTCACTAATTGCTTGGTTTTCGATTTACTTTGGTTTAGAGGTTTTTTGTTATAGAACCTGTGAAAACCACCGGCATGACGACGCTGAAATGTCACTTTTTTTAGTGATCAAAGCAATCGCCTGATTTGACTCCTATAGGTAATGCAGACAACTTGTTTGTTGCAGTTCTTTTTTCCAATCGCATTGTTTTCGGCTCCCTTTTTATCACAGACCAAAAACCGGTGCTCAAAAGGTATCCACCATACCATTCGTACAGTCCTGTTTTTTTTGTATGCTTTCGTGCGAGTTATGTTTTGTCTGTCATCAATGAAGATCAATAAACCTATATGGCAAAATGATTGGTCTTGATCCAGTACACATTACTTCGAGCAACATTGTTCACTGACCACTGAATTAGCTACTTCATTAATTCATACTTTCATAAGATTTCCAGTTTCACAATTGGTCACTGTTAATCAGCTAGAGGCTACCTTTTGGACTGTTACTAAGAGATTTGGTTGTATAAGCAGATGGACTATCTCTTTACTAGTGCTTGACCGGAACGGATTATCGGTCATACTTCATAGTTATTACCTCAACGTTCATCGTTCTTGTAGAGTTCACTTTTCGCCGAGAAGTGTATCGAGTCCTCATAGTTCACGTTTATTGACCGCGTGCACATCCTGAGCAGTTATGATAAGTCTATAATCCAAAATTTGAGCAGATCCGGGGATTGCAAGTGAACACTTCAACCGTATTATCTACAGCCAGAAGACACCACTAACGGTGAAACTCATTTGAAACACTCATCTCAATCATAGTCTTGTGACCAGCCTACGCTCGAAAGTAAATCCTGAGCGAGATGATTGAAAGTGAACAATGGGCTAGAACGCGAGTACTACTCACAGCCAAATTCACGGCAAACAACTATTAAGCCGTTTTGAGCGCATTCTGCCAATTATCGACGGATGGCTATTAAAAATTTGGCGTAGCGGAAGAGTCGTAAATGAGGACCGTATACAATAGTGCATCATTGGTTCTGTGATCTGTGGTCGATAAGTGTCTAAAGATGAACGAAGCAGTGTTACATACTCGTTGGATGTCACTCGCCGGCGGCTAGGCAAATGCATCACTCGGTCGCTTTGCTATAGGCTAATTCATGCTGGTTTGAGGTGTTATTCCAGTTATTCTAACGAAGTAAATACCCCCGCAGTTGGAAGCAAAATGACAGATGTAACGACCGATGAAATACGCACATGCACTGAATTAAAGGTGACCTTACCTTGTGTGAGCGTAACACGCTAATAAATGAGAGTAAAGCGACATGTACTGGTCCAATCAACACGAAAGTGGAATCGTGTAGGACGAATTCGTCGGTCGGATTGATTGGCAGATGACTTATGCCAGCTGATTCCAATCAGTTTTGATGGCAGGACAGACGTTCGAACAAATCTTGGGATCCATAATGTCCAATACGAGTTCCTGTTGTAAACTTCTTATCCCACGTTTATGATAGGAAGTTTACTTCGTCGTCATTCTTCGTTTCTTTATGGACAGATCATAGATCAGTTGAGTCACTCTCCGTGAATGATTAGACTATTTGTAAAATTTACCATATAGCTTTGCATTTCGTGTTCTCCTAACCGTGGACATTAACAGCTTAGGTTAAAAACAGCTTAAAGCATGCTACCTACGGTAGGAATCAAAGCTGGAAGTGCTGATAATGATGACGATGATAAACAACGGCAGAGCGCACTTCCCTACCGCAGTCATCTTCAAGTGAGGTTCATAAAGTAGACTGAACGTAGCAGACACTTTAATTATCATCGGCCGCGAAATTCAAATACTCATTCTATAGCCCAAAGATCATCCCAACGAATACAAATAATAAGCCGAACACAAATGTCTTTCATTAGTTAATTGTAAGATCCCTTACATTTGTTCAGTTCTACTTCTGATTGCAGGGTATTTCAGTCGGAGTATTTGTTTAGCAGACCGCTTATTTTCCGAAGTTCGCCATCGCATCATATTGTGGGTATGGGGTTGTATGTGTGAGCACTGACTGTATGCCGATTTGCCACACTGGTGACTCCCAATGGAAGACTGTCCTCGGTTGCGAATGGTTGAGCATTGTGTAAGGTGACCTAGGGAGAGGCATACAGAATATAACAACATTGTCTTTGAGTATCGGAAATGAATGTAATCCTAAGAGCGAGGAACTTTGAATGGCCTCATGAATCGCACTTGAATTTGAACCTCCTTTGTAAGTAACAAGGAGAAGACCTCTGACTGGTTACGGTAAGTACTGATTAGTCAAGGTACAGGAACATGGTTTTTGTAAATGTAAATCAGGAGTAAAGAAATCGAAGTCTGTCACTGGTTGACAACAATAGGATATGTTATGCTACAAGCTGCGATCTGATTGGCTCAATAGTGAACAAAGAACTTGGCGAATAACGGAAGATACAGCTATGAAACAGCTTGTCCAATCACTATGTTGTTTCCAAAAGCGACTTTGGATTGGTTCACTGCCAGACTGCCTATTATGTCGGGGTTCTGATAAACCGCGAGTCAAACAGGTTTTTACCACATTGAAGCAATTTATTTTGAGTTACTGAGTTTCAATTGTTTAGTGTGACGTGGGGTGGATTGTTTGTGATATGTTGGATTTAGTACAGTTGTCTGTCGATGGTTCGGAGAGCCGTGTTTTGATGTAAGGGTTGGTGAATTACAAACTAACTGGCACTCCACAACCAGCCCTGTATCTCGGGGTCTCATTCCGGGCTGGGAACTCTGGTGAATAATGGAGTGTACAACTGAAAAGGAGAATCTTCAAAGAGATCTTCAGAGTTCGTGTCGCTAGATCGCAATGCATCTACCGCAATTTAACTCGTCTAAATGTGAGGTGGTGCACGCTATTCATTCGTCACTTGCTGTACACCTTTTATAATACCACCCGAGAGCAAGACATAGGAACGATCGTTTCAGACGCGCTCCGATCCTGTGGAGGTCCAACACAGCACTTGAGATGTTAAACCAATTAATTAGGGCATTTCAGCCAGACAACTTTCGTTTGATACTCAGCTCAATGGTCTGCACTCATATTGTGACGAATTAACAAGTCGGATTCGCGAGTATTCCAACACTCAGTAGAATAGCTCAACGCGGTGGTGAGATATGGTCAAAGTCTACATAGGCTGGAATGCAGACAACAAGATCGACCGAACGAGCCATCACTTAGTGAAATCGAGCCCATGAGCGAGTAATAGCAAGTGGAAATCCACAACAGATAGTATCAGTTAAATGCACAAAACCAGGCAGAGATACATATGACGTTTAAATGAAAACCCAACGGCGTTATTAACTAGAATTCCGGTTCATAAAAGAGAGTGTCGAAAAGCCGTGTGAATTAGACGAAAGAGATCTTACTTTGTTGAACGACTTCGTTTACAACATCGGGCCGAATATTCGCTATTGTTGACCATGCTTTATGAAGGGCATCTAGTTCATTGAGAAAAAGTACAGCGTACGGCTTCAAAGCACAGCCGATTGCTACATTCACTTTACTCAGAAAGACTGTTTGGAGTAAATCAGTTCTCCATGTGCTATTCACGTGCCAGTTGCAACTTCAAGTTAACAAACGGAATGTTAACTCACTCGTTTCATGTTCCGGAGAACGGCATTACGCTTAGTCAGCGTCACTATATCCGAGTTCACTCAGTGAATTCCAAAGACCAGCTGAGTCACCCGGAATATAGTCAGCATTCTTTCAGCCCCAAGGTGTGTCAAATCTGGTGCATCAAGTTTGACTCTTTCGTGTCAGTGTCACATATGAATGGCCCTCAACGAGGACTTGATGCACATGTTTGTGATACAATTTTGAATCAACATCAAATAAGGTACAACCTCTATTTCCAGTTCTATCTAGTCATTACTCGTTGAATTGTGCTTTTTTTATGTCTGTTTACTGATGTCCAACCTATATTTCCGCTATCATACTCCAGTTACACTTCATCTTATCACGACCGTCTATATAAACAATGTAAACATTCTCCAACCTGTAACAAACCAGTGACTCGATGTTCGATGACCATGTGCTTCAACTGTTTGCTATAAACACCACGCTCCATAGGTAATTGAGTAGCTTTCCGCTACTCGATCATCTGTGTTTACAAAGGACGCGTTCGGACGTGTGAGATAACCGAAGAAAAAATGCAGCAGATTTCGATTAAACACAACTCTGATTGAAGACAATGAGCTATCTCGATAAAAAAACTTGGTATCACTCGACCCCGGATCAAACAAACTTCCATTTACTGTTGTTCGAAGTCCATTTTTCGGCAAATTAAATCCTTAGAAACTATGTTATCCTGCTTCCGGTTCAGAAGACTGCGTGTTCCACTAATTTGTTTCATCGACTGGTCAAAACTTTCGCATTACATTTTTGCTTACAAATCTGGACAGCTTTAATGTTTGTTTTCAAGACGGACCGCTACTATGGTCTGCACGCTTTTCCGTCTCATATATTTCGTAATATACTGGTAGCTGTAGACTAATTTCCAAACGTCAATAAGAATTTGCGATAAATAACGATGATGAACTGGCGACGGGTTCTGATGACAAAAATGTGATAATACCGTTAAATTTAGATGCTGACAAACAGCGTGCAAATATATTGTTGAAAGCGGCCACGTACGTAGTCAACATTATACCAATAACAGATTTCGTGGATTTAGCCGACCGTCAGATACACTATGTGTACAATCTGTTCCCGTAGGGTGCAAGTCCAAACCGATGCAGATCCTACGATTAGTTACTGAACGGATTATTGCTGCTGGAAACCCAATGGGCGACCTAAGTAAGTGACATGAAAATTATCCCGCAAGTGTTTGCTCACAATAAGAAGTGGGGTGAAACACAACTCACGAGACTTGGATGACAAACAGCACGTGCAGTGCAATGTAACGCTGTTGTGTTCCCAACACGGCTGTGTATGCTGTGTCGGGGTGAGCACATTCCTCATTCTTGTCATTTCAGTGGGCTCTGGCTGTAGTAATCCACGAAGTCCTAGCGGTCAGAAGGTGTGACATCGGCATTGCTATCCAAGTTAGTCTTTTGATTTGTGATGTCGGTTTTAGATATTGAGAAGACCTGGACTTGAACCGGACCGTCGGTAGCAATACGATGGGGAAGGTGTCCGAAGGTTCGAGGAGTGACAGTTGTGCGGCCGTGAAATAAAGCGCGCGGTAAGCAAAGGAACAATAGGGGGCATAGGTCATGGTGACATGGCTATATGGTGTCATGATGAATGCCACCGTGGACCAGCTGGCCTCGGCAGACTGTTAGATTTTCAGCCTACTTATTGTACACGGTTAGCGAACGGACGATGAGTGTGTTAGCTGCAAGTGAGTTATGTCGGTTATATCTATCTTCTCATCAGCATCCACTAACATCCGTCGTTTGCTAACTCATCCACTCTCCTCCTCCCCAGAAACATGGATCATTTGGGCCTTTTACCACTTCTTTTCTTCAACTATGTTGGTGCATTGTATGATGAATGTTGTGTTCGTTTTTCGATCAGACATTAACTATTTGTTTTTCTTCCTTATCCTGTCTGGAGCGCAATAATGTGTACCTCTACAGTGAACTACTATTTCACATTGCAGTTTCATTACGTTTCTTACCAGCACAGATCTTACTACTGGAATCTCGCTGGTTTTCGGATTCGTAATGGCCGGCTGGATCACAGAGACCTCCACTCACGCCTTCTGGTTTTATTCCTTCTGGTTTATGTTGGATATGTGGGGTTTGAGTGGAACCACCATTGGTGCAGCGCAAGCCACTTATGGTGAGAATTATGTTCGGGACTGTCTTGGTTTCGCCCGCTGTGGCGGGCTAATCCAAAATGGGTACCACCAACCTTATGAGTGCAAGCTCCGCTCCCGTCTACTATATGATTTTTACCACATCATGTGGACAAAAGCTATCGCCTGCAAACTATTCACGTATGTTGATTCACGAATGTTGGTATATACGAGCATAGCCAGATCAGATGTTGAGGTTGTTCATTTTGATTTGAGTAGCAACAGACCAACTCGGAATTTATTTAGTTGATAACCGCAGTTTTTTCTGAAGCTACACATTGGAGCACGCTGTATACTAGTGTAAAGGCTAGCAGTGTGTTGTGGACCCCCTAATACCATAATCTCACACAATCTTTCTTTGACTATGGATCCCGAACCTTGGGGAAACAGACAATCCGAGAGTTTTCATGTTCTTAACAAAATACCCGTCACTTTTAGTGAACTAGATCTAGCTGTTTTTGTTGCACTCCGTTCGTCTTATCAGTTTTTATATCACTTCTTCATACAGCGAAATCACCTATCTGTTGAGTGCTATTCACTCATTCATTTACTGATACTCCAACGATGGAGAACTTGGCGGTGTAATAATGATTCTTTGGAGGCCTGTATATTGCTTACGCAACACCTAGGTAGTGTAAACGTTAACTGGCGAATATATCTGTATATTATCAGTTCTCATGATATCCACGAGATCAGGGGTAGATGATCAGTGGAATGTGAGAGTTCTGGCGGAAGGACGATTCTGTGCCCGTGTTAATGCTTGTATCATTTGCACTAGAAATAAAACTAAAGTGCCTTCAAAGGTTAATGGTTTGCTGTATGATGTTCACGCATTCTCAGGCGAAACCGACCTCAAATAATGGATGCCTGATAGTCACGTAACGGAAACAGATCAAGGTTAACGGGAGCACTGCAAACAAAAGTGACGTAGTGATACAGTGTCGCGTGATCTACCTCTTCGCTTGTGTGATACATAAAGAGCAATCGCACACGAAGAATGTAGACGACATGTCAGCAGCCGTTGTCCATTTCATGAGAGCGACTCGTGTGATCTCTCAGAGTGCTGACTATAAGGAAGGGTTGTTGAATGCATACACACTTACGCTGCCTAACTTGTAGGAAAATTCTTGCGTAACTCACTCGTGATGCATCACATAACAGCTGGCGCATGCGCTCCTGATTTCGTTCAATTTGCTGACAAATTCCGTATTCAGCGTCTTGACTGCTCCCAGTAAAGCGCAGATCGAAGTACAAGAGGGTGTCGTTACGCATCATGCCATCCATCAGTTTTTTGCTTACAGTCTTTAAGAAAAAAATGAAGGTGAGGAAGCTAACCTTGAAGGCGGGTCACACAATTCGGCTTTTTACATAAGTAAACAAAATGTACTACATGCTAATTGTATGCGAACATTATAGGACACGGATATGTCGACATATAATTTCTAAAGTCAGATATGCTAGTGAACGTCAAATTGTGCTGATGCGGAAAGTTAAAATGGCGTGACGGATTCATTTCACCAGAACAATTCAACAAACAGGTAAGCAAGCAGCTAACTAACAAACAGCATTTATTTCACATTGACCTCAACAAAAAGAAGCCGAGGTCAATTCAGTGTTAGTTTCGTTCACTTACCAATTAGAAGTGTAAATATGTGTCATCAGTAAATTGTGATATATCCATACTGTTCAACTTGTTGATGGGAACTAAATATTCTGATCCGAAATGGGTAACTGATGCTACACTGTGGGCTATATCTGGCCAATGTACTGGCATGCGCTGACAATCAAGGTATTTTTCATACGTGGCTACAAGTGGTTCACTGAGAATAGGACGTAAAACGTGATGAACACTAGTAGTCACGCATTATCACTGGATTGGCTGGACGCCGTGTGACTGGACAGTACTGACGATGACTGACGTGCACATATATTTTTTCCGCCGACGTGTTTACTTGACTGTATGTGATTTTCGTATCACTTAGGTCAAGTTTGTTACACAAGTACGGGGTAGCGACGAGGGCTGAGAAACATTGGTCACAAATCTACCGTCATTACAGAACACCACATACTCCATTATGGATTCACCTATTAAACTTGACCTAATATTCTTCAAAAATGACAGGGTATTTGTCGCAGATGTAACCGTGTGCCAGCTTTAACACGTGTACATGATGATGCAAGCTATGAACTATACAGGTCCCCAGAAATACAGATCTGATTCTGAGACGTTCCGTGTGACTGTAATCGTATACTGACACAGCATATCCACTACCCAACCACTAACCAACTTACTGCAATCGCGAACTCATTTACTCATTACTTCACCACGTCTCATTCTCTGTAGGATCTTCGAAAACTAACCTTGGTGACCCTGGATTCACTGCCATACAGGGTTCCCTAAAAATACAGGGCACTTATATAAGGGGAACTAACATCGGTTTCTTTGTGAACAATCTTTACAGCACGCCCGAGAACGCCGCCAAAAACAAGTAACCTCATCACATCCCGAGTACCGGTTCCGTTGAAATTTGATCGTTCACCAGTTCGCTTATGGCAGCAGTGTAAAAATATCTTCCTTAGAAGCACACACAACCTGCAGTTGGTAAAATATCAACGTTAAGTATATTCGGGGTTGTTTGCGCACATTTCCTGTCACTGAAGTTACAGGCTCAACTAGTCATACACTTCCAAGTTGAACATCACTCACATTTGATCGCAGCCTTCGCATTCAGATAGACTTTCCAGCCAGCCTACTGACGAGCTCTAATGAGAGCGAAACTCGAGTCTAGTGCTTCTTTCCGAAAGAGGCTGGCTAGAAAGTCTATCTGAATGGGAAGGCTGCGATGAAATGTGAGTGATGTTCAACCTGAAAATAAACCAAACTCCCCGACTACTCTGTAGTCATACACTTGTCAAACTAAAGCGTACCACAGCCGAGTCATGTCAACAGCATAAACACGTATATGACGCTTCCACTAAGAATTGGTGTACATTTATTGAAAGAACGCAGGACAAGACAGTATGGTGAGCCTGGGAACGGTAAAATCCGTCTGATAGAACTGTGGGCCGTAGTCTCCTTCACTGATCTGGTATGTGACACACCAGGTAACGAAGAATGCGAATGAACATGATACTACTCAAAGTAGTATGGTACAAAACGTGAAGAAAAATAGAAACTACCGACCGCAATAAAATCCTTACGCTTTTGGGCTGCTCATGAAATCGGCATATTTTCTGCTTGATCTAGTGGTTGTTCAACGTTATCGCCTGGAAGCACCACACTTCATGATAAACAAAGTGCATAATAAACCTCTCATTTGTATTAAAAAACGACTAGTTTCTTTGCCTAGCAATCCAACCATACATTGCCTTTGGCTTTCATTGTTCATCCCCGAACTGTAACCCGAAATCGTGATTCTCTATTCGATCCGTATTTACACGGTAGTGCACCCTATAGCTGGACGAGTTCAAATAACGCGTTTACCAAGTGATGGGCCAAGGCCCCAATTGTATTACCTGATCAAAAGCCCCAGTAGACCAACCTAAGGATCAGTGGGCTTCTGGTTAACCAAGTGCTCAGAAGCTGACAGCCAGCTACTTCGTTCATCACTTTCCAGTGTCCGCAAAATGACTTTTTCAGCAGCTTTTCAACAGCTTTGACCCTCCCTGCCATGTGGAAAGCTGTTCTAGTTTTGACTCATTGTCGCATGTGGGCCTTTGGACAATCTGTTGATCGTATGAATGCATATCTTTATGGAATGTAGGCCGTTAGTTTTCATTTGTCATATAACACTATACAGCTTGGTTGTTTTTAATACTGGTGATTAACTCTCCGCGTATGCTGTTACGCAGTGGATTCGAAGGATATAGTGGACACTCATAGAAAATATCAAAAACTTGTGTGTTAAATGTGTGGAAATCTGGATTTTAATTGGAGTTTTACCCGCTCGAGTCCTTTAGAAGCTGTCTTAATCTTTAACTGTGGAGTCTGATTAAACGGAACGACGGAGACAGAATATGGAAATTATAACACTAATTCATTTCACACATCTATCTAAGTCGTGAGCGCTTGAGTGATTTGAAAGTCAAAACGTGCACATAGATCTGGCTATTGAATGACACCCTCACGTAAACTCGCAGCAATGAGTGAGTAAAATCCAATTATTTTTTAGTGCCAGCTATCGACAGTTGATTTCTGCTTTACGAAGTTTACGAATCATTTTCATTCAAGTGGGGGCATAAATTAAAAAAATACCAGGTTTTGTGGTCACTGAGTATTAATCACTGGTAAGTGCCCCAGTATATCTTTCCGCTAATTTGATACAATGATCCTTACTACTGGTTGCAAGAAATTCTTCGACTACATTTAAGCAACGCTGGTGACGTAGTTGTTGACAAGGAAATCTCTGTCCGCCCGTCGAGCGAGATTAGTAAGTGCCGCCTAGAAGTTTGGGGACTATGTAAGCAAGTATCAATTCAGCTAAAAGCGCACATAAACACGGCTTTCTGCCGTAGTCACTGACAACCTATGTCCATGAGACTCTTAACTCATCTTATTCTCATTTATGTGTTTCATTTGCGCTTGATCACATCATCATTGCCATATATTTTTAGTTGTTCGTCAATTTGCTCTTTGGTTAATAAGTGCCAGGATAATTCAGTCATAAGGGCCTTGAGCCCAGGTAGAAGGTATCGTGAATCTGGCAGCTACTCACCTCTGTAATGAGGAGAAATACTCTATGAGAAGAAAACGTTGCTAAGAAGATTGAGTATTGATGAGAGAAGTCTAAGAGGAAGAACTAGGAATGGTGGGGTTGCAGGTACGCCACCAACTATGACACATTGTCACCTGGGATAGAATTTGTAGCCAGCGAATTGAGTAACAATCAAGACACTAGCGGGGTACGGGATACCTATCCATTCTAATCAACGGGACAGTCTCGGTTTCCATATTTCACGATTAAATCGCCGCCCGACCACTACGTGGATTTAGTCAGTTCGTACTGGTTTTATTGCATAATGCAAAATTAAGGTAAAAACTTAGCTGGCTTGCCAAGTACGTGATTCAACCATCGAAGACAGTGTGACGTGATTTGTTGACCAATTGATTGTGCATTTTAAACATCTCGGAATACGTGCCGATGAACGGCCGTATTGCTCAGACGATCAGCCCAGTTGATGTGAGCTAACTGCAAGAGAGAGTGATGGTCGAACACAGCAGGTCAGTTTATATTATCGTCATGAATAGGCCATGGTTATGACTCGTAGAAAAAAACAGAATGCACGAAAGCATCATGAACCCTACCGTTCACTAACAACCAACCGTTTTTAGGCGTCACAAATGATGCAGATTGACAAACGCAACTCATGTCTTTGTTATCCTCACTTTTATCACGTCATCACTATTGAAGGCTGGCGAGATAATGTCCCCCAAGTATGTGAAAGTATTTAAAATCTCAAGGGGATTGCCTGCAGTAAAGAAGGTGGCAGTAAGATTATCCCAGTCTTAAAGCGGCGATTTGTACTTAGACAGTGAGAAGTGCATTCCAACATTACACAGAACGTTACACGCTTGAAACATGCTGAAAACACTTTTTGAACGAGATTCGGTCTGTGAAGGAAGAAACTGTCACCGAACCCCATTTTTCACTCCAAAAACACCTCCTTTCCAGAGGAGACGATTATGTTCAACCAGAATAGACAGAAATTCTCACAGCAGCCTAGTGGAAGCCCTCAGTACTTGTATACCCACTTTACCATTAATCCGCTACGCTTATTGTTTGCTCGGTTGTCTACACCATTACTTTGAGCAACTGTCCTTCAATCTTCTGGTTGGAGAATTTTCGCGGGCACTGTGAAACATATTTGTGTTACACGCGTTTTTGGGCTCTAACAAAGTGACTTTTTGCCTTCAGTTTTCGGTCGGGCTTGGGAGCAATTAGCGGGCTCAGTCATGCTAATCTTCGAGATCAGTGTGGAAAATCCCAAGTCTGAAAAGCCTATTTTCAATCTGTTATCAATCCAGCGTTTCATTCCGGGTGTTCACATCACAAACGCAGCTGCACCACATCATGTGCGCGTGTAGTACTAACAGTTCCATTAAAATGTCCAGTCATTTCGGCGCCCATGAATAAGCTGTCATTAAAATGAGCAATCTCCTATTGTTACTTTTGAACTACTCGATTATCTGCAATCTATACGGAACAATTCAAGGGAATTGCCAGCAGGATGTTTGTTATGTAACACTGACGTTCGACCCCCCAGTTATGCTCTACGGTTTGTTCTCCAAGTTTCATGATACCATTTGCGAAATAACTAACCCCCACACAGAAACTTCTGAAACTCATCCATCATTCTGTCTGCACTGGCCCGCGGTGTCATAAACGCCCAACAGACAACAACAGAACGCTAACTTATCATTGAATCCAGGAATAACCACCTAAGCGTCAGTGCCATCAACTAAGGAGAAATCTCGTAATGTGCACTGACCCACTAAATAGTATCTGTTTGGAAATAAAATAACGTGGCTTAAGTGCAAGTCCTTACAAAGCAATAGATGCGTTAACTTACGCTCATATGACTGGTGTGCGAGTTCAGGCAACGAGAAATAACACAAAGATTTTGAAACCTAACGCAATCCTGTCAACTAAACAGCCTATACAGGAAACAGGTTGGGTGTTATGCAGAGGGAATATTAGACTGCCCCAAAGCAACGTTAATCAGGGATTGTTGTCGTGTCCCATGAGGATTAATAGAAAGCGTTGATTCAGGAAACTGATCCGTCAAGAGTCTGACATTGAATTCGGTCCTGATAGAGAGCCCACTTACTGACTGTGCTTCCGAGAGCCATCGTTGCTGGCAAACTGCTGGGACTAAATATGCACCGCGATGGAATACAGTCTATGAAGTGTTGGCACTTTGCGATGTACGTATTTTATCCCCACTGGAGAAACAAACCAACCGAAGACAGGGCTTGAAGTAAGCAAGCCGATAGTTTGCGATAAGACCACTTACTAACAGATTAACTGAAACATCAAGTAGAATTACACGCGAACGTAACAATGCCACCAACAATGTTATCGTCATCATCAGAAACATAAATATCAAGGATAACAACAACAACATCATCATCAACAACGACAACAGCAAGCAACGCCATACGACCTCGTGACTGAAAATGCGCACATCATCACCATCAAAGACAGCAATACATCAGTGGTTCACACTAATGCTTAACTGCCACACAACCATAAGAAAACAGCAAACCCTATATTGGAGGAGAGAAAGGAAAAAGAAGGGGACGGGAAGGGACCTCACTACTGAAAATGACCACGTTCATATTCAAACATTCAGCATCAAGGTGCCTACACCTTGCAAACAAACAACCGAGCTGCAGGTGAGAGTAAGGCGTCATCAGCGAGACAGCTTCCTTACGGCTTTCACTGCCCCGCTTCATTAAATGCACCCACTTCACGGACAACTCGGACAAACAACGACAACATACACGCCACTCAGCACGATTAACCGCCATCTCACCTAGAGTCTCCAACCACAGACTCTGTGAGTCGCGAGGGCCCCAGCCCGGGAGACGAACTCGACCCACAGTGGCCAACCACTTGGTGAACGACTTTATTCCCCTACGCCATGTCATTATCTGTCCACCTAACACCTTACACCAGTCGGTCGCAGTGTCAGCGAACAGTGCTCGGTGTGGAAGACAACTAGTGGGCGTCCTTAATACATGACCTAATCATCTTAGCCTGTGAAAACGTAGAGATTGAACAAAAGAACTCGTTTGACGATCACTACCAAACACCCGCTTTCTAACCTCCTCGTTACTTACACGCTGGTGCCACCCGATACGAACCACTGAACGCAGACATCAGTGGTCAAATACTTGAAGACGGTTCACGTCTTCTACCCTGAGCGGTCAGGTTTCGCTGCCGTAAAGTAATACGGCCCTTACCGTTGTCTTATATACACGACCTTTAAGCTCCAGAGAAATACCTGTGTCGCCAGGGATGCCTCAGATTGGCAAACACCGCATTTGCCCTAGAGATACGCGCTTCTGTTTCATTCCCTACATCTTCACCGCTGCAGATGCAGCTTCCCAGGTATACAAACCGGTCAACAACCTCCATGACTACATTATCCAACATCAAATCGACGTGGTCACAGCAATCCTGCAGAAGCACTTTGCATTTTGAGGCTGCAAAGCGCATTCCGAAGTATTTTGCAGAACGCGAAATAGCGTCTAACATTACTTGTGCCGATTGAAAGTTGTCAAACAGCAACACCTTGTCGTCAGCATAATCAAGATCGGTCAGTCTTTCACCAGGTAGGAGGTCCACGCCGGCATCTCGTGAGTGTCGGAATCAATCCTCCATTATTTCGTCCATGACGAAATTAAACAAAAATGGTGAAAGCGGGCAGCCTTGACGTACGCCGCTCATGGTGCTGAAACTGTCAGACAGTACACCGTAAACCCTAACCTGAGCTGAGGTATAGGAATAGAGTGCCGATAATATGTTTACGTACTTAGTCAGCTCACCTCTGCGTTTGAGCGACTCTAAAAGTGTAGATCGATCCACTGAATCGAACGCCCCTTTATAGTCGAGAAACAGAACAAACTTTAGTAAACAAAATGAAATAATACAGCTAATCTTGAGAAGGAAAAGAGAAAGAGAAGAAAACGGGGCACGTGACACGAGTTTAGTAGAGAATGATGGACGACCGATTTGATTACACCTTCCAAACAAACGACACTTTTATATGGGCACAATGTATTGGTTATGGACACGAATGAATACTTACCGATCCCAGCTGATTGTTTGAAAGATCCAGATGTGTTAAGGATTTATTATGTCCGAGAACGTGAGCAAAATAACTGGCAGTGGTTTCATTCAGGTCATTGGCGGCCAGATTTAGCTCCTTAATCGTTGTGTTTCGCAACATGCTCTGCGGGAGAGACAGACAAAGTGCTGCGAGCGAATTGACGGATTACTACGGATGATATACGACTCCACACATGTATGTTAATAATCGATACTACTGCTGTACAACCGGGCGTTTTCAATAAACGACAAGAAGTAAATGGGTGAAATGAGCTAAGTGTTTATAAGACATTTGGGGTTTCTTCGGGCAGCCATCAAGAACAGTGCAACGGACAGGCCTGTTCATGGTTATTCATCAGACTAGTTACATAACTTTAACAGGGAACAGTGTTGTCAGGACGAAATGAACAAAACATGCACTGAATTCCAGTAAGGTCGACTATATCTTAGACGAAAGTGTGGACAACACTTATCTACAACTAACCAATTTGAACCTGACAATTCCTGATGACGACGTAATCGACTGAAGATGACAAGACAGATTGATTCTTCCTTTGAAGTAACCAGGCGAAGTAAGCAAGAGTCAAAAGCGAAAGTTGAAGAATTTTCATATGTGAACATTCGGTCACGATTAATGTGAAATCAATCATACCGGAGTGAACAATTAGGCAGATTGGATTGTTCATTGTTCATGAGAGCACACTGTGGATAGACTAGTTACTGCCCACGCAACGCGTGCTAGAGAGCAGCGTTCGCTCGTGGATCATCCAGTCACTTTGATCATAGTGTTTGTTCTGTATCGAACCCTCACTATCTGGATTGACTAATTTTATCTCATAATCCCTTTGGTGTACTTCAATACACCTAAGATTGTAGCCACCTTCCTACGGCCAGCCTAGTAAGGAAAGCTGACAATTCACGTCCTATTTTCGAATAGGCAGCCCTTGTGGATACACATTCCAGCTGCCCACCTGATGTGTCTGTGGTAGAAATCTCGATTCACCGATTATCCAAACCCCAACACAACAAAAGATCTGACGAACTGCCAATCCAAATATTGCGTTAAAGATACAACATCAAGATTGGACGAACGGTCTTAGTGTTGTGCCTCCCGTTATTCGCCAATTCATCTGTTCCGCATTCCACCAATTACCATACAGTTTATGATTTTGCATGTGCTAATAAGATCAGCCGATGACAGGCTGTGATTTCTCTAATACTGTTGTACATCAATAAATTCGGCGTTTCACTCCATGAATAACAATTGCTTACTGCTGCCAGTACCAGGTCTCCACCTTATTACTTGCGTGGAGGTTTCAATTCAAGTACGATTCCTGGGGCTATTCGAAGTCCCTAATTCTGAGTATCACAGTCGGTTAGGTCGTCAGTTTTTCGGTCTCGAGATTCACTTAGGGCGCCCTGCATCTATGTATTTTATTTGCAGTGCATTCTGTTCACCCTTACAAAAACGTTGTTTCGACTGCACAAAATCCTGGGAGGTTATTTCGGGATGCTCTGGAGTTCGACTGTATGCGTTAGAGAGTATTATTTGGTAATCATTCGCAAACAACTTCGTACTTCACGCACAACTATATTCACCCTCATGTTTGTCGTACACGCACACACTCCGAAGTTGTCAGTTCCCTTCGCTTTACAGGCTTCCGTTCTGTGTTTCTCCCACTTTGTCTTCTTATATGTTCCAACGTGCTGGTAAGTAGACTGTACAAAGTACCTTTTTTTAGATCCTCAGTTAAGCTGTTGTTGCACCGTGAACAGACAAGAGAAAATACGCAAATGACCCACTGCCACGTGTACGTACCCTAATCAGCCGCTTCAACCGGGTTCCAAATGGACAATGTTTGCGGTCGATAGACACACGCATTCACCAGTGTCAGGCAAGGTTTAGTCTAGAGGGTCAATGGCACAGTTGAACCGTTAATCAAACTTGGATTTATTCGCACGTGTTTCTTCTACCATCAGGATTACGGGCGCAAATAATAATATGCTTTTCATACGAACACCTTAATCGAGTTTAACATTGTCGACCAGGAGTAAGGTAACTGCATCCACGAATCCAACTTGACGACCGTGTCCAACAGAAAAACCTTCTTCCACTCCTTGAAACAGAAGGCCAAAAACATTCACAGATTATGCGGAACTACTTCTTGCCTTGAATCCTACAGTGTCATCCAATGGGGTGCGCAATTTCAGGTCTTGGCAACAGTCATTGAAAAACTGATGTATACGGCACTTTGATGCACTTCGTACTGAAGCGTCATCCACTGTTGCCGGTGCTCTCGACAGTTTCAGTCCAATGTGGGGTAGCCAGCAGAACGTGTTGATTGTTGGATACTGTCTCTTCAAACTGACATTAGAACTATGGGGCGGTGTCAACGAATTCATCACATGTATACTTCAAACCACATACCACTGCCAAAGCAGCTAAATTCACCCAAAGAAATGTGAGGAAGCAATGTTATTCCGGTGTCTAATTGCTGGTATATCAGATGGATCTGCATGAGAGAAGTTCCCTTTGTCTCGCGCCCAACTGCGATAAATCTTGCCAAGTCTTACTTAAAACCTTCAAGTTCTCATTGCACTTCCAGTGAACAAGGCTATTCATGTAGTAATCGAATCACCAGCACACACAAGGATACCGGGGAGTAGGTCTGTTATCTGCCTTTATTCTTTGCTATTCCCAACTACTTGTATCTCAGAACAATGCCAAAATAGTGATAAAGTGGGACATTGAGTTGCGACATGCAGGTCATCCAAGTCTGGCGGAAAATCATTGAAACCTCTCACGAAAATCTACATTGCAATCGGGCGATTCAAACCAGACGAAAGTGAACTGCATTCGTTGTGGATGATTACCATTTCCGATTGTTGTCCCATATCACACTCTGTGGAACTGAAAATTAGAAGGCAATCTGTAAAGAGCGAGCTGGACACAGCAGCCACCGTGAGGATCATCAGCGCGAATGATGTGAAAGCCTACTATCATGTCTGTAAACTGGTTAACGTATACGGGTGCTTGGTAAGTGTCTGGTCCAAGCACAGTATACCGGAAGGGTACATACACCCTCAGTGTNTCATTGAAACCTCTCACGAAAATCTACATTGCAATCGGGCGATTCAAACCAGACGAAAGTGAACTGCATTCGTTGTGGATGATTACCATTTCCGATTGTTGTCCCATATCACACTCTGTGGAACTGAAAATTAGAAGGCAATCTGTAAAGAGCGAGCTGGACACAGCAGCCACCGTGAGGATCATCAGCGCGAATGATGTGAAAGCCTACTATCATGTCTGTAAACTGGTTAACGTATACGGGTGCTTGGTAAGTGTCTGGTCCAAGCACAGTATACCGGAAGGGTACATACACCCTCAGTGTACGTGATTTTCGGCTACCTAGTATTCTCGTCCTACGTCGGCATTCAGGTTACATTCGCTTACAGGTTGCGGGCCCACCCGATGGGATAGACTGACAGATGAATCATAGAACACGGGCTAAGGAAAGGAGATAAAGTGCCATGAACCAAGACAATCGGAAGACGAGAACACGTCACGGTGCTCAAACTGCATTTTGAGGCGGCTGACCTGTTTCAATGCAGATTGTAACATTCACTAAAGTGTTGTCGCGTCCTACTACTGGCTCAACGGGTTGATTCAGCTGTTTTGATTGGAGGTTATTTATGACCGATAGACGCACGCACTCACCGCTACCACGCAAGACATGGTCTAAGGGGCCACTAGCGCAAATGAGAAGTAAGTCAAACGTGGTGCCATTCGAACGTGTTTTTCCTACTAGCGGAAGATGAACCCAACCAAGCATGCGTTTTTCATACGACTACGTGTAACAAGTGACCAACTGTAGCCTTTTTTGTTGAGCTAGCTCTATTTCCTCTTGTTTTTACGTTACAAGTTGAACAGTACTCAGAGTTGGCGGCGGTTTTCACACTGAGTGTGGACAACCTTTGTGGTGCTTGTAAACCCCAAATTTTAGGAATTTTATCTTAAGCAGAACTTTTTCTACCCAGGTTTAGGGGACGTTGAACGTGGATACGTAAAATTGCTTGCCTATGAATTGTATGATACGCGAATTTGTTTTTTTGTCCATAAACGTGGCACAGTCCATCTCAAGATAAGAGTTATGCGTGCACTGTCTTCGGATTTTCTAAGTGGTACTCTACGAGACCATCCCCATTACAGACTGAAAGCCATTCTCATAGACCTCATTGGTAAATGGTAGACAGTCGTTAAAACGAGAGAAGCGGAATCAGAAAATAGTTCGCTATACCAGTCATACTGTAATAACGAACACTAATGAATGGATTAACCACGGTTTATTTTCCACATACTGCTATTTATTCAATCACAAGAGTCCTTAAAGACGATCAACTAAGCATGTACTTTATTGCGAAACAAATTTCACCACGCATATATATATCTATATACATGCAGCAAAAACCTTAACGATGTTTGTCTATCGTAATGAGTGCTATCTGACAAGTTTCGGTTTTCCTTCATTAAGGTTTAAAGGATCAATGTCACCTGTATACTACAGACAGTTCATTGAAGTCATATCCTATGTACACATTCTTCTGATCCTTGCTAAAACAAACACACTCGAAAAATCCACCGAAAGAACAAAGTGTTAGCGGAAGGAAAACGATAGAAGATTGAAGAAAATATTTTATACAAGCCAGGTAAACTGTTGGAATTGGTCTCCTAAATGAGGCTGATTACATTAGTAAGGTGAACGATAAATTAGATGATAAGATCAAAGTTGAGATGATGACTGAAAAGAATGGAACTTCTCAGAGAGAGAAAGTAACCGACACACTGGGACCATGATTCAGTCCTTATGACCTGCTCAGATTTCGTAAAGTGGGAGTACCTCTTCGACCTATTCTAGACATGTACGATTCATCACACCAGTAGCTAACGAAATGACTAGCGTAATTCAATGAACCCGTTAAGTGGATGTTTTCAAAGCACAGTCTGTTGCACCTTCTACCAATACGTTAAGACATTCAGTTAGCTTAACTTAACTTGCCAAAAAATGTTGCTCGACGTGTCGCGTTTACTTACAGATGTTCAGAGGAAAAAGACCGTAGAATATTTATACGGTTGTATTGTGAACACTGTATCGGCTTTCGAAGTTCAGTCATGTGAAAGTCCGACCCAACCCCATCTCCCCGAATGTTTACCTCTGTATATTCCATGCTTTTGACTACTAATTGTACCTTGACCTATATATTTTGGTTTACCGTGTCAATTTGATAGCTGTGTGAATAGCCAGTTGCCGGTTATTGTATTCCGTTTGAGTGGTGTGAGCAACATCCTTTTTGAAGCTCGGCTCGTCCCCATCGTTTTGAACCTGTTGGCTGCTCGGACAGACTCTTTTGAGTACGAATGCCTTATTATGTGATTATAGTTCGTCTTTAGCCTGTTCGGCACCGAACTGTAATTCATTTCCAGTAAACGATCCGTCTGTCAGAACTGTTGAGGTCGTTTAATTATTCATTTTGGTAATTTGTTCAACAGTACCATGGCATTGTGATTCAGTCTTGTTTGAACATTCGGGATCGTTGGTTTATCGCTATGCGTTGCTCAAAGTCTTCGTGGAAGATCGTACAGTCAATACTGTAGAGATTCGCCTACACCCAACAGAGTTGAGGAGGCCACTGCGCTTATGTACTTGCAATGTGTAGTTTAAGTTCATTGAGAAAATATGTTGACAAACGAATGGTACGTCAATGAGATCTCCAAGAGGATTACTGTTCATGAACACCTTCGTGGCTAAGCTTGAAAACTTCCGGCTGAATGTAGTGTTTATGAAAGATATATGGATGACGTCCTGTAAGTGGTCAGAGAACGTGTTAATCTGACAAATATCTTAGTTATTTGAAGCTTGCTTCACATTAACGCAAAGTTTTCACCAGAATCCAAACCCAAAATAACAACCGGCCCTGATGGGCGTATTCATTTGACGACGTGTTGATGAATCTGTTCAAGATTAAAGCCATAAGAAATAAGCAACTCTATATCATTGACATGAGAAGTAAAGTTCATAAACCGGCCTGCCGATAGAGTTGTGAGGGTATACGTAGTGGACGCGGGTTCCGATCAACTGTGTTTTTCGCGCACGTTGTTCTTGCAGATTGGTCACTCGGGGCGATTTGTAGATAAGACTACCCGATGTCAGGCGAAGAAAGACATGGATTTAACGAATCCATGTCTTTCTTCGCCTGACACCGGGAAGGAATGAAAACAGTGTGCAGTTCGCTGTCGTTGAGAGGCAACACGCTTGTCGAAACAACCACTGAAGAACACAGCAGGGTTGTCGACGGATTCTTTTACAGTGTCAAATTATGCATGTGTGCACTTCACTTCAACACTGCGTCTGTGGTTAAAAGATGGAATACGCGTTTCTTCTGCCTCTCTGTGGGTATGCTGATTTAATTGCTTCTGTAAAACAGCTAAGTGTGTCACCCGGCCAAATTCTTATCTGTGCATCTGGCTTCCCATCATCTAGGCTGAACCAATAGTGAAATTACTGAGGCAACTGTTTGTACGATTGTGACCTATTTTGTTGATTCTAATAACGCTGTCAACCTAATCAGTTTTCTCTCTAGTTAAGAACGGTCACTTCGGAGGCTGTGAGACTTGGAATTGTCCATTATTATGGAAGTCGAATTTGAATGAAGTAAGCCACCTTTGGACATCTAAAAGCCTACTGTTCAGACTGGGCGACTGCCGTGGCTCATTACTTGTGACCGATGAAACCCCCATGATTCCAGTTGCGTCAAACTTGTGACAGTTGTCCGAAAGTATTGCCCCTATTTATGTCTCTGACATGGCTAACCTAAATAAACTCTAACTGAACCTCATCACTTGTTTCGTTCGTTTCACCCCGAGAAATCTGCTCCACAAATACTTGATGTATTTGGCCTGATAATGAATAGCCTAAAAGGGCTTGCTCGCTTATGTGTTTAACTGTTTTGGTTGATCTATACCTGAGGCCGATTTATCACCCATAATTTCAGAAAAGCGTGTGGGTATTCGATACTTTAGTCGATTGGTAACGTTCCAGTCCTGGCACAAAGCTTCTTCTTCTGGTCTGACGAAGCATCACATCACCACGGATGTCACTTTGTAAGCGGTTGCCAGCTACCGCCACAACGGCTTAAATTTGAACAATCATGGCAGCTGTGTTATGTACCCGGAAGCATTTTTTGTTGCGAAATGTCATCTGGTCTCATCCGTACTGCCTGCCATCTCAAAAGGAGAATGAACTGAATAAGCGGTGAAATGGTAAATGAATTGCGCAGGTGCTGTGTAGCATTTTCAACCACATTTTTCAATGGGATTTATGGCTACTGAAGCAAGGGTAAGTAGTAATAATATAAACAAAAGTTGTTGACCTTGAACCCTCGTGTATCATGGTTTTGACCAATGACGAGCCGGTGTATGGATTCACTTGATTTGTGAGCTTAATCCGTCTAAATAATTGTGAGTTTCACCGCTGTTATGTGTGGAAACTGACGAGAACACACGGAATGGTACTACCTTCTTGCCAAACCAGCCTTTTGAATTCGTTGTGCAAACGTATGAGGCTATTTGATCGCGAGGCGTTTGACAAACCACACGCGCGCTGCCCGTCTCACCATTACGATTACGATGAGTATGCAAACGAGTGTATCATCTAGTGAGGTCGTTCTCACACCACGGATCGGTGCACGTACATATGCAACGTTTATGCATGCTCGAGAAACAGTTACTGACTGCACAGTAATTGATTATCGACTTGCATGATTTCCGAGCATTATCGGGTAACGGTTCATCCTGACTTACCTGACGGTGGTTGAATCTTGATGGGTGGCGGCCAGGACCACATTAACTTCCGATCAGACTCATAACCGTTGTGAATGAATGAATGAATGCTTAAACTGGAATCGAACGAGGTGGGATTCGGGGTAACACAGGTGTCATTAGAATCGATGCCTGAATTGTCCCTACTCTAATGGAGTGAAGAGTTCAGTAGTTTGGAGCTGGTGGAAATTGAAACGGGGGTAGTTAAACACCAGGCCTTACCTCATTCGAAAATGGAATGAGGAATTTAGAAGCTGGTCGTAACCTTTGCAATGTGACTCGGCTGATTTGACTGGCCAAGCAAGTGTTTCGTTCCAGTAACCAGTTACCTAAACAGATTCAGGATAGTATTGGTAAAATCAGTGGGATGACTAAATGATCTCTGAATATTGTCCACCAGATGGTCAGCGAAGACGGGTAGTTAACCTTTAAAGTTGGGTAGGTCAATAAATCAAGAATCCTAGTGACACAATTTGTTGTAGTCAGTACTTCTCACTTGCCTTGGAAAGTGGTGTGTGGACCCAGCAGGGAGTATACTAGGAGATCCCACTGGTCGTTACTGCGTGCACAAGTTGTCAAATGTACAACACTGAAACGTATTGGGATTGGATGAAAAGAATGCGCATTCTCATCTAAAACAGCAGTGCACTAGTGACTCGCACTGATGCTTAAGTGGAATGCATGAAGCCAACATTAATTAGTTATTCACCTTTGCAATTGCAACGCCCCCATCGTCCATGAGTCGATTGAGACGCAAATTCAATCGCTCCAATTGACATGAACTTTTGGCTAGGGCATGTGCGAGTGATAAGCCGCTAGTGGCCTGGAGACGGTTGTCTGTCAACATCAAAGTTCTCAAGCGATTTTGTCCACTTATTAGCTTGGCCAAAGCTTTGGCACCACGATCTCCGATAAAGTTATGCGATAAATCCAAACATTCCAGAGTAGGATGATGTAGTATGTGGTTCACAATTACTCGACAGCGCTCGGAATCCACTCGACTCCTGAAATGAGATTTCAAATGTAAATGATTGTTTTGAACAGAACCGTACCATAATTGTGCTACTGGGGCTGGGAGCTGATTAGTGATGTCCAGCTGGTAACGGAAGCAAGATAAAGAACGATTCGTTACTTGCCAATATATGAACAATTCCGGTACTTTCCACAGGAGGTCACATGCAAAAGTTGTATCATATAAACATGTTCATGCCTAATCTGAGATCGATGGATTAATAGTTATCTTGTTAGTCTCAAGAACGCGGTAACGTGTTAAGATTCAAATCTTGATAAGGACAGACACTGTGAAGTATACTTAATGCAACAATCGGACATAACCTTTCCTAGTGAATTATATCAACCGAAAATTGTCTGGAGTTATGACAGAGTAGTATGTTGGACCACCTGAAGGGTCCCACACTTTTCAGTAGTCAAGTTTAAAATATTTCAACTCGGGCAAAATTGGAAATTTGCATGAAAACTAAACATCATTACAGTGAAATCACATGCATTACCACGTACAACCGCATCTACACGGATTTCGTAGAATGTTGTGTTTGCAAGGGTCGAGGATCTGAGAGTCAGTTTCATGAGGCAGACAGGGGAGTGGAAGACGTGATAACATGTCTCCGAGATCTCCGGTCAATGTAGTGGATGGTGTAAACTTTCCGTACCCACTTGCAACAATGTTTGAAAATTGATTTTTAAGAAGTGTGGTTTAGTATTGTCATGAAAATTGTTGGATTCTCCCTGTTGACCAGCCATGGTCACCGCATTACTGCTGTCTGATGAACCACCTCCAATGCATCACGGTACAATTCTATTGTAATTGTTGAACCATGTTCCATAAAGCTGTGATGGATAAATCAGCCAGCAAGTTACCAGACCACGATCACTGTCTTATTCTATCGAAGATTACACCGTTAAAATAAACCACAGTACAAACCTCATTCTGCCATCGCGTAACCTCTGTTTTTAATCACATTAGTGTCTAACAGAAGAGTCGTGGGTCTTTTACATTCGCGCTAAAAAACCACACCTCCAAAAGTATCTCAATCTGAGTCCAAATCAATCCACGCGGTATCCACTGGACAAGATTACGCGTTATTCTTTTTGCGCTCAAGTGACTTCACACAAATGTTGGGTGGACTGTCAAGCCGTTGTACCGAATCTATACAGGTTCCTTTCGATTTAGTTTCACTCAATATATCCAGACGGTCATCTAGTCGAACTGGGGATTGCCCAATTTGTGAGACTCAGAACTCCGGATACAAACCACGTAAATCATACCTACTGTCATTTTTGAATTAATCTTCACCAAAAGTTGCTCGATTTTTTCCAACTACCCTTCTAGTTTCATCTCCGAGTTTGGATTCATAAAATGCAAAGAGTCAAAAATGACGCCTTTGAAGCCAGAATGGACAGAAAATGCCAAAATTATCTGCTTTCATATGAAAGGAAAACGCGAAATATCCACAAGTAGAAGTATTTAAACACATTTGGTTAATTTCAAAAATCAATAAAACTTTAAAAGCAATCGCCAATAAAAGTACGGACACTTTCAGGAGAACCTAATGTGAGGATCATAGTGAAACTGGTGTGATAAGAATGAGCTGAAATTTTCCAATGGTGATGTTGTTTGTACACGAACTTGTTCAGTAAATTTCTCACACGAGGAAAGAAATCTCTCACGCGCTCAAGAATGTGATAAAGGTATTCTGCAGAGGTCGGGTCGAACTTGCGCCAAGTTGAAAGGAGAACACTAGTAAATTAGATGAATATTTTCTTCTAAGTTAGTCAGAGGAATGGTGATTGTTTGATGATCTGCCAATAAAGCTCGAAAAAACACTATAGATGTGACACCTTTTATCATCTGGATGGCAATGTTTTGGCGTCTATTTACGTCACATTTAGGATCTACTTTCTGTGGGAGCATAATTTCCGGTTGTGCATGAGCACAACGCCTTGTGACGAACTGTCACATGCGGACGAACAGTCGGGGTGTTTGTAAGACAAACGGTGAGATTAGTTTTATTATGTTGAAATCAACCAGCCGTTTTGTGTTCCACCTGTAAACGACCAAGCACTCCCCACATCCCCAGAAGTGGTTGGGAAAGGGTCTTCGCAAATAGTTGGTCCCAGTGTCCAACAGCTGCTTCGACCTAGCTGGATGATCTAGTTGGTTGATCAGTGTTAACCTATGAACGAAAGAAAACGTAACAGCTAAGGAAACTAATTCACACATCTTCTTGGAACCGCGGTAAACGTGAGCCCGTGGTCTGGTGGATGTGCTTAGGCTGCACTCTATCGCTTATTCACCGGGTATGGGCTCCATTCTTCAGATTACTTGGTGATGATTAGACCCAACCAGGTCGGAACAGCTGTCCACCACTTCTTTGGTAGTCATTAGGACCACCTGTTTGCAAAAGGTGATATTGTCTGTGGTCTGGTGAGTAAGTCTATGTGGAGTTCGCGAGTCTACCCCTTACTGTGTATGAAGGTCTCGTTGTCTGCTCTATGTAGAACAACAGTGGTTTGGTTGACACGAATGAGCCATACGGCGTGCTTTGCAGTCTAAAGCTGCGTTCGATGAGTTCATTCTCAGAGGTCTAACTTAGCTGGCTTCTCCAATACTCCAGTCTAATGCATGTAAACTAATCTCGTCAGTAACATTTAATCAGCCTTTACACCACAACTGTTTGCTGTCACGTGGTCTGCGAGGTGAACTTTTCCATTGAATGACATAGAAAGCAAACCCACTGCTGATCCACTAGCGCACAATAGCAAACATAGAAGCGCTGACAGAGGAGACCATGACGTGTGTTTTGAACAACTCACGTCCTTTGAATACTCCCACAGTGATCGTAATTTCCCTAGCAAGATCCATTTTAATCGACAAAGATGGCGCTCACGTCTCGAAAAGCACAATCATAACTAACAGTGTCATGTAAAAACCACAAGGTGTAAAATACTTTAACAGGGAGTGACTTATTTCGTTGGAATTATTCCGCTCAGGATGAACCCCATCACCATCAGCATTCTCACTTCCGTAAAAGCCTATCTAACTGTTTTGAATTCAATAGATGGGACAGACGGTACGTAAGTTACTCAATCATTCATTCCGTTGTTTATTGATTCATAGCTATCATGAACCTGATCAAACAGCAGCTCACCATAAAAGTGAGATGGAAAGACCTAGAAGAAAAAATGACCAGGAAATAGAGGAATGCATAAAGTAACAATCAACTAAGTGTGTACAACATCTTGAACCAGTCGATTATGGTTGAGGCAATCGGAACAGAAGGCTTTAAATTATTCCCACTTGTTCTGTTCTGAATAAGCGAGCGGACAATAAGACAGTGAACATAGTGGCTATATGGACTGCTCAACAGTAACACGGTTGGCACGTTAAAACCTTCTGGCACTGCTATGCGACACACTGACACTTGGTGAGCATATTTTATGTAAAGTGTGGGTATAATCCGAAAGCTCTCACAATTTTTTTTCAGACAATGAAGTGATTAAAAACAGTAGACAACGAGTCCGCATGAGGTATGAAGACGCTTGAGCAATTTGTTGCTGAGGATCTGGCAAACATAGCATGGAACGGAAATCCACTGTGGCTTCATGCAACTGAAGACAGATTGGTTTAAAACATGCAGACAAATCAGGAGGTGTTTTAATCAGTATGGTACACAAGAAGAATCAGGCATCAAACTTTCGACGCGATTCAAGTGACGGATCACGACCAAGGGAGATCATTAGAAAGTAGGGCATAACACCAGGAACAGAACAGTTGTAGAAAATGACACGAGTGCTTGAGGGACTTATCACACACAAGGTCATCACCCTTCCTACAATTTGTGGACCTAGCGACAAACTGTTGATCACCGCGAATACCATCAACGTTCGGCCAGACTGACATGAACATCGTATCTCACATGCACTATGAAAGAAGAGTGCATGTGGAGGACAAACGGTTAGGTACCTGCGATGTTATTCACACATATTAGTCGTAGAGTGTCGCCCCGATCCAACAACTCGGTCGAGTCACTTTAAGCATGCAGAATGGGTTGATTATGTCATTCCGACGGTACTTCGATAGCAAGCTTAACGATTGATCGCTTACATTCTTCTTCCGTGTATTCTGCCTGGAATTTGAATTTGTGGGGGAATTTTTTGGATTATGTGGGTTAAGTACTGATGGGAAAAACAATGAGACCCGGAATGGCCTCACAGTTTCTTTGAGTATGGGATGACTTGCGACTATGCATACAATGAGAACATTGTGAGAAGTTGTTTTCAGATCGTGCCAGATTATCGTATAGAAATCGTATAATATAATACAGGAACTTTTGTTTGTTGCCTTGCCATGATTAAGGGAACAATTAACCCAGTAACCAAGTTCACCTAGTTCAGGACCTCTAAGTCCACCTACGGCGGTGGGAATCAGAGAAACACAGTTGGTCAAGTGCATCGTCAACGCAAAGTGTTCACAGAACACAATAACAATGCGAAGTCCAGTAGCAAGTGAACATGGCCGGTCGTAAGCAGCTGACCACTTGGAACATTGAGGGACAAATCTACCGGCAAGCTAGCAATGTTTCACTTGTGACTTCAGCACAATTACTCATAATGCCTTGAAAAAGACGTTCCGCCCTAATGTTGCAGTAAAAACAACACTGTACAGTACTGGCAAGATTAAATGAAACAAACGGGCCAGAATATAAGCTGTCGTCCTGGATGAAATGGGCTTAGAATATGCATGCATCAAGCACTCACACGAATATTCTGAAAAGGATGTCGCTTTTGTATAACGAATTAAAATGTATTACCAACAGCTGGTAGCTGAAAAACATAAATACTCTCAGTCAATGCTCCGTCTGAGAACCGGTGACGCGCATCGCGGGTGATACAACGAAAACAGGTTGACCACTCGAAATCACTCACCGGGTCAAATGAAGTATACGCAACCTGGGATGTTGTTGTATAGCTTTGCACAGATTAAGACAATCATGCCCAGTAAACTGAAAAATAGACCACTCGAAATTCATTCCACAATCTTTGACCGTGTAAGAAACAGCTAGTTCTTCCAACTGTTCCAGTTTCGTCAAAACCGGACCCAGATCAAGATGATCCACCAGCTGAGGTTCCGAACTGAGTTCCGAGTCGCTTCCTTCATCTGAACCCTCGTCCTGTAAATTGTGGGAAATGGTGAACAAAGTATAGATGAACTCAGGGAACTTTATGAAAGGAACGATGTTCACTAGTATCAATTTGATGTCGAAGGCGATGAGATTAGCACCACAAAGTAGTTACAGCTGGATAGTGTAAAATTCATGGCTTAGTATGACACAGTGTAATATAGCAGATTAATATGAGTAAGCAGAATTTAGAGGTATATTGAACATGCTACGGCCAAACCACTAAATATATGGGTGGAATATATGGCGTGGAATTAATTGATTACAGAGCGGATTAACAGTCATGGGGTTTCATCACAAAGGTGATAAACCAAGCAGACTTCAGATTGGGTTGACTTAATAACAACGACGACAACAACAACATTAATGTCCATGAACTCGATTACTCATCATCTCTTTAAGTCTCCATCTGTAGACTATGCAGGTCGTCCTCTCCAAACGGTGAGACAAGCGCCGTACACTGTGGTTAACCTATATTTAATTGACTTCACTCCCTTAATATCACATCAACAACCGGAGCTTGTTTAACGCTGGAACCACTAGATCATCCTCTCCACAACTGACTCCGCTACTCTCACATTAAATCCTGCTGAATCGAAAGCAGGTTGGACGGTGATACAAACATAAGCGAACACACTGTGTTTTCATTCATTCAAAATCGTTGAACAAACCAAAGCGTGCATCTAACCAGACTTATTCCCCTAAGGTACGATTAACATACTACACACAATATAATACCACAAAGCTGACGAGAAGAGCTACACAATCGGATCAGAATATTGAGGGATATGCATGATCACTCCCACCGTTGGGCAAAAAGTAAGCACAGCTGACGCTTTCCAAACGTGATTTAAACACGACAAACGGATGGCTCTCGGCTTCGATTCGCTGGCGAAACTAACAACGTGAAAGGCTCACCTGCACAACATCCTGGTACCTCCGCTTCTGACCACCGGGATTTCGCTTACCTGACTTCACTTGTCCGTACGACACACACACAGACCAAAATTTGGTGGAACAGTCAAGAGTGGTCCTGACAGAACAAAGTTCTTCGACATCGACTCTCTACGCCTTTACGTACACTAGGACTTGGACGTTACTATCCACGTGTGTGGCAGTGATTGAGTCAGTATGGTCATTGTCAAATCAAGGCGCTTAGTGCGGTGTTTGGAACAGTCATCAAAATGTTAATTTATTTGCTTCAGACGATTGTCACGTTAGAGTTGTAACCGACCGAAAACCACTAGACCGACTTTAGCCAAAATTAGAATACTTGTAGTAATCGTCAGCTTGGGAAATCAGCAGCCGTAAGAAAATTGGCGTCAATGACAGAATTTTTCATAGCTTCTTAAATAGAAAATCCTCAGGAGCACAAGAGTGATGTTCTAGTATTAATTCAATTAGTCGCTTGTTCATCTGGCAACTTTCCCAGGTTGACCAAAAATAAACCCATGTATGCACAAATACCAACAATGTTTTCTTTTGTCCGATTTGAAGACGGGAGGCTGGCGGCATGCGTTATAGGAGTTAGCCTATGTAGAGCACGTGTGTGACTTAATTACTGTATTCGGTATCGATGTCTAAACCTCACAGGAACTCTCCGATCAGTCACTTGTTAGCGAAGTATTTCCAGTGTAGATGACCACTGAGAAGCACGTTGTTTCCAATCGGACCAGCGTGATTTAACTTTTAAGCATGTTTGAACGATGCGGATTTAAAGGGGAGTAACGTAAAAAATCATCTCACATTTAATAATGATAAACAATTCAAAGACAAACCTGCGCTCAGGAACTTACCGAGATTTTGTCCTTGGAATGTTGTTTCAACGGTGGTAGCAGTTGTCTAATATCCAGTCTATGTACGTATGGTGCGGCGAACGTCACACACTCGTCCAATCGAGGAGCGTAGGTGTGTCCGGGCACAAACGTCTCGATCGTCTCTTCTAGCATACGCTCGAAGAATGCTTGCTTCCAAGACCCCCCATGACGTGACAAGTCGACGATTGGCCAGCGCTGGTGACAACATCGTGTCCAGTAAGGATCTTCGCCAATCACGTGAGCAGTGACCTTGAGTGGCATATCCGGAGCAAGCGAATCGAGTAGAATTCGCTTTTGTCTATCGTCCAGATAGCGCATCATGCTACAGTTATCTAGTGACACAACGTGTGAGTCAGATGTGCATTCAGCACACGCAAAAAGGTCTTCAAACATGTGTACACCGGATAACATGTCCTATTCATCAGTATCAACGACGCATTATCAGTGGTTCACAAGGGTACTGAACTTTCAGACGAAATACAAGGAGGAGGGGTGGTTTTAGTTTCCAGAATGTTTTCGCTCACTGTAGCCGTCCAGCGAGGCGGAATTCCGGTAATCCACGACTGAACTTCAATACATTTATAGTGACATCAATTTATGAATAGTTAGTCTGTTTTCAAAATGTGGAGCCACACTATGCAGACATAGGCGGCTGGAAGACTTGGTCACATACGAAACAGTTGACTGTGTCCTCCCAGAAAAATGTTACGGGATTTGCCTAGTACCTAGCATCTAAAATGTTGTTAGAAAGCCTTCTACTGATAGGTGTGTGGTTAATTGTCGAGTTAATATGAAGAACGAATCGAATTCCGAGCGGTTGACTCCAATGAATCAATCAACTTACAGCCAATCAACCAATGAGGGAATACCATCAATCTTACTGTGATCGAAATGATTGTGATACGCAATCCGAATTAGTTAGCACGCAAAAGAAGAGCACTCATGACCTCACTTTCATTTAGTCAACTCGGTTTGTCACCAGGTTGGTCATTGGACTAGTAACAGATGGAGTTCGTAGTCTGTCCTAATAGATCTCCTGAGTGGTTTTACAGTCGGTAGACAGTTAAAACATCGTAATGTCTGTAAGCAGCGTGGCAGATTTCGTAACGTAGATGTGACCCAATTGCGAAAAATGTAGGCTTCGACTAGATTCCCAGAAGCGACAGAAACAGCATGCCGAAACAGAGTAAGCTCTCTACCAGCTGAGCTATGAAACCATACCAGGAGCTCAGAAGTTTCACACGTTTCCTATGAAAAATACAATTCCAATGCTCAATAGTGACGTTGGTGGATTCCAGCGTGAACTGTTGAAAAATTCTGCTTTGGCAATAAGTCCGCTGGATGATTTGGCGGGTTCCATAAGATACAGTGAATTAGACCAGTGTCTGAGTTCAAATGTGAAACATGAACTCCCAGCATGACTTCGTGGCCCAGCTGGTAGAGCGTCTGTCACGTTTGGGCACGCTGTTTCTGTCGTTGGTTAGAATCCAGCCGGAGATGAGATTTTTCGCAGCTGGGCCTCATCTAAAGCTAGAACATAGTATTAACTTGTAGTCAGATAGCTATGGTTAGTTATTTCAGCACATTGTAGGATCCCAAAATCATGTGCAGAATTGCTAAGTAAACGGTTTTCAATTCGAGGTATTGTCCAATTTCTAATTCGCACATTTTCAAAATGTTAGTAATAATTATACTGCGTGGTAAATACTCGTGAAATCATCGTTTGCACGGCCGGTCTTGTGCTCAGGAGCTCGGCTTTGTTCAGTCAGTGGAGTTAGCTTAACAAGTATGTTGATTTTGTCAGTTTGAAAAAAGCCAATAGTAGCATGTAAGATGTCTTGCGCAATGACATTTCGTTCGCATCTCATCGGTTACTTTTGCGAAATTAACATACACTTTATATAGTTGAGGGGCAAGCAGCTAGGCAATGTTCCCTCTGTTCTATGAAGGGTCATGCGAACCATGCTGCACCTCTCACACACGTATAGCTAATCACTGTCCAAACTGTCATTAATCTCTGTCAAAAGAACACATGGTGTACAAACCTCTGAGCAGAAGCCCATATCACGGTCAAATCAACGTGTTACCCATTCACTCACTCAGAATGAACAAAGAAATTCGCTGCTGTTTGCTTCCCGGTGTCGATCACCAATTTGATCAATGCTTAATGCCAAGTCTGCATGAAGCCATCGTTTATCATTTGCTCTCACATGTAACCTTCATTCGTTTACCCCACTGTTAATCAGATTTAGACCAACACGGCATCGGTAATGTGAGGAGGGAATAAATGATTCACTTCGTAACCAATTTATATTGTTAACCTCTTTCACCAAGCAGTCAATAACGCGCTTTATGACCTCTGCCGAGGAATGAATTTTCAGTCCTTTACACACTTGTACCTTCAGCATCTGGAGGACAATTAGCTAAATGTGTTTGAATCACAAAACACTGTTGATAACGATGAACCTTGAGAAAATGTCAGCTAACGGTCACAATCCGTATCGATTAGAAAGAAATTCACAGATTCAGTTTTGTACTTATGGTTTAAGCATCCTGGGATTTTCAAACCTTTAACCGACAGAGCTCGAAGTAACCGTTTGGTGTACGCCAATATTTTATTCACAATATCTGTTGAGGAATTAGATGAACTACCAGTTGTGATCTGTTTAGGCTGTCTTGCATTGCCCTGCTTTATTCTTTGTTCTATGGGTGATTTTGCTAACAACGCTACTTGCGTAATTTGTGTACAGAGTGTCCCTGTCTAAGCTGACATTGTTCTTTTTCACTTATCGTAATTAACCCAACGTTCAACGAACACCATATCACCAGACATTTCATGCCCAAATACAAGACAATAATGCAATCATTCGTCGTCATTATTTAGCATTTTCAAATGAAATGCCTGAACATGTTTTAGCATATTGATTTGTGTGAAAGTAAACAAACCGGTCACTTCTGATAGTCCTATGGAGTCGAAAAATCACGGTTGCTCTGTTAATCAACATATGGCATGTTTATAACTTTAGAGATTTAGATCAACTTGTAATCGCGTTTTCTTGATTAACTCTGGAGAATATGACACTGAGCGTACAATAATTTACATCCCAAATCATGGTAACCTTTAGACCGAAACTATCATGCGTCTGTTTCATCAAAACAGGATTCTTTTGTGCGCATCCTGAAGACAAAACACATGATAGTCCTAGGAAATGGCATTCTCAGTTAGCGTTAGATTACTGGACACGCTTGATACAAGCTACTCACAGTAATTTAAACTGCTCTGTCAATCACTTGTTTCCAACTCAAATTGGTCATGAAACGTATACGGCTGGGAGTCATGGCGCCCCAATATATGCCGACGTGAGCATCGACTGGCCATGAGTTATTGGGGGTAGTTTACGTCCTGAAACTCGAGAGTGTTCGTTGACAATGGAGACATTATTTCTTTCCCGTTCTTCCGTGACAAAATGTCAATAAGTGGACTGTTGATCCTTTTTCTTGAGGAACCAGATCATTACTCTTCACATCAACGACACACAAGGTTCACTTTTCTTTGGCTGTCACCCTTTGAACTCCATGCAGATTTCTCTTAGGCTGAAGTTCTTTGAATTTAAACTAACAAGTTCAGTCTTGTCTGAACTTTTCAACTCCGGTATTCATTAGCTGAACTAATCAACCCCCGATTTACTCTTGTTGGCCGCACACTATAGTGGAGTTGTCTGGATTGTCGATTAGTGAGTTACCGAAGAAAAGTCGGTACATTTGCATACTGGTCGTATACGGATAGCGAATCGGTCTACATCTGATAAACAGTGAAGTTGACGAATGAAGGTTAATTTTTTGGAGGAATGATGGCTTCGTGAAGAACTGGCATTCAGCATTGATCACGTGAGCGATGGGCATCGAGAAGGAAACAGCAACGAATTTCACTGTTTATTCTGAAGAGGTGAGTGCGCGCGTGAATGCCGTCCGGCTGGCAAGGTTAACAGTTACCATCTACCTGGTTGGGGAATTTGAAACCATCCACACCGATGGTTGTAAGTACTATCTAACGTGGCATCGTGTTGCAGTAAGTGGCAAGTCTGTGCCCACACACTCGTTGACACTTCTGTTTTACGAAACTCAGTTATTTTTGTCAGTTAATGCTCCTTCTTTTGATTTTCTTCTCTGGAGATCCGTACTTGTTTATCACTCTGTAAATTGGTGGTCCATTGTACCAATCACAGCTCGAGTCACTGTACTCAGGGTATGGTTCAATACTGCGAATACTGCTCCTTCTCCTGCTAAAGAGGTATGCCTTCAATAATTGGTTATCTTCCCGTCTTAGTTCTTACCGATACAGTGTTTCAATTTTAAATTTGGAAAAGTCATTTCATCTTCACTTTAGCTTGCCATCTGGTAAATCAATATTGAACGGTCGAACTAAAAAGGGACTCCACTCACATGCTCCCCTGTTTTATTACCTCAGGTTTGCAACTGACACAACGCTTGTGGGTGCCAGCACGAAAGATGCTTTACAAGTCATTTGTGGTAACGTGTATGCAGATGTTTAGTGACTAAAGCCTCTGTGGCGGGGTCAATAAGGGCACGGATGCTGCCGACCACGAGCATTCAATCAACAACTCCGACCGGAACTTACAAGCAAAGTTTTCACTGCAGTGCTTCAAACACAAATCTGTCAGCGGTGCCACTATAGCCAGGTTGTATGTTGGATCTTCAGCAATGATACGACGCATAATTCGCGTATCTTCAATAGGTTGTTCGGGTTGTTTTCGTGTATTAGAAGTTCGTCGCGAGGTCACACGTGTTTTTGGGTCACCGAAGAGAGCACCGGAGGTCACAGAGCTCTGTTTTCGTTGCTCTAGCACGTCAGTGGGTCTGCCTGACAAACCAGACGGGACTGGGGCAACTTCCTCCGAGGGTGTTAAATTATCATTTTGAGGTGATCCCTACAAATGACAAACAAATAAGGGTCCCGTGATTGTTGTAACACAAACTCCTGAAGGAAAACAAGTTTATTCTGGTATTTTACTGTGCAGGGAAAACGAACGAACGAGTTCTCTTCATATGTTTGTAATAAGGAGAGAAATAACTTCAGTGATGCACAAGGTTTGATGGGTATTTTTAGTCAACAATTAATCAACTACTTGTGGGTAGTATAGGATGCACACGATATAATGTACAGACACAATGTAACGTACATCAAAGTCGATGTAAAATCGACGAAGCTTGCAATACGTTTATTTTTATATATGATAACACAGATTCTGAAGAGATCTAGAGGTTTGCGTACAAAAGTGAAACCGTCACGGTGAGAGTGGACCTTGACGTAGTGTGACTGCTTGAGCATCTCGATGACCTTCTAGGCAAAATCGGACGGTGTGGTGAACCCACCAACAAAGTTACCCATACCAGGCAGGCCAATAGGTCGAAGTCTGAAAAACTAGTCCCCTGGTCATCCAGGGTGGGGGTTGGGAGAAGGTTGGCATCTCTTCCTGAAAAACGTACCATTTCTGGTACACCGCCACACACCCGCTCCCTTGAGGTACAGGCTTTTGAGCCAAAGGCTTTGGTTGAGAACCCTAATCGTTCTCCTGTCTAGGTCTGGGCGTCCTG
>QNGE01000560.1:230129-248599 GCA_008508345.1 Paragonimus westermani
AGGTGCGTTCGATTCAGTGGATCGATCTACACTTTTAGAGTCGCTCAAACGCAGAGGTGTGCTGACTAAGTACGTGAACATACTGTCGGCACTCTATTCCCATACCTCAGCTCAGGTTAGGGTTTACGGTGAGCTGTCTGACAGTTTCAGCACCATGAGTGGCGTACGTCAAGGCTGTCCGCTGCCACCATTTTTGTTTACTTTCGTCATGGACGAAATAATGGAGGATTGATTCCGACACTCACGAGATGCCGGCGTGGACCTCCTACCTGGTGAAAGACTGACCGATCTTGATTATGCTGACGACAAAGTGTTGCTGTTTGACAACTTTCAATCGGCACAAACAATGCTGGGCGCTATTTCGCGTTCTGCTGCATACTTCGGAATGCGCTTTCCAGCCTCAAAATACAAAGTGCTTCTGCAGGATTGCTGTGACCACGTAGATTTGATGTTAGATAAAGTAGTCATGGAGATTGTTGACCGGTTTGTATACCTGGGAAGCTGCATCAGCAGCGGTGGAGGTGCAGCGAACGAAATAGAAGCGCGTATCTCTAAGGCTAGGGTAGTATTCGCTAATTTGAGGCATCTCTGGCGACAGAGGGGTATTTTTCTGAAGCTTATGGGCCGCGTATATAAGACAGCGGTAAGGGCCGTATTACTTTACGGCAGCAAAACCTGGCCGCTCAGGGTAGAAGACGTGAACCGTCTTCAAGTATTTGACCGCCGATGTCTGCGTTCCATCGCTCGTATCGGGTGGTACCAGCGTGTAAGTGACGAAGAGGTTAGAAAGCGGGTGTTTGGTAGTGATTGTCAAACGAGTTCTTTTGTTCAGTCTCTACGTTTGCACAGACTTAGATGGTTAGGTCATGTATTAAGGATGCCAGCTAGTCGCCTTCTACACCGAGCATTGTTCGCTGACACTGCAACCGACTGGTGACGTGGAGAAATGAAGTCGTTCACGAAGGGGTTGGCCACTGTGGGTCGTGTTCGTCTCCCTGGCTGGGGCCCTCGCGACTCACAGAGTCTGTGGTTGGAGACTCTAGGTGAGATGGCGGCTAATCGTGCTGAGTGGCGTGAATGTTGTCGTTGTTTGTCGGAGTTGTCTGTGAAGTGGGTGCATTTAATGACGCGGGGCAGTGAAAGCCGTAAGGAAGCTATCTTGCTGATGACGCCTTATTCTCACCTGCAGCTTGGTTGTTCGTTTGCAAGGTGTAGGCACCTTAATGCTGAATGTTTGAATATAGACGTAATTATTTCCAGTAGTTAGCTCCCTTCCGGTTCCTTTCTTTATCCTTCTCTCTCCTCCAATATAGGGTTTGCTGTTTTCTTATGGTTGTGTGGCAGTTAAGCATTAGTGTTAACCACTGATGTATTGCTGTCTATGATGATGATGAAGGTAAAAAGTTGTCCCAAGAATATTTCTAAACATGGATTGTTCCGTGCAGATAGCATTTATGCGAGGTATTGGATTTTTGCATTAGGTACTACGATGGAGAAAACGCCTATGAGGACTTTTAATGGAGTCTAGTTGCTTTAGGATGAGTCAGTAGGACAACCACGGTAGGCTTACGCACTGACATAAGGGCGGATAAAACAGTGAAATGCACGAATACTTTCGCAGAGATCTTCACACGTTGACCTGACAGGATAACATTTGACCTAAACGAAAGTAAGTGCTCAACTAAACTTTTTATTCGACATTGGTTTTTCCTACATTATACCAATCGAACTGCGTTAAACAGAGAATTGCGACGCATGGCTCTTCACCCATGATTTCATGCAAGTATGAGTGCACAAAGGATATACAGGATTTCATTTTGGGAGCTGAACAAGTGTATTAATCAGTTCAAGAGGAGCGTCCGCGAGAAGAATTAAGATAATTTTCGATGAGATGCAAAAGAAGGCCAACCATAATCAGTTCATCAGTTTATTGGAACTTTTGAAACGAGCAACAAGGTGGATGACATTGCGTAAGATGCAGTCTTGCTTTATACATTGTCATTCCTATCTTAATCCTGAAACCATGTGGAGCATTAGCTATAAAGATACCGCGTTAGTTTAAAGTTCATATACATAAACATTTTCAGCTAGCCAACCAATTTTAAGTTGTGCTCTCGCCAGAGTTCACCGGTAGTGCATATCTTTGCCACGATCGAGAGCTGAACTTCGGATACGCCTTCATGAAGCATTCATGTTGACCACTGTGCCATTGATATCAAAGTAGATGCGATAAAGGTATCGTGTAAAAACGCTCGACCGCATTTGTTTGTGAATAATGCTCGGATTGTTTAACTGTTTAAGGGGTTACAGGACAGCCTTCAGTTTATCAATCCAAAAGCGTAACTAACAGAACTTCTCGGTCGAGCAGGAGTTGAAAATAGTTGAGGTTACCTAACGGCAGTTTATTATCGACGAGCTAACTAGGGATCAAACTCAAGTTTAATACTTTTGTTTGAAAGACATGCTACAAGTCCATCGGAACATGGGAACTACCCAAAAATGTGAGTGATGTCACACTTGTTTTTATCCAACTCATTGACAGTTCATCAGTACATTGTATGCATAATATACAAAACGATAAATACTGATATGTATACTACGTAGGTCTGATGAAAATGAGCCCAGTGGTGTTCACTGACACATATTATTCCTGAATCTACTCACCTGATGTGTCCCAGTTGGTTACGTGTATTGCATAAATGATTCGCTAAATGTTAAGTAGTAACGGTACGCAAACTAAATGAACGTTCGTCACTATGTGCTCCTCACCAGTTCGAATAAGAAGTTGCAAGCCTCAGTACGACATCTAAGCCAACGGACACCATGCAATGTTGGACATCCGTTCTATACAGTGCTGATCGGATTCGTTAGTCTTCACATACTGCTTTCACATATGTGACAAGCTAGTCGACCAATTTACCACTCACATGAGTGGAATTGGTGCGGCAATAGGTTACTTATCCCATATTTGAAGGTAGCCATTTGATACAAAGTGCGCTCTGTTTGGTGTTCTTGTGTTCCACATGAAAGACCTACCTGGTGTTGCAATCAACGAGGTCAGTTTGCACGTGCTTCACTTCTTTGTATACCACGGGACTAACGTTTGGCTGTTTGCGTACATAAAACAGACTCTGCATTGGTGACTTATACTGACAACGACAATATACACAGCACTGTCCTAGCCAATCTGTTCGATCTGCAGTCAAGTAGCTCTAGCAAACAACGGACCTCACCTGGACGAAGCCAACAGAGGCTAAACTTGATGCCAATTTCCTCACGCCTTCAAACTAAGTTACACGCTACACATTATAAAGTTTGCCCTCGATACACCAAGCAAACGATAGTGGACGCAGGTTAGGTGTATTGTAGATGAGACGTTCTACATTCCATTAGTTTTCTATTATTCCCGGTATCTTGATATAAGCACAGGGGAAGAGACCTTTTTGTCTCAAAGGGTACTAGAAATCATCCACCATTACTTCAGCTTTAAAAACCGCATGCATACAGCCGAGGGTGCTGTGCGTAATAAAAAAATAAAACATTCATTAATAGCTAATTTTTAATTTGGACTACACCATGTAGACCGTTCTATAGGTGTTAGTTCACCAGCCATAAAGGTTTTCTAATTTTTTTCGTCCCGACGGACCGGTGATACCAGTGAGTGGTTCACCGAGAAAGCTGCTATGGGATCTTCCACGACGACCAACCATGATATCTTGTGTTTTTCGTTTGACTTGATCATGGGCACTATGCTGTTGAACAATACTGTTCTCGAACATTAACCGAATAGTAGTAAATCACCCGAAGATCCCCCTGAAAAACCTGGCGGTGCTTTGAATTCTATCTCTTATGAGTCAAGGGGTGTATCACGAGCATCGGTATATTGACCATACAGTATTCACTGGTGTTATGAGTAGGCCGTTAAAGAATGCTTTTGTGATGGAACATAGAGAAATTGTTTTGTTACACGCTGTCACAGACAGAAAAACCCAAGTGTCACATTTTTTGGATAGATGCTGTTAAAGTGTGTTACTTCCAACATGTACATATCACTAAATAATCGGTAGTAATATTGCAGCAATAGTACCACAAATAATGCAGTAGCAGTTATCAACGGACATGCAGTATTACGAGTGAAGGCACTCGGATAAACTAGTGTAAACAGTCAGCAAGACAGACAATTAAGATGTAGTTTGGGCAGTAAAATGATCGGACTATTTCGATTGCATGAGTTCAGCGCTGAGCTGATATGTAGCCTCGCTGGCGAGCTCAGTTCATAGTAACTCAGAATGGTCAATATTTTACATACCACCCGCACTATGGAACAGTGATTCAAGTGCTATTAAATTGATAAGAGTAACTTACCATCACAGTTAACCGCCTACTACCCTGAAACACTTTTTACATGCCTATCATAGACAACTTGGAATTAGCCGGTTAAAAATGAACAAACGATTCATTTGACGACGGCGTACATATAAAATGAATCTGAAAAGAGTGAAAATGTCGCAAAGATCAGCCCAGGAGAGGTCTGAGGTACGAATAATTTCTACTAGCCCACCACTTATCCCTATTCAGGAAGATATCTTGCCCCTGTATGGCGGATAGTGTCACGCACTTACGACTACTCACTTAAATATTCAGTCGTTGACTACGTTACTGCATCCGAAAAGAAGCAAAGGCCTGGGAGCGAAAGGCCTCTCACACGAGAATAACCTCCACTCCCTTAAAACTGGGTTAATGTTAGCGGGACACAATAAGTAAGACATACAGTTTTGCAGAAACCGTCGAAGCAGATATGCGCTCAAGATAAATACTGTCATCTCATCAAGATTGTTATGTATTAAGGTGGTATATCTTATAACCAAACAAGTAGCAGGAAATGTTCAACAGATGTTAGTCCTATGTTGGGAAAACGGATTTGTTTGATCGTTTTGATGTACACAGACTGTTCACAAACAGTTCTACGCAAGTTAGTGATCCTCTTCTTCGTTGATATGCTAACGAGCCGAAATTACTTCGGAAAAACCGAAGTATTGTTTTTTTTCCGGGGTATGGACCTACTTTGACACCCGCAGTATTCCACATATGATCCTAGGATTTACTTCTTAGAAGAAGCTATCCAGTGCAAAACGTTTTGTTAACGTGTTTAACTTTGAAGAAGCCAGTTCTGGAGAAGAACCCTGTATATACAGCTTACCTCTAATGTCATCTTCAACATACGTCCAGACACCTAATAATAATTTATTCATCTGAGGTGAGGGAGAACTCAACAAGTTACAGTGAACATTTTATGGTGGCTATCTAATGAAATGAATCACACGTCTATGAGCATATGAGGTCAAAAGCGCCTCGAATCTTTTGGTTGCGGATGTTGTCACGTGAATTCCAAATCTTGTGATGACCTAGTTCATTTTCTGTGGTTAACGTGACTAGTCCTGAATTATGCGAGGTAAAAATATTTATATTGCCAGTAATCTAGAAAATATAAGTTTGTTATGGTGGAATTTACTGAATTCGAATCACGTTGGTGAGGTTGGAAGTCCTGTTCCGGGTGGGAGGATGTAACGGTTCGTAACATGTTCTTAGTCACATACCAATTTTAGTTCCTTCACTTAGCCTTGTTCTAACAATTTAACTTCATTTCGGTGTTTTGTTTGGTCATTACATTTTACTACTGAGGCGAATGACGTCCTGAATCACAGGAGCTCATTGAACTTATTGCCAATGTGACTTAGTGAAGAATTGCTTAATAGTAAAGATGTTGAACTTCGGTGGAAAACAGCCACGCAAATTCTCGGCGAAAACTCACCTTACGCATCGCTTCACATATATTTACATATACATCCACATATACTTACACACGGAATGCTACTTAAATACAATCAAATTTACGAAGAGTAACAACAGAAGTACCTACAGCAGTGGTCAGTAAGTCTTGTTGAGCTGGACAGCTACCTTAATGCATTCAAGTTGGAGTTCACTCTGCAAAGTTACATTCTAAGTCTCTTAAAAGCGTTAAAAACGATGTCAACAATTCAGACACTACTTACGATTTGTTTGCATTACATCTTAGCTGACTGTTTCTGTTCACTGTAAGACGCCTTTTCTGGAATCAAACCAGACTCTCTTGTACGTATAAACTAGGGAGAAGGTCAGAGAAGTCATACTTTCTCACTTCATGAAAGAGTTGGACAACAAACCTGATATTACATTCAGTGGATACAAGTACGAAGCCTACTGATGGCTAATAATAAGAACAATTTTCGTGTATGTATTTGTGTTGCCAAAAAAAGCGGGCCTTCCTACTTTTCCGAGAAAAAATGGATCGTGGAAGTTCACCTAAATCCCACCTTGAGGTCATTTCATTTAAGGAATATAATTTACTTGTCCGCAACTCCGCACCATCGGATATGCACTTTGGCCCATCTGATATAATTATTTGCTGTCACTGTTGTCTGAACACTTTCCTGCACCCGGCGTTCGGCAATAACTACTTAGGGTTAGCCAGTATAGTTCGATGAGTTCAGAGGGGATAAAGCTTCAGATTCTTGAGGGCGTTCCTTTCAGTTTAGTGTCACCATCTCAAATTATCAAAAAGCTGACAGTGCCAGCCAGCACTATCATGGTGTTAAGCAAAACTACTGTCACCTTTAACTATCGGCAAATCAACCTCAGTATACTTTTTGGCAAACGAGTGAAGGCCTTTCTAAATTCGACACTTCTGAAATGGTCTTGCTATATATATCAAACGTGTTTTTCATCAGAAAAGCTCTTATATTAAAAAAGCCGCAAGCTAACATAAACAGTCTAAATAAACTTTGCGACAGTAGTCGCCAACCAGATGTTGCCCGTTTTGATTTCTTCAAGTCTTTTAACCGCGCTTCACTCAAACTAGTTACTAACAGCTTCAAGAACTATGACTTTTAAACAGGGGTTTCGTGGAAGACAACCCAAGTGACTGACAGGGTAACTTATAGATTGCAACTAGCTGTGGATTCTCTTACTCTGACTTCCACAACAGATTTCCAAGGAAGGGTGATAGTGCAGCGTGATTAAGTGGTTTTGTCATAGCATTTTACCTAATATTTTCCTCAATTCGATGAACATCATTTTATTTCAAGATAAACGGCACGCTCAACGATACAAATAAGCAAATTCAAGAGTAAATGGAATTTGGTTTCTCATTTGCCTTCTGTGGTGTTGGCTAAATTGTTGGTCGTGAGGAAATCGGAGTAGATTCAGAGATGGTCCTTTCACGATTCTCAAGCAACGACCAGAAGAACTTCGTTATGTACTTTATCTGTCTCAAATGGTAGTCAGTAAGGAGGATCTGCCACCATCGTGGGTTGCGCTGAGTTGCACATAGTTACAGGCTAGAAGAAAGTGCACCTTCTTCCAGACACTACATAAGCACTGTCAAGGTACCTAGTGAACAGCCTCATACAGTCAGTGACTGCAAACTCCTATTAGTCAACAATAAACGTAGTGCACGAAATTTCCTTATAGAGTGCAAAAATGTCGGGTGGTATTCCAATTTTGGTCGCTCCAGGTAATAACCACGATCCATAGATCCACGTACTGGATAGCAGATAAAAATAACAACGATAAAGTGGCTTGAGCTTACGCTGTGACTGCATCGTCCATTTTTCACGTTGGAAGGGAATTTCGATATGACTTCAGCTGAAGTCATACCTAGATATGTCGATACACTCCTTCCTTCAACGGTAACTTGGCGCCTTATAGACAGTACGATGACTCAATCTGACAAGGACAACATGGATACCTGTTTTCATTACCTTTATCTCATCAGTAATATTATAAACGGGCGAGAAATACATTAAGGCAACCGATTTTATAGACGTGTACTAAGCTTCAAAACGAAATGGCCTTTGTGACAGACAGTCCGTGAAAGTTAGTAATTTTGGTCAAAACACTCTCCATTGACATTTTTACATTCGTGAACATCAATTAAATTATATACCTCGTCCATCGCTGAAAAGCAATTTAAAGGCGCGTGTCGTGTAACTATATTTCCAAGGTCACATCCTGATTGACAGCATCCAGCTTAACAACTGATGCGTGAGATCGTAGCGTCCACTGTTCATAGATATCGGTTGCAATTCATTCTTGAACGTTTGATATATGCAGTTTTGTTTAGTTAATCCGCACAATTGTTTAAAGGTATCACTAACATCTTGTTGAATTTTACTGCCAAAAAGATTGAATGGAAGTCACCGTGGGCCGTCTCTGTCCTCTTCGTTTGCGTGTATTTTCTGGCTGGCAAAGTGATCATACGGTAAAAATTTTTAGTTCTGCATATCTACTGATCTGCGGGTGCCGGACTTTCGCCACCACATGCCTCACATTGAATTCCCTACCGATCCTCGTCCGAATCAACTCGCTGGTGCTTTCCTTCTCTTGTGTGATGGTCTGCTCAATTTAAAGAACTTTGACTTGTCAGTGAGTCGCTCCATTTTTTAGTGATACTTCTTCTTTCGTACGCGTAACTTTTGTGCACCTCCGTTACCGTGACAACTCTCATTTGGTGTTAACATATTTTGGTTGCCTTCATCATTCGATTGATTAGGCAAACACGAGTCTTGACTGAAAACACTGACATTCACTCATCACAGACCCACTGTCTTCTTTTCGTGTTCACCATTAGCGGTTATTCGCAGTTCACTTTTCTAAATGGTCGCGTATATCTTTTGTTAAAAGGATTCGCGTGATCAGTGGACCAATGGATTGGTGATGAAATGAAAAGCCATAGCTTTCAAGGACTCCATATATTCTGATGTACAGCCTCAAAATGGTACTGATACCTGAAACGTGAAAAACAGGCGCAGCATCTGAACTAAGGCAGGAAGTTACTGAGGCGATCCTTGAAAATAGAAACGTCCATCGGCAATAGCAAATCCAGAAAAAGCATTCTATACCCTGTAACCTCACAGTAAGTTGAAACTGTGAGTGCCCCTTAGCTGGCTGTGTTGGACCTTTACTTTGAGCCGCTGACTTTCCGCCGAACTACCAAGAGCAATTTTGAATATGGGAATACACGGGCGGCTTGGTGATATAAAGATTGGAAATGCCACTGACGATTCCTTCGCACGCCATCCTGTTTGCCACGAGCTGCCAACTTGATTCAACATGATTATCACTCTGTCCTGAAGTGTTCGTTTTGAAAGCTTCCAGGTGGTCCCATGAGAACCAGCACAGCGATTAACAGGATGCGCTTTTGATAACCCCCATATGGAACCTGAGACTCAAACTACCATAAAATGCCTATCCACGTCGAAATCAACAGCAAAACAAAATAGGTGAGACGCATCTTCCCAATTCCTGCGGAGAACCTGCAGCCGCACAAGGAGCCCGATGGTATGCTTCTTTTACAAGTTATGTTTGCCTGCTTACCGTGCATGCTAATAACAAGCATGTGGATGACATCGTAAAAAAAACAGATTCCTCCGCCACTACTTTAGTCAGGAAGAACAACGAGGCACCAACTACGTACGTTTACACGCTAAGAACGATTTATTATCCAAATTGGAATTACTGGATAACGTATGGGGAGGACGAAGTTTTGCAGCACGCTATGAATCCCATTCAACAAGCCAACGCACTAATAAGTCTGTCTCAAATCTTATGTCATAACTTGTCTCAGCTTTTCCAGTCTGTGTCTATGAACAGATCCCTCAGAGTGGTATCGAACGAACAGCGTTTATCCAAGGATTTGTTGCCGGCGTTCGCGACAAGAAAGCTAGTGGGCGACTGCTATTTAACGAAAAGCAACTTTTAACAGAAGAAAACTTGTAACGTCTTGCGCTAACGGGGTAATTTGTCCAACGCACTGCAGACTTTTCCTCTACGGAGCCTACATTACGCAGTCATATTAATCGGGTGGCACACGCTAAACTCAATAAAGAATTTTGTCGCTATGGCTGTGGTGAATATAACGAATTCGTCCGGGTGTCCACAGTTGAATTCGGTTTGTCGATTCTGTTAGAAGTTAGGTCATATTCAGGAAGTGTCCTTCCAGATGTTGTACTTGTTAGATATCTACACCAAAGTTGGACAGCTTAATCGATGATAACCTCAATGTTCAGTGGGTTAACGACACAACAGCCAATCACATTCTCATAACGACGTCAGTTAAACCGTTTGGTGTATCCCTAAGAGAGCTTGAACAAAAACACATTGTAATACTTAAGCCGGATGGGGGCTCTGGGGCCGTCATTTTAGACCAAGTTGCCTGTGTACAGGTGAAAATATTTAGTGTTCAAACGGAGTTTCGACGAACAGACAGAGCGGACAAGGTGACAAAAGTAGAGGACCTCATAGGGCGACATCTGCAACTGCTCTTGCAGTTGCGGATTATTGATGAAGTAAGCTATAAATCTCTTAAACCATGTGGATCGTCAACACCCCAACTGTACAACCTACCGGAGATGCATAAGTCTGGGATGCTTCTAAGGCCAATTTTAGAAATGACAAACTTGCTACACCATAAGTTGGCGCTGTGGTCGGTCGTTATTCTAGCTTCACGGGAGCAGAAGTTTCAGGTACTTTCCATTAAGGACTCCCTCGAATTGATCAGTGACTTGGACAGACATAATGGCTAATGAACTGATGTGTTCTGTAGACGTTGAGCCACTGTTCACAAAAGTCTCTCTGCATGGAGCCATTGATCATGTTTGTGTGCTCGTCGAAGCAGATCACGTTATACTGCCACTTCCAACCAATTTATAAAAAAGTTTGCTGCTCTGCACTGAGAATTTCAATTTTCGTTTTCTCGAGCGTTCCTACTGTAGAATAGATGAAGTAGCCCTGGGAAGCCCTCTGGGTTCCATCTTGGCGGACTTCTTTGTGTTCAGAATTGAGCAAAGGCTAGACACGGAGATAACAGGCTTGTCATACTACAAGCGTTACGTCGACGACTTACTGATTGTCAGTCGATACAAACAGGCAATAGACAATCTGATAGGACGCCTAAATAGTTGCCACCCTAAACTGTAGGTCACGTGTGAATTTGAGGCCAACAACTGTCTGCTATTTCTAAACATACTCATGTTGCCAAGAAGATGGCTCGATTAGGAAAGCCATCTACAGAAAATCCACGTGGTCTGGCCAATACCTAAAGTTCAACAGTTTTACACCGGTCCGACATAAGCAAGCACTAGTAAATAGACCGTTCACCCGCGCAAGACAAGTATGTACTCACGATAGTCTTCACACAAAAACTAGCCCTGATCACTTCTGTCTTACAGTCTAACGGTTGCCATAAAAATTTCATAGAAAGATACAGCGGAATAAAGGCACCATCTGAATAAGTTATCATTGTAGAAAAAAGTGTATATATGTAGCTGCACTTTAAGGATAACCACGTCATGCGGCAAACAACGCAACGAATGAGAAACTCACGTAGACGAATGTTCAGTGCGGCTGAATCGCATGTACTCTCTCGGACCCAAAAGCTACCAATGCCTTCAATCAAAGGGGACCAGCCCATCGGCGCCACATCACATTGTATTTACCAATTTACATGTAACTGCGGAGAGCGTCACATAGGCAGAAACGAAAGATGTCTGACCCTCAGAGACACGATCACTTGCCTAAATGGGTTCAAAATTCCGTGTTGCCGGAGAGCTGCAGTGTTGTGGAAACACGTAAACAGCCAGTTTCATCAGTCACTAGACATGTTCTAACCATTAGTAACGCTATGGATCCAACCTGCGGGTTCAAAATCCTGTTGCGTCATCCCAAGATTCCTGAGTTTTGCTGAAGCAGTAACAGTCAGTCGCCTCAAGCCAGCTCTCTATATTCGGAAGCAACTGTTTGTGAAGTTGGCCCTTCTTTTGTCCTAGAGATATATCTTAACATGTTTATTGATCACCAACCCTATGAATTGTTTGCTATAAAATACCTATCCATGTTATCGTAAGTTTGGTACTGACGAGTCAATACAAAATGTTTGTATCTACCAGGTTCCGTGTTCTAACTCCTTTGTTCAAACTTCTCAAAGGAACTAATTGTTTCAAGTATCTCTAACTGTGAGTGGAAAATAGGTTGCATTGATGGGTTACTATACCGCTGCGATCGGATTTATCACCACATCTTCCATAGACGGGCCCACGCAAAATTCATCTGTGACCTTATACTGTGCCAACGGTGTGCGTTATCAGCACAATCCTTGTTAATGTGTTCGATTTCACTCTCTCAATCTATCGAGATATTCATGTGACTATGTGTCCAGGCGCAAATGTACATGGCTGGGACGGAATAAAACATCTTTCTGGTGTGCCGAACCACGGTCATGGTTTTCTACAATGCTGGATGCATTTACGAACTCGTTCGACCAGACGAATTCTTGGAGTCCGTGAAATTATGTCGCACATTGACTACTTGAACCAAAAGCCATAACGAGGTGATAGAAGGCCCAGACACTTTCGTGTGCTATTCGTAAAAAGGTCGGCAATGAAGTACGCTGACTCCAAAAAGAACACAACTGGAGCCGTACTGCGTTCAAATTCAGCGACGCCCGTAATACCCTCATCAGAACACATGGGTACAGTTAGAATCCGTGGTAATTATGAAATGGCCATGAATCGAGTGCGTCACGGAATTAGCGCCTTGCTCTGTGCCTCTTGCTGTCACAATTCAGAAATCGTAATGAGAAAACGGTGGATTTGGAAGTAAACCTTATTTGTCGATTCACTCAGTATACAACAAGCAGACCTCATTGGAACAAGTGATGGCACTACGAAGTTTGACGTGAAAGGACCCTAAGTACAAACACATGCCAGCCGCAAGGAAGGACAAATGCCAGCGGATACTCCAGTCGAACTTCCGAACTCATACAAGTGTAACACTCGTTTGGGGACGTTTCCAGCAATAGTGAATAAACCATCGTTATTCTATCAATTATACACTGCTCTATTTTATGTGACAGGGATTCTTTATACAGCCACGACTAAGGATATTGTACACACGCCAACGCGCTAACTCTGAAGTTAGTGGTTTGTGGTAATTTTTCATTCACAAGGCAATGTGAACATGTGGGGTGGTACTAATAAAATAGTACTCACGCCGCAGGGAGTTGGGGATTTTGTGAATCTCGAAAGTGATCACAGTACATCAGCCCCTTTTCTAAAGGGTCCACTAAAGTGGGAGACCTTCCACTACAAATCCATAATTCTGAGCAGCAGCTTCCATCCTGCTGGCCAGCCACGCACTAGATTTCGGACCTGAAAACGCCTTCTGAGGACGTACCAGGATGTGTGATACTTCAGTTTCGCGGGCACAGAATGCTATGGTTTTCGTCGTTGTACACCCTGGGTACGGTGGCTGCTGTTATACATTACATTTTGCCTGGGAGTAATTAGAAGCGAGTAATATGAACGTTATCGAGAAAGACAGACGGCCTCTGCAACACATCACGCAGCACTCTGCGGTATTTATACTTGTGTGCGGATGTTCTGTGCAACATGACTCACTGAGGAGAGTGATTTTGGTAATTTCGGTTGTATTATTTTTGGGATTGCTGTGCTTAGCTTAACCGGTGTTGAAAGACGGCCCTACGTCTCACCATCTTCCTTAACTAAACTGCAATAATCGTCTTTATTCTCACTCCAGCTATTGCCACCGTTTCCCTTACTGTTACTCAATCTGAGCCCTGTAAATTTCCAAATGTCAAAATTAAACACTTCCTTTCCAGACTTTCACTTGAGTAACATAATTCCTATCATTTCTTGATACGCGAAGAATCGTTTTGTTCTGACCCAACTAATGGCCGTTTGTTTAAATTAAATCAACTCCGTTTTATCGTCCCCCATTACTGAGTGGCGCCTAGTTGTCCATTTAGTTGTGCAGGCATATACTTTGCTCAACTTCGGGAGATTTTCCACACCAGGAGTGGGAGATTTAATTTCCGTATGTATTAATTCAGTTGATACTGTGTTAAATTCAGCTCTTACGAGCGCCTTCTCATTAACTTTTTCTGAGCTCAGTTATCCTCCCTGCCGTTGGATAGTGAGAAAGACATTTATTGAATCATCAGATTACACGTAACTTAGCGTGAGCTTGAATGGTTGGCGAACAACACAGTAAGATATACCTAAGTGAAAGTAACAGTTGGTGGTCCACTCACGTGTGTTGCACCCAGCAAATTATTGACTGCGTAGTAAACTCTAACTCAAGAAAATAACCACCCAAGAGAGCGCGGAAAAATTAACACACGTCCTCGGGTGGGTAGTATATTGAAGGGGGGTTCGTCGGTACTGAGTGCACAAGCTACAGCCGAGGACAACTTGGAGTTGGGAATTGCTGCAAACTGTTTGGTTGATGCATGCGCCGTCCCATTGAAGGGTGGGTCGGCGAGGGCGGTTTCAAGGCGGCCGATGGAGTCTGTGAGATTTTGGCCAAAACCGTCATTCACACAAGGTTTCGCAGGACGTTTGACAATAGGGAGAAGTCACGTGTGCAATTACTGTAGCGGTTTCCTTATATAGTTTGGTCATAGGAACACGAACACACAGTTGATGAGTTCCTTTGGAACGTAGTACAAGGATTTTTGAATGGGTGTGGCACTGCAGTTTAGCGGCCACGTGTAATTTGGCAGCCTGCTGCCGTAGTCCTGTGCGCTTGCGACAGCTTTACTTGATGGCTGAATGAAGTCAGCTGGAAGGTTAGGAGAGAGGTCACAGGCTAGTGACGCTGAGTTTGTATTGTCACATATGATGCAGTTGAGAACACCAAGTAGAACTGGCAGTAAAGCAAATGTCCGATCCGTCCTCTCACGAGCACTCAGCGGAGCTTTGAGCTGGCAATTGAAACGCTGTACGAGACCCGGTTATTGTGGACGACATGTTGTGGTGCATGTGTTGCGCACGCCTGACAGATGGGACAGTCGCGAAAATAAAGCTGATTCAAAACATATACCGTGATCTGTCGTAATTGTCGATGGACAACCGAAATTTGCGATGTGGTGCTCGACAAAAGTGCGGGTGATAGATACTGTTGGCGGATATGAAAGCGGTATGGCCCCGACGAGCGAGTGAAGCGGGAGATAAAAATGGGGAAGTGAATGTAGCATTGAGAGAGTTAGAGTGGCCCAACAAGGTCCAGATCGATATATTCGAAGTGATCGTCGTGTTTTGGTTGACCCTGTAATGCTGGAATGTGAGCTAGCAGAGCTCAAGTTCTCTCGAACCGATTCACATTAGGCCAGGCAACTTGGTTCGCAATCAACCTTAGCGAGGTGCGTCGTCCTGGATGCAATAGGTTGTGCAGCGCTCCCAGGAGTGATTTTCACAACGAGTGGGCACAACTTGCCTGGAATATCCCAGCGAATTATCATGCATAGTAACGCCAGTCGAAGATGTCAACTGCAAAACGGCGATGCACAGGTTTTTACGTTTGGAATCACCTGTGAAGATTCACTTGGACCGTTGCTTTTCAGACATATTGCTGCGTGAAATCAGCTCGGGGGCTGTGGAATTGCTGTATCTTCGTAACCAAGTATTTGAGGCAACATTTGCAGCCTCGGGGACTGTGGATATTCGTGGAAAACTGGGAAACTTGATCCATCTGTCGGGTTTTTTCGGGCGGACTTCCGTCGAAATGACTCCACAAAGCGTACACAGAAGGTTTGTGTTCCGTCGAAACAGTGAAATTATGGCCCTCGAGTGCGCGGCGGAAATAGGACACGGCCCTGTACACAACCAAAAGCTCACGACCGAAGGTACCGCATGATGTTTCAGTCTCGCTGGGGAGTTGTGAAAAGGGAGCAGCTGTTTCCTATGCCCACAGGGTCGCCTGTTACAGCGTTGCACCTATGACTGTGTATGATATATCCACGGCCGTGCTGATGGGTGCAATCTGCGTTTGGTCCTGCAGCATGACTGTAGAGGCGAATGCTTACCCTACAGTGCCCGACAACAGTGGCTTCGGGGTTTAGGTGTAAAGTACGGTTAATGCCCCCGAGGTAAATCACTCAGAGGCTGCGTAAGTTTGGCGCGGTTGGTGATGAACCGACGGTGATAATTCACAAGTCCACTGAAGCAGCTTGGCTTGGGAATCTTGTCGAAAAGCAGGCGAGATCAAAGAACCTCCACCTCAAGGTCAAGTGGTTTAGTCCCTGCTACCTAGATGCTGTGACGTAAAAATTTAACGCGAGTGGACCGAATCCCGACTGAGCTCCGATGATAGTAGGGTCGTATGATGCTAAACCTTGGAACAACTTCCGCGAGTGGATGGCATGTTCTTGAGGATGTGATTTGTATATATATAAACGAAGTCCAGTCCTTGGGTGATTTTATTAACCAGACGCTGGAACCACTGTGCAGCGTTGAGGAGGCAGAGGGGTGCACACAAATTTCAAGGAAGCCGAACTGAGTAGTATATCCTCTGATCGCCAATGGAACTCCGATAAGCACTGTTTGCATCCGTACCTCTATGCTGGATGAAGGCTTACAGCCTACTCACCATTAGGTGCCCATTATTACGGATATGCCGGATTCTATCCCGAGCATGGCCCCCTAAGGCACTTCGGATTGGTAGCCCACGCAAGACATACTGGGCCCTTAAACTCCTGGACGAGCATGTCTACCACAGGCGTCGTTTCTCCTGCCTTTGTTCTCAGCCCGCGCTTTGCTCAACCAATCGGTGATTGTAGATGCCGAGCAGCGCTGCGTGACTCCACATAATTTTCTCGTCCATTGAACAAGCCGCTTGTTGTTTTTATGGATGTGTTCCATCATATCAAGCCGGAAGGCCCACCAACCTTCCAGCCACTACGGAAACCAGCAAGAAACAACAAACAAAATGGGCACAGAAATCCGTGTTATCGAAGAATGGCAATGTTGCGTAATCGCGTAAACAGCCAGTTTCCTCAGTCGCTAGACACGTCCTAACCACTGGTCACACCATCGATCCATCTTATGCATTCAGAATCCTGTTGCGTCATTTAAACTCGAGGTTCTTACGGTTTGCTGATGCAGTTGCAATTAATGGACTGAAACCAGCTCTCTGTGTTCAGAAACAACTGTTCGTAAACTTGATCTTTGCCTGGACTTAATGACTTATCCTAACCCGCTTATTGATTATCCACCCCTCAATTTGTTTGTTATAAAAAACCCATCCATTTTATTGTAAATTTGGTACTCATGAGTCATTATGAAATGCTTGCATCTGCCAGTTTTCGAGTCCTAACTGCTTTGTTGAAACTACTCGGGGGAACCAAGTGTTTCAACAAACAAACTGCCGAATGATTGCGCCAGCTTACAACACATGCTGGGTATGGGTATGATTCGCGATACCCCGTGGGCACCTCTTTTGTGCATGGTGCCAAAGAAGAAGGAAGCGATTGGTACCCTTGCGGAGTTCACTGTGGGTTGAAAGATGCGACAGTATAAGGTAGGTACCCTGTGCCACAGGCCCATGATCCAACTACCGGCCTCACAGGTAAAACAAAACTTTAGCAACATCAAACTTGTCCGCGCTTACTGCCAAATGCCGGTGTCGTCGGAAGATATACCGTACCTGATGGCGGATGTATGCCGAAAACCCAGCCATCCACATACAGAAGATGGGAAATCTGTGGGCGGATAGAAAAGATGAAGTTAAGTGAACGTTCTAAACGTATTGGCAATTGTCGGTGCCGTCTATAACTGGCGAAATTATAGACCGTGTTGGTAACGAAAAATTAGAAGTACTGGTTGTCCATATGCGCTATAATAAACAGCAGCTGTCCCATACAGTCGAGGGGATCTTGTTTCAGATTGCAATGCTGCGAACCTGGGTTAAACCCCTGTTGATTAATTAATGTTGACCTAATATGATTCTTTGGTGATGACCGCAAGTTTTCGACGTCCTGTTTGCGGATGACTGGATTTTCGGCATCCAACGATCATCAGGTTTGCCCGTACCTATAATGCACCTTGACATATTGCTGTTGACATCGTGCATGAGAACGCAAATAAAGCTACCACTGTACAAATTATTAAAGAGTGACTGATTCATTATCATGTCAGCAAACATTTGTGGAGCTTTGGAAAACGTCTTTGGAATTTAATCCTTCGTGTTATTCTTACAGACCTGATGAAAGCACTGGTATGTTAATACGTAGTTCATGGTTTAACAGGTCAGCACCAGCCATCAAATCCGTCAAGATGAGACTGGATCTTGACGTGGTGTGAAGGCTTGAGCATCTCGATGACCTGTTGGCTGAACCGGACAGAATCACTCATACCAGGCAGGCCAACAGGTCGAAGTCTGAAAAACTAGTCCCTTGGTCATCCAGGGTGGGGGTTGGGAGAAGGTTGGCATCTCTTCCTGAAAAACGTACCATTTCTGGTACACCGCCACCCACCCGCTGCCTTGCGGTACAGGCTTTTGAGCCAAAGGCTTTGGTTGAGAACCCTAATCGTTCTCCTGTCTAGGTCTGGGCGTCCTGGCAGTATCTCAGCCCACAC
>QNGE01000560.1:251259-261434 GCA_008508345.1 Paragonimus westermani
AGATGCCGGCGTGGACCTCCTACCTGGTGAAAGACTGACCGATCTTGATTATGCTGACGACAAAGTGTTGCTGTTTGACAACTTTCAATCGGCACAAACAATGCTGGGCGCTATTTCGCGTTCTGCTGCATACTTCGGAATGCGCTTTCCAGCCTCAAAATACAAAGTGCTTCTGCAGGATTGCTGTGACCACGTAGATTTGATGTTAGATAAAGTAGTCATGGAGATTGTTGACCGGTTTGTATACCTGGGAAGCTGCATCAGCAGCGGTGGAGGTGCAGCGAACGAAATAGAAGCGCGTATCTCTAAGGCTAGGGTAGTATTCGCTAATTTGAGGCATCTCTGGCGACAGAGGGGTATTTTTCTGAAGCTTATGGGCCGCGTATATAAGACAGCGGTAAGGGCCGTATTACTTTACGGCAGCAAAACCTGGCCGCTCAGGGTAGAAGACGTGAACCGTCTTCAAGTATTTGACCGCCGATGTCTGCGTTCCATCGCTCGTATCGGGTGGTACCAGCGTGTAAGTGACGAAGAGGTTAGAAAGCGGGTGTTTGGTAGTGATTGTCAAACGAGTTCTTTTGTTCAGTCTCTACGTTTGCACAGACTTAGATGGTTAGGTCATGTATTAAGGATGCCAGCTAGTCGCCTTCTACACCGAGCATTGTTCGCTGACACTGCAACCGACTGGTGACGTGGAGAAATGAAGTCGTTCACGAAGGGGTTGGCCACTGTGGGTCGTGTTCGTCTCCCTGGCTGGGGCCCTCGCGACTCACAGAGTCTGTGGTTGGAGACTCTAGGTGAGATGGCGGCTAATCGTGCTGAGTGGCGTGAATGTTGTCGTTGTTTGTCGGAGTTGTCTGTGAAGTGGGTGCATTTAATGACGCGGGGCAGTGAAAGCCGTAAGGAAGCTATCTTGCTGATGACGCCTTATTCTCACCTGCAGCTTGGTTGTTCGTTTGCAAGGTGTAGGCACCTTAATGCTGAATGTTTGAATATGGACGTAATCATTTTCAGTAGTTGGGTCCCATATCGTCCCCTTCTTTTTCCTTCTCTCTCTTCCAATGTAGGGTTTGCTGTTTCTTCATGGTTGTGTGGCAGTTAAGCATTGGTGTGAACCACTGATGTATTGCTGTTTATGATGATGATGATGAGCCCTCAAATAATGTTAAGGGACAATGACCTTACTCACCACACTTTCTGTACACATACTCTTTTCTGTTCCACCCGATTAACTTATACAGTGAGCAACATGAGGAAAATCTTGCTGGAGGTTGCGATACACTTTTGTTTGAAACGTTTTAGACACATGTTAACTACTATCTGAAATTCCGTTGAATTTTGGGTTGATAGTAATATCCATCTGCACAGCGGTGGGTAATTTGCGTCGTGATCATCAAGTGGTGACTTGCTGAAAAATCTACCACCAAATGATCGACAGGCAGCTTGGGTGAATCGGTTTGTTTTGTGTGAACGCCACACGGCCTTAACCGCGCCAGAGACAATGCAGTAGAGGGGGACGAAATCAACCTCTAAGGTTTCTTAGCAGTCGGGTTAGACAACACCCATTTTACAGCGTTCCATATGCACCTGAGTTGGAATCAGCCACTCCGTAATGCCATTCTCAACCATTTCTAGGAGCATCCCGTTGACCAACGTCTGTCTGAAATCCTGTAAGTGAGAAGACTTTAAAGTTCTCGTAGACGATGAAGCCAGAAACGTTATCATACATGCTCGACTGTCAAGTATGCCAGTATCCTTGTTGAAATATAATACCAACTTCGTATATTTGTGAATTCCCATTTAGCCGCCAAAATGAGCATTCTCGACAGTTGCAATGTAGGTGACTGTACGCTTTGAAGATATGGGCTAACACTTGTAGTTGATTGTCTTTGCAAAACTGGTGGAAATTTTTTCATCACGAATCCCGTGATTTTGGCACCTAACCGACGTATCCCAATTTTCTCATCAACACCGTTGAATTACAATTGATGAACCGTAGGGGCTTCGTCTGAAATTTCGATTTGAACGTTTTTAAAATATTCAAAAGCGATGAGATGCGCAAAACTTAAGGTCTTCTACTTGGAACGACCTCCAAGTTCAATAACTGTGAAAGCCACAATTACTTAATTTTTCGTAGGTAGGTTCTTAAATGAGGAATAAACTTATTTCCGAATTAGTCTTGCTGTTAATTCCGACCTATCCAGTGGTTGAGTGGATGGTTGTCTTATGTCCAGTAAACACTTGGCCAACTCAGCCCTTTTTATCAAGACTGGACCAGTCGTTGCCCTGTATTTTCTACTCCAATAATCAACCAAATATTAGAAGTTCCAGTGACTGGAACTTTTTTGTGAGACTAAGTTTATCGTCAATTAATGATTTTGAATAACCTACTAACGATAATTTTTCACTGTAATAGATACATATCACCTAAGAATAGGTGGTTGCCGTTTAAGTGTAAATTTTGTTTATCCAGGCTAATTCGATAGCTCTGGGTGATTTGGTTGCTGTAACGTGCAACCGAAACCAGCGAGCGCGCACGAATTGAATTTGAGTTGTGTGACGGAGCGTGCTGCTGTGTTATCGGTACCGTTTTGGTTTGCGTTTGTGTAAGTCGTGTGCATGGCTTACTGGGCCTTCGGCTAATGTTTGTTCGTATTGTTTCTCTTTTCAGAACTGTTGTTCGCACCCCCACTTCGGAAGAACGTTGTCCCCTGGTGCGTCCACGTTTCCCTAAGGTTGATCCGCGAAGTCACGGGCATTCAAAGTAGAGTCGGCTAACCTGCATGTCACAGTTGCCACTGTAACACGCGAACGAACTAGTTAGCGCGCACGGATCAAATTTGAAGTGGTAACCGTTACCCGGTTGTTTCGTTCGCCTTCCGGACCGCTACGTCAACGTTGTGCATGAGGATTTCGGACCAACTGACAGTCAGACAAACAAGCAGGACCCTTGTATTTAAAATATTGCTGCGTATTGCGTAATACATCTTCGGTCATAATCTCTGTCTGTTCTTCTGGTTGCATGTCACAATCTAGCCACCCTTCCAGGATACAAACTATCGAAATCTGCAAAGAAACTTGAAGAAGACCAACATTCTTCCACTTCTTCCACCTCCGGAGACTTCGGTCACCTCATGCAAACCCTGACGGACATTCTAGATGGACTGTCAACGAAATTCACAACAGCAGGGGTGCAAGTATCGATTCCACATCCCGACAAGTTTACTGTGGGGGGCAATATTCTCGCTGGAAAGGTCAGGTACGTGCCTATCTCCGTAACTCCCCGGCAGGGGAGGCCTCCGATGTCGTTGTTGGGGCAAAAATTCTGGACACCCCCGTATCAAATGAGGCGTTTACCGAGCTACGGCGTCTATTGGATGCCTTCATACATCCGACTGTCTACCGACGACAGTTCCATGCTCGTAGACAACTCGAGGGTAAACCGTCCGGTCATGTGCTCGTGAACTGCGGCACCTGGCCGAACGCGAATATGAGAAAGGGTCCTCAGAGGAACTCCGGAAGCGGATTCGCGAACAGCTAGTGTAAGGGATCCGGCCAACGAACATAGAAAAGGGAATTCCTACTTCAGTCACCCAGCGACCTTGACACCGCAGTGCGGTAGGCCGAGGACCTTGAGCGGGTCGAGAAAGCCGTCGACCGACCACCACAATATTGTGTCGCGGCACGGGCTACCAGCTAGAGGAACAGCCCCCAATGCATAGAAGAAGCTCAGACCGGTATCGGGGACCTACCCACTTGCGGTATGGTGGCCACGAACGGCGACCTTGGTGGAACAAGTCGCGTGGACCATGCGACATTGCGTTCCGGGCACATCGTCAAGCCTCCGAAACTGTCGACCATGCCGCCGGAAGCTACGTCAGAACAGGTCAGCCCTACAGTCGAGTTGATGTTCCTTCCCTTACGGATTGTTCCCAACCGCTGGCAGAGCTCACGGTTCAGATAATAATAGGTGTAATAGCACCTGCAGGTCTGGTAGATGCCGGAGCTTTCTCAAGTGTACTCGGCATACACGCACAGTAGGCAGACTCTCAGACTACAAGCGAAAGCCTTGTTGTCAACGCATCCTTACGGCCAGCGGTGACCAAATGACGACGAAGGGCAGAGTCGTTACACCGGTTATAATAGCCGGATACCATTTAGAGCGCAGTTTGCGGTGGCGATGGATCTTTTAGGTCGTCTTAGGTGCACGTTCGATTTGCACAGCCTCAAGTTAAGGAATCAGTCTGGCGCCACTCATTTGACACCTATGTCTAGAACTCCGCAGAAACCAACCTTTTTCTCTCTATGTCATTACCGCCCCTTCCGAAGTGAATCGTCAAATTGGCCAGATGATCCAGTCGAGTGGGGCTCACAGCAACTCGCGAAGTGCTTATTGCTTGAAATCGATAGTAAAAAGTCAACCACAAGTGTTCGCGTAGGAGGGAGCAACGTTAGGTAGCACAAGCATTTCGAAGCATGGAATTAATACAAGGGATGCTTCTCCAATCAAGATACCCCCAGGCAGAATACCTGCACATCTTCAGGATGAGGTGCGTAAGACGGTTGACGGTATGTTACAGAAGAACGTGATCCGGCCCTCCAAGTCTACAAGGGCTGCGCCAGTAGTTCTGGTAAAAAGAAAGGCGGCGAATTACGGTTATCTGTGGATTATGGGTAGCTCAATGGAGTGAAAAAAGGACGCATTTCAGTTACCAAGACCTGGTGAACTGTTTGATGCCCTCGGCGGAGTCATGTATTTTAGTACGTTAGACTTGGTATAAGGCTACTGGCAGGTGGAGGTAGAAGAAAACGATAGAGCGAAGACGGCTTTTACAGTACCGTCGGGGCTGTATGAGTTCGAATTTATATCCTTTGAACTATCAAGCGCACCTGCAACATTTCAGCGCTTGGTGCAAAAAGCATTACATTACTCGATCTGTAGGACATGCCTAGTGTATCTGGATGATATCATAGTCCATGGGAGGTCTGAACAAGAACACATGCGCAACTTGGAGTGCGTGCTGGACCGCCCGACTGAAGTCGGTTTAAAACTCAGAACCTTAAAATGACATTTCCTACTCAAAGAGGTAATATTCCTGGGACATATAATCTCGGGGCGGGTATCCACACAGACCCAAGAAAGACGGAACAAATTCGATCTTGGCCTAAGAGAAAGGACGTAAACCAGCTGAGGGGCTTCCGAGGGCTAGCGTCCTATTATCGCCGCTTGATCCTTCATTTCGATCGCATTTCCACTGCACTAGCCAGACTACTAAAAATAGTCAGGAATTCACGTGGACGGAAGAATGTGACCACGCTTTTGAATCACTACGCGAAGCTCTGTGCACGGCGCCGGTGTTATCTTTTCTGGACCCTTCACAGAAGGTCGGGGAGTTTGTTCTGGATGCCGATGCAGGTGACAGTGCAATCGGGGCGGTTCTCTCGCAACGAGGACAATACGGTAGGGAACGAGTGATAGCCTACTGTAGCCGGTGTTTGAGTAAATGCGAGAGAAACTTCTGTACGACCAGAAGAGAAATGCTTGCGATAGTATTCTTTGTGCGACATTCCCGACATTATCTTCTAATCAAAGGTTTTATTGTACGCACAGACCTCCGGTCTTTACGCTGGTTACAAAACTTCAAAGACCCAGAGAGGCAGTTAGCCCGGTAGGAGGAGATCCTACAGGAATACGACTTCGTATGTGGACACAGACCGGACAGACGACATGCGAACGCTGACTAATTATCAAGGCGTCCTGCTCGTAATCACGGTGACTGTCTGTCTTGTACTACGCAACACGTGGCAGTGGTCAACCTACAGGGTGCAGAGCATGGCCGCTGAGAGCAGGCTCAAGTAGCAGATCCTGAGATTGCGTTAATCTATGAAGGGTGCCAGAACAGTGGTGACAGACCAACAAGCAAGGAAATGGGAAGAAAGAGCTGTGGATCCCGCTGCCTTTAGATGCTATGGGAACAGCTCAAGAGGGCAGAGGGAGTATTATTCATTCCACTCGGACCCGCTTACATGAGAAGCATCATGATCCCTCAGTCTACAGTATATGACGTCCTAACAGACTTGCACCTAGAGCTCGAACATGCGGGAATAAACAAGTTGGAAGCGACCACACAATAACGATTTTGGTGGCCGCTTCAGCGAAGGGATGTCAGGCTGTTATGCTAATCGTGCGAGAAATGCGGCACTTCCAAAGCTTTCAAATGGGACGTCGAGCATAGTTGCAAATTATGGCCGCAGGATATACCAGCGAGTTGGTCGGCGTAGATATTGTGGGGCTCTTGCTCGAGACACCCCGAAACAATCGGTACATCTTGGTCCTGTTAGATTACTTCAGGAAATGGTGTAAAGCTGTCCAGCTTGCACAAGTGGATACATCTACAGTTGCAACAGCTATTGTCAACCACTGGGTGTGCCTGTGGGGAGCCCCGGCCCAACTCCATTCAGACCAAGGCTTCTGCTTTGAAAGCTCTTTGGTTTGCGAAATGTGTAAGCTACTAGGAATAGATGAGACGCGAACCACAGCCTACCACCCGCAGGGCAATCGGCAAGTGGGAGGGGCGAATCGGTCCCTCGAAAATCTCCTCAAGGGTTTCGCGGGGGAGAGTGTCACCGAATGGGACTTGGCTATACCGAAGTGTCTGTTCGCTTGTTACAACGCCACTCACTCTTCGACTGACCAAACCCCACATTTTTGTGGACAGGCCGAGGAGTGAGACTACCCTCAGATGCCCGTTTGCCCGTTACACAGGAACTGCGACTTCCGGTAGCACAATACGTGAGCAACCTTCTCGACACACTTCGGCGGGCCAACCGCATAGCATGAGCACATCTGGAGACATCTCACAGGCATCAGAAGAACTATTACGATAAGAGGGTATTTGGAGCTCACTCGAAGGTTGACGAGAGGGTGAGGTTGCACAACACGGCTCCGAGACCGGGAGTCCCAATGAAGATGTGTAACCAATGGAAAGTTCCGTATGTTGAGCGAATACTTTCGGAGGTAACCTATCAAATAAGTGAACTAACAGAAACCAACAGACAGCCAATTGTGCTTCACATCAATCAACTAAAACCATACACACAAACTACAGGTCGGGGACCATCACCAATCGTCCTCGAGATCGAGATGGAATTGGAAGTCTCGAACGTGCTGGACATAGGCGAATCACCGGGGACGGTGCTCGGTGAAGAGGGAAGCTGTGTACCACGCGACCGAAACTAGTCAGCGCGCACGGATCGAATTTGAAGTGTTGAGCGTTACACGGTTGTTTCGTTCACCTTTCAGACCGCTACGTCAAGTTTGTGCATGAGGATGGCGGACTAACGGACAGTCAGACAAACAAGCAAGACACCTGTATTTAAACGTAACTTCCCTGTACTTTTGTACCCTCATCCTCTTTGATATTCTAGTATTGCCTAATACATCTTCGATCATACTCTCTGTCTGCTCTTCTGGTTGCATGCTACACCACATGCATCTAGTTTAGTTGCTCTTTGCATTACCGTTTTGGTGAACTTTTACGGACAGTTGCAGCCAATAGCACTTCGCATCAGTTTGAATACGAACATGATATAACGCGCTTTCATTATATCATGAAGATATACCATAGGCTGTAGTGAAGACTGTAATTTTCACTTGAGATGCTTCGTCCATTTTGAGCACTAGTTTGATTGTGTGATTTTTCGGCCTACGTAGTCCTCAAATCCTGCTGGCTTGTGCACTCATTGTTGAGAACAGTGATAAGAAAAAATCGTAATTCATTAACATATCAAGGAAACTCAACAGACAAAAGCCGACTGCCGCGATGAGTTAGCAGCTCTCAAAGTGAATTTCTACCTCCAGTTATCATACAGGGATGATGACATTATCACCATGTTGCGGCGGCTGTTGGACGCAGGTTTCATGCAGCCCAACTGGTCATGCAGTTCACCACAACTTAAATCCTAACACCACCGCCGGGAACACTGCTACTGCTCAGAGCAAAATATTATACCATTTATGAATCCGCTCGTGAATGCCGAGCCACCTACGTGAGAAGAATGGAGCGGTAGTTGCGTGATTGGGTCAACCAACACATTCCAGTTTGGGTTTGCAAAACGCTCATGGATACCACAATGCTAGACTCAAGTCAGAATGTGACAAGTCACAAGAAACGGGCGTCATCGACTGCCCGACACATGTTGACATGTACAATCCAAACAAACCTGCAGAAAGCTTTCCAGATGTGCTACGCAAAAAATATTGAAGAGTTCTTTGGTTCGCGGAAGCAGTAACATTGAACAAACGGAAGCCACCCCATGTGTACAGACTAGTTCAACAGTACCATTGATGTGTATGAGTCTGAGTGTATTTGTGTGGCTTTTGAGTTTGTCGTTTGGTTCCAGTGTTCATCCCTCATTCATTTTCGCAAAATGAGGTATATACGTGATGGGATGTAGTAAGATGTGCTCTAGAGATACATGGTGCAAAAGTGTTGCTGACTCCTCCGTCCTAATTCACATTTGATACATCATGAGTTCCATGCGAGGGCGATGCTGTTGTACCATCATGCATCGTCGAATACGCCAAGAATGTCTTGAGCTTGGCATCAGCAATGTTGATGTGTCCTCCCAGTTCTTTCTCCACTACATTGTAAAACGAAGGTATTCCGTTGGCAAAACCCGGTAGACCATATTTGTGTTATTTTTACTCTAGATAGAACAGGATGATGGCAACCAAGCAGCATAGGACATGTAGCCAATCCTATTTGACGAGGTGTGTGATCAACACGGTTCATACGAGTTCTGTGGACAACTGTAGTGGAACTCTTAACCGTGATAGCTTGAGTACGCACTAACAAATAACGATATCTCAAGGATGGTCAATGAAAAGGTCAAGTCAATGGATTGGATCCTTATTGTTGCGATTTTGGTGTACAAGCTTAATGCAGTAGCGCTCGTCTGGACCGTGTCCTGTCCTGTTCAATTGGCAGTCAGTTGTTGCCGTTCGGTTGTCTGGTGCAGTTGTGTTCCGATGCGGGTCCGACCGCGTCATGCATGCCTGTGTATCGACCGCACGGAATCACATCCAATTGGAGCGTTCCAACTGGCTCAGGGCGCAGATGGTGACACATTCATGACGCAGTGAGATTGCTCTCTTTCCAAGCGAACTCACTTGAGGCCGTTGATTTGAGGCTGCTTAAAAAATTATTAAAGCCATTCATTTGTGACTTGTCTTTGGCCAACAGAACTGTACGCAACACCTCAAGAATGTACCCAAAGAAAAGAATTCTCGGGGGCCTGTACGTGCAAAGTGGAATCCGCAACCGAAGGTGAACGTGAGCAGGTGTGGTGTACTGCTGATTCATGACAAAATGTATTTGAGGTTGATGGACGTTAACATACAATATACACGTATCACCACTTTTTTGTGACACTCCGTCTGTTTTTCAGGTTCATTTTGCAGACCCGAATGACCAGAAGAAATTATCTCAAAATGGAGCCTCATGTTTCCAAAACTCTTGCCACTATTCCGTGTAATACAGCCGTCATGTTAGTAGGAAACAGCAGTTTTTCACCTGGTGGAACCCTGTCTGTCATAAGTCTTGTTGATTCTGGTTATGAGTTCACACGCTGCCAACTTCTAACGCAAAAATGTGACCTGAAGTGAGCATTCTTGAGAAGTGATTTGGCTGTAGGTGCCACGAAGGGATCAGTGGTGCGTTTTTCAAAGAAAACTGGTGTTCGACATAATTAAACTTTGTGTCATGAGTCTTGTTGCTTTTTGATTCGGCTCCCCATGTCGGCGACATTCATCTCATAAATTTTTCAATGTTACTCTTTTCATGCGTTTTTTCGTTGTTCATTCTTTTCAGTGCACTCTTGTTTCCTCATTTTCGTTGCTCCCACGTTTTGGGATTTCCTGTCTTCAGTTAACATGCCTCGTGCAGCCGAAGAAACTGCAGTCAGGATGCCTCACGTGGAAGTGCCCTCAACTTTTACGGGAACGACTGCCGCTTGGTGGTACGTCATGCATTTTATCTTATCAAATTTTGCTCAAAAACATGAGGGACCTTCCATTTACCGCGGCATTTTTGACCTACTGTTAGTTTCCACGCGTTCGGTGGTCACGTAGATAAATTTGAGGATACTACGTCTGTCTTAGGGTATACATCTCT
>QNGE01000561.1:0-17522 GCA_008508345.1 Paragonimus westermani
TGTTACCACAATACATTGCTGATTGACACTGACCGTATTGAGTGCTGGTCAGATAATTGCAGTCTCCCTCTAAACGACAATAAGTGTGCGCACAAATCACACGGAGGAGACCCCGGGAACCTATTTGTGATGCAGGGCGCACAAAGCGTAGAAGATATCACGAGAGTGGACCTCAGAGAAGATTTAGGGATTTGACTGTAGTCTGTTTGTCCTTCTATTATCATCACCAGCTGGCCTCCGAACGGGGTTTTATGACTCAGGGCGATCAAAAGAGCCTTCCTCCAGATAGACAAGCACGCCTCTCACGCGCTTCACGGAGTCTGCATAATGGCACTGCTCGAGTATGCCAATCAAGTCGTCTACACCGGTTTGAAGAAGGACATACTCGCCATTGAACGTGTCCAGCGAGTAGCCACCGAAATGGTCACTGGCTTACGGCATCTATCCTACGAGTCTCGCCTCGAAATTCTCGATCTTTATCCACTTGAGTTTCGTAGACTCCGCGGCGACTTAATTCTTACACACTTTCTCTCTAGCACAGGACTCGTGCAACAATTCTTCACCCTGGTAAGTGATAACAATCGAAGAGGTCACGATAAGAAGCTCTACAAGCTTCGACCTCGGACCTTCCTAAGACAACGGTTCTTCTCTTATAGAGTTATCAACTACTGGACCGACCTACCACTAGAGATTGTTAGCTGCTCTTCTAAGGACCGTCTCAATGTGTTATTGGATTCTCACCTACTTAATAAACCGTTAGATTAGTAATTTAATCTGTTCTGCTAGATTATTATTTTACTCTGTTCTTGGTACTTTCTGTAATCCCCAAGAGCGGTGCTACACTCTGTTTTGTATGACTGCCTTTCAGGTCAACAGAAAACCGCCGGAGATCGAAACGAACGAACTGACTGGATCCGGGTAGATTGGGCCCCCAGCCTCAAACCCGTGTACTAATCTCTGAAATCGCTGAATCGCTGACTCACAGAGAGGGTTCTGGATGACTACCACAATATCCCAACTTACCAGTGTCCGGGAATCAAGAATATTCCGGGATTACCGTGGACGATTGGGATGCGTTCGAAGCTGCGGCAATGTTCGGAGCACAGCGGAGCTAGAAAATTAGGTAAATGGTTCGCGCAATATCGTCAAGCGACTGTGCCACGAACAGGGCAGACTGGATCGCGTGCAGAAATTTGTTACATTTTATTTCGAAGTCACTTTAGTCAGTTCGAACAACATGCAAAGATGACGCAAAAACGTTTTTGAACAGGTGTCAATCATCGCAATGAAAAAATAAATAAAATCTACAAGTGTGTTAGTGGCAGTTATATATTTCTTGCGAACTGAGAAGGCGGATGGCGCAAAGTTTTTCTCGGGGAAACCTGTAAACGAGTTATGAGGTTAAATCGGACCACAAAAGAATTCACGCACTTTGACACAACACTGATCTGAGCATGGTCCGGTCTTCATGGACACCAAGTCTCCGTTCCCCCATGCGGCGAAAGACATTCCATGTGGTGCTCCTCAATAATGATCCTTCTTGTATCTCTCCCGTATTAAGACCACCGGTCCTCACTATACTCCACTCCCCGCAAAACTTTTTCGTGTCGTAACAAAAGACGCGCAAGTTTTCTTCGTTCTCTTGACGATCTGCGTGCCGGTCTCGGCGCTGTTGACACACGTGTTATGCATTCTCCTCTGATTGGAGTGTCGTACCATCTACAAAGCTGGCTTCCGTGCACTCGGTGTTGACTTTTCTTATTCTTTATCAAATACACTGGGCCACCACCTTCAACTACTACATACGGTCCCCTCCACTTTGCCAGGAACTTTCTAGATCCGGGTCCGGTCGCCCCCGCGCTCCGCCGGTCTCGGTAGTTAACCTTAGATCCAGGTTCAAACACAGTCCTTCGACCCAATAACCTCGCAGTTGATCGCTCCTTGAAAGCTTCTTGTGTGTTTTTCAAGTTTCAGTTGGCTGATCTCTCAGCCTCCGCTAATTCACGCGTGCTCACCCGTCGGTCTCCTCATAAACCAATCTCCTGATCGACTGGCAAGCGTGGCACGCACCCATACATTAGCTCGAATGGCGACTTTTTCGTTGTCCCTTGCGGCGAACAGCGGTGGGCCAACAGAATCAACGGTAACGTTTCCCCCCAGCTTCCTCCTTTCGCAGCCAACCATTCCTTGATTGTGCGATTGTTCCTCTCCGTCAATCCGTTTGATTGAGGATGATATGGAGTTGTGCGTATTTTCTTGATTCCCAAACGCTCCAAACAGTTCCGAAACTCCTCACTTTCGAAGCAGGGGCCTTGATCAGTCAATATGCTTCGCGGTATTCCGTGATCCGCTATGATGTGCTCCATCACAGCCCTGCACACCGTGCTTGCGCGCTGATCGGGTATGGCGGCTGCTTCGATCCACCTTGTGAAGTGTTCGGTCATGATTACGATGTATTGATTTCCGGAGGTCGTTGCTGGAAAGGGGCCCATCACATCCACCGACCACAGTTCCCCAATTTTACTGACCGGAATTGGTTGTGTGGGATACTGACTGGGGTGGTTAGTGCTCTTCAGTAACTGACATTGCTGGCACGCCCGCACATAATTGTTAACGTCATTCTTCATTCCCGGCCAGTATGCTCTTTGTTTCAGCATTTCATAAGTTCGATGACAACCCGTATGAGCCAGCTGATGACATTCTTTCACAATTGTCGCCCTCAATTCCGCCGGTATGACCGGGACGTTTATTTTCTCTCGCAATTGGCGCATCAAAATTCCGGCACTATTCGGCCGCAAATCGGACCAGTGCATTCTGAAAGCTTTCAATTCCGGATTCACCTCGTCCTCTGGCGGTTGTTTTCCCGTCAATCACCGTCCGGATCGTCGTATCCATTATCTGTGCTGCTTGTAGCTTTCCGGGCTCACTCTTCAGCTCGATACTCTTAACTCCAGTCACGTTCTTGTGGGCCTCATCGAGGTGTTGCGTTCGGGAAAGCAAATCGGGAAGACAGTTCTCTTTACCGGCTACATGGCGAATTGTGAAGTCACACTCTTGTAGTCGTACCGCCCAACGAGTCAGCCTTCCTCGGGGGTCCTTGACCGATTTAATCTACTCCAGCGGTTTGTGGTCAGTCTCCACATGGAAACGTCGACCGAGCAGGTACGACCTCCATTTTTCCAAGGCTCATACGACTGCCAAACACTCCTTCTCTGTCGCTGATTAGTTTCGTTTAGCGGGACTCAGTACCCGACCAGCGTATTCCACAACACTGTCTCCCTGCTTCAGTATCGCCCTAGTTCCTACAACATTCGCGTCCGTTGCGAAAATGAAGCTGTGTGCAATCACGGGATACATTTAGGCATTTATTATCGTATGTGTGTTTATCCATGTATGAATGTGTGTTCACATCTATATACACATGTTTTCTTAAATATATATATCCATATACATATATGTACGCATATGTACATGTATACATATGTATGTACATGTATCGCTGGATGAACACGAATACGTATATTGAATATTGCATGGGTGGTACTGCATGCCCAACGCGTTAAGTACCAAGGGGACCGCCAGTGAAATAAGGCTCAGTAGCCCTTATCGTCTCTCTCCGTTGGACGATGGCACGCATGTTGACAGTAAGTGGGCAGGTCCCAATCTGAAAATGAAATTGTAGATGACGCAGGGGATGGCCGTGAGGTATTCCACTTCGTCCTGAGAAGGGCACTGGGACTGTTCTCGTACTCCTGTTGACTAAGCGTTTGTGAAAAAAATGCAAACCGTAAAGCTTCTCCCTCCACAGCAGACATTACCGTCCTGCTCTCCATCGATTGCGTAATTTCATGAGTTAGTTCAGACAATCCGCCTCACCTTGCTTCTTACGTAGGTTGTGTAAGTTGTCCGCTTGAATCGTAATTCAGAACTTATTGTTAACTTTCACCTTCGTTTCACGAGCGGACCTGCAGCCTTGATCAGGGAATCTATAATATAACGTCACACAAGTTGTACAAATATATTACCGTTTGGCGGCTTCCGTCGGACGTGTACAGTTTGCATATTTATACACGACACATCCATAGAAGCAGCTCGGCGGCAAACCCCTTCCCTTGTGTTTCTCGACACTTGTTGCAGTTCGCGACTTGTGGACAAGAAAACTACCGCAGGTTTCCCGTCAAAATTTGTTCAAACCTTTCAGGTACTCCCGGAAGTTCTGATACTTCTCTATCAGTATTCTCCAGAACACGTTCTCGTTGCTCGCCGCCATGCTGATACGCCGAGCAGGTGATTCACATGTAATAAACCACCTAAACACCAACTAGATGCAACGATGTCAGGTTCCGTAAAATGCGCAGTTTTTAGGCATGTGATTCGGGATTCTTACTTGTACAATTTTTACTGAAACTTGCCGTAACACTCGCCTTGTCTCAGTTTCCTATTTATTTTTGTACGAAAGAAAAACAACTCCCAACACACTGTTGTAGTGGCCTGATCAATCAAATGATGAAAACGACTAGCATCTAGTAACACCAAGGGGAGTTATAACGGTAACGGGTGTGTACAAGAGGTATGTGTACAAATAAAAGCAAGACGTACCAATAAGAATTGAAGAACTCAGTGACAACTCGGAATCCGTTGAGTTGAACAGGCCAGAGAGAATGACAACGCCATGGGGGTAGGTTCAGACTACGGACATTGAATAGTTCCACACAGGACATGATGTGACGAACTTTTGGCGTCGGTAGATGAACAGGTACGCGAAGCTAGAAAATTGCATCGCACGTTTACTTTACCAACCCAAAATTCCACTCAATTGAAGCAGGCAGAGACGATGCGCAGTTACTCCTGTTTATTGTTAATGGCCATCAAATTTTAAAAAATGGTAATGCATTCAAACAAGTATACAGATGAATTTCGTCAATCCTGCGTATTCTGTGGACCAATCATGTGTGTCCTCACTCCCTTGGTCATCATTGGCTCGCACTCATCATGTGTACGTCATCTGTAGCCATCGCATGCACAAATGCAATTGAACCAAGTCCACTCGTTCATTCTGTGTCCTAATTCGATCCGGTTAACTTCAGTAGTTGATTGCTAATTTTTGTTTTCTATTCCTGTAGTGGACCTAAACACTGTCAAATTACTCGTGTATGAACGCGGAGCCAAAATGTGGTAAAAACCAAAATGAAATGACTCACAGTAGTTCGTGAAGGTGTGTTAGCTTAGAAATCCCACTACACGGACTGAAATATCCGACGGAAACCATCCGTAATGTTACTCCTAAGATATTTCCGCTGAAAACAGATGGTTGGTTCCGTTAGTATTTAACCTTCCCGAAACCTGTACACGAGCGACACAGAACGCAGAGAAGACGCACAGCTCACGACCTCGGAAGTGGATTTTGAATTATTGATTATTGAATCAATCGGTTAACTCGATTTAAACATGGACTGTACAAGTGAGTTAGATAAGGGCGAAAAGAGCGAACAATAAGACTTATAAAATACAAAGTGCTGTACAGAACGCTACACTCTCTACAGAAAACCTAAGCATCTTACTAACGTGAATTTGGAACACATGAATCGGGTAGTTTTGAATCCTTCTCGCAATCAAGACAGTCGCAGCCCTCGATACCTCATCACAGAAATGAAGACCAGAAGTGAACACTTATAAAACTTGGTTGAACGGTGGTAACGAAATACAAATTCAGCGACTGTAAAAACCCTCTTGAAAAATATATGTCTAATAACATGAACAATACACGGGCTCAATAGCTAAACAACTCACACAAGCGAATGTCTTGAGGGGTCGAGTGATCTTTGAAAACATGCAGTTTCTAAAGCCTGAAAGATTTTGACAATCAGAGGGAAAAGTTAACCTTTATTAATGGTTTGTTCGCAGCAATATCCACACTCATCTTATGTCCACTGGGATATTGAACGATGATTGACGGCATGAACACCCACTAACTTTGGCCCAAACTAGCTGTAGATCCCCATACAAGGAACACATGTCAAGGTCACTGGTTTGACTGGCCTTTAGTAATTATTCAATGGATCGGCATAGAGATGACGGTTGGGTTTGTTTGTGTCTGGTTTGCGTTTGGCACGTAGTTGCAGTGCGGTCGGTAGCTGATATATACTGCAGAACATAAAGCAGGAAGTTGGGAGCAAGCTGTGAGTACCTTGCCGAGGTGCTGTTTTATGAACGAGTTTAACCATATATGTATATGCATACCAGCACTTGTCCCTCAGAAAAACTTGACTGGAGTGCGCACGCCAACATGGTGGATAAATGGCCGTACAACAAAGGATAACAATCGATCTAGCACTCATTTGAATGTTTCACATCTGTCGAATGTGATCACCTCGGACGGTAGGGCATTTCATGGCGCTCAAACGCAAACAGCAAAAGGAAACTCTTTAAATTCAATGCGACTGCTCTAACAAGTCATTTTCTGCTCAAAATAGTGTAAACTTATCGTAGAAAAGCAGAACAAAGAACGAGGTGGATGAGTGAATGTTGTAGTGTTAAGCTAATGAATTTGTACGCCCAAGGTTTCCCCAACCTTATGCTACCGTGAATCGGAAGTCGCAGGGAGAAAGCGATGAATCTGCAAACAAACTTTATTCATTGGTTCACTCACCGTTCACAACAGACTTCAACGTAACAATTAAGGGGTGCTAGGGAGCTGGAAGTGAGAGCACCTTGAGTACAACCGCACAGCAGTCGCCAGAGTGGAAGAGTGCGTCGACGGAAAATTCCAATCGACCTTCAGAATTCAAACAAGCGTTAGACTGGTTAAGCTGCGTTCCCAACTGTAATAGCTCAACATTGTTATCCTAGTGAATGTAAATCACAATAGTAAAGATGGTGCTGATTCATCACGCAGCTATGAGCAAAACTGCGACACCTATGCCGGCCCACTAACTTTGGTGCTAGTGGTTTGTAGTAAATTCACGAGGTAATGTGAACCGGCGCGGTGGTACTGGCAAGGCAACTCTCACGTCGCGCGGAGTTTAGAATTTTGGGGGCGTCGAAGGTGATCTCACTACAATGTATGCACAATTTTTCAACGCGGGTAACTCCACATTTGGTTTAAATTTCTTCGCTGTTATTGTCCACTTATATTTTTGCTATCTTGGTTCCCATTGCATCAGAAAATTATATACCATCATTCCTATTCGTTGTCAAATATAATAAATCATTGCGCATTGTATTATTCGTGTTCGATAATATCCGTACTTTTTAGCCTCGTGTTTCCTTTTCATTAACAATTAGCATCTTTACTCACAGACCATGACACAATCACACGCACAAGATCGAGTGCATGTGGTCGTTTTGGCTGCCGCATGGCTGTTCAGAACGATGTGCAATGCCACACCTGCCTGCACTGTTACCACTTTAAGTGTACTGGCCTCAGGGCGGACCAGCACGCCTTGCTCACTTCCTCAAAACGGCCATTTATCTGTCTCCTTCGAGATAGCTGCAACTCACTCAAGGCCACGTTGAAGTTCTGTTCGCCACGCCGAGAGAACAGGAATCAGACATGTGCCAGTGTGGCTGCGAGGCGCCTAAGGATGTTTGCGCACAGGTAGCCACGGTAGAAGAAGCCCTGGCTGAAACTCGGAGAGCTTTATCTGGCATGCAGTCAGAAATAAGCTCGTTGAATGAATACGTTGCTTTTGCTCCTCCAAGCGCTGCGGCTGCTAAAAAGGCTGTGGCTTTGTCCACTGCTCAAATGGAAAAATTCACGATGAGCTTGAAAGATAGGACACTTCGGGAAAACATAATCACTTATGGTCGTAAATTACCTTATGGCTCCATCTCACTAGATGGTTGTAATATTGATACAACCACTTCGGTCAGAGATCTAGGAATACGTTAATCAAACTCCTTCAGTTTCCCTGAACAAGTGTGCTTCCAGGTAGCAAAACCTAGAAGAACAATAGACTGTATCAAAAGACGTTCAGTCTACCAGCCGCGAAGCTGGCGCTCTACAAAATGTGTGCTCGGCCTCAACTCGAGTATTGCACTTTCATTTACTGTGATCTCCGCAAGTCTGATAGGCTTGTGTTAGAAAACCTTCAACGATCGTTTACCAAAAGCTTATTAAGATATTCTTCTTCACTCACCTACAGACAATGCTATGAAAAACTTGGTAGTGATCCACTTTGGCTGCGTGGGCTAAAGTTGAACCTGACACCGCTGTATAAACTCATACATTCGGATGTGATTACCACAGTGTTTGCCGTCCACTTACAACACAGCCCTCCATATAGTCTAAGAAGTAAGGGTTCCACCTTACCAACACTGATATCCCGGAAAAATATACGTGCGAACTTCTTCCTTGTAAAGTATTCCTACATTTGGAACAAAATTCCAAGTGAAGTCCGAGCCAGTAACAACATTCGGCGTTTTAAAATGGTTTGGACAGCTACCTTACTTAAACAAACACATTGTCTATCTTCAAACTCTGTGTATACCCTGGTGATCTTTTTGAGTGTGGTCCGAGAAACATTTAGCCGTCAGATACGCATTACGTGGATAAGCACCTTAACGCCCATCGACATGTGAACGCGGCGCTTAATAGCAGCAGAACGACGTCATGTAAGCTTTAGTTATCAGACGCTCACTTCATGCGGCTCTCCAAACCGTCGACTCAATTCTCCGTATGCCCGAATAAATCCCGAGTGCATAACAAACCACCACAACAAACAGTACATAGTGTTATATGTTCCAATAATCATAGCAAAAATAACAATATCGTATGAGTTCTTTCTCGAAAAATTCCGCTAGCACGTTGTTTGTCTTAGTAAATGTTATGACCCCACATTTTTTCATCTAACGCGTGGAATTACATTCTCCTTTCCGATCCCTATACTATCCACTGAGCGAGGAAATTTTTTTTACGACGGATGGGCGCGCGGAACTTCGTCTTAGATGAACAGTTCGCGAGATGTTTAACTTTTTGTCGTTCTTCGGAGAATCGACGAAGTCCTGCGTTAGAATCTGCCCACATCGTTTGCTGAATTTTGGGATTTTCCGTTCTGCCTCGCCAAAGCCGATCTATCTTGGCATTTTCCGAAAGCACAACACTCCAAAGATGCGTTTGGGCATTCTTCCCAGAATGACCTTGAACTATTTAAAAAATTGTCCATCCCATGACCTTGTAGAAAGTAAATTAGTGTAACATCCCATTTTTGTGACTAAATCTGTGAAGCGACCGAACTATCTCCTTCTCTGTTGCGTGCGTCAATGTTTTCATAAATTACATTCATTTGCCTGTTGACCACGTCCTTCTTGACGGAATGCTTCACGTTTTGCTACTAATTACTTATTCGTTTTTGTATGGTTTGTAAATATCTGCAGTGATCGCGCATAACCCAGCGTGCTTCTCACATATGCTTTGAAAAATATTTATTATTATTTTTAATATAATTATTATTATTATTTGACAGACACCCCACTTGTTCGATCTTGTCATTACGAACGAGGCTCACCTAGTTGATAGTGTGGTCATCAAACCACCGCAGAGGGATTGTAACCACATGTTTGTAACCTTTGACTTTATCTGTTACTAGCTCTAAAATGCTGTAACAAAGACTTCATTGCAAATCTTCCGGGAAATTGATTTTAACGCACTAATGACGTCCTCAAGCACACTCAGCCTTACATCCGACTCAGTGAACTTGAACTACCTTTCCTTCAAAGCTGATATTCACGTAGCTGATGAGGCATTCGTTCCTCGGAAACAATGAAAGTTCTCCACTCGTGCACCGCTTCCGCATAACTTACACCGCTTCCTTGAAGTACGTTCTCGTCTATTCTCTCAGCAGAAGCTAACGAGTAGGCCAGAGGATCTAGAGGCCTGTCACCCTGTACAAAACAGGTGCAAGCGGGAAATCCGGCAACACACTCAACAGGTACAGTCAAAAATTCCACAGGTAGCTCACGAGAATAAAAATTTTCTTCTCAAGTATATACGCCGCCATAGTAAACCAAGCCCCCAGCGCTTTCCCTGCAGTTTCCCGACAGTGAAACCTCCTCCAACTCACAAAGTGGTTGCTGAGGTATCCGGAGACTACTCCTCAGCATTCCATAGTGTGGATCTGCCATACTGGCATCCAATTCTCCCGCGGAGACACTTCCAGCACCCCCTCCTGGCAGCTGACTCTTCTATGTCCGACGTTCAAGACCTCCTGCATAATATCAATCATTATAGTGCCATGGGACCAGACAAGATCCATCCCCGGATTCTCAGAGAAGCGGCCCTCGGTTTGGCGGTGCATCTCTTTGATCTTTTTAACCAGACAATTCAAACAGACACTCTTCCGGAGACATGCGAAGAGGCCACTGTCTCACCTATATTTAAAACAGGCGATCGTCACTCTCCTGCTAGTTATCGGCCGATTAGTCTTACCAGCATCTAATGCAGGATAATGGAGCGACTCTTATAATGCACCATCTTTAAGCATTTTTTCTCAACTAACCTTTTCACTTCGACTCAGAATGGCCTTCTTCCCGATCGGTCATGCATAACCAATATGTTAATCTTCATTGATATCCCAACGGAGACCAAAGACAGTGGTCATACCTCGGATGCTATCTACTTCGACTTTGCCAAAACCTTCGCCCATGTCCCCCACGGTCCTCTGGTACATAAACTAGAAGCTTATGGGATCCAAGGAGATGTTCTCTGCCGGATTACTCCTTTTCTTTGTAGCAGGACTTTCAGTGATTAAACGATCGCGGCCGTTCGCCTACATCCCCGGTCTCTGTGGGAGTCCCTTAAGGATCGGTACTTGGTCCATTGTTGTTTCTGATCTACATCAATGATCACCACGAGCTGATCTCTAGCAGCGCCATCCTTTATACCGACGACTTAACAGCCTGGAATGCCTGTGACCCCAGTGCATTTCAGATTGACCTTGACCGTATTAGGTGCTGGTCAGATGATCAGAGTCTCCCTCCAACCGACAGCAAGTGTGCGTACATGTCTCTCGGAGGAGACTCCGGGAGCCTACTCGTGATACACGGTGCACAGAATGCAGTAGGTATAACGAAATTAGACCTCGATAAGACCCAGGGATTTGGCTGTCGTTCGGTTTATCCTGCTCTTATCACCACCATCCGCCCGCTGAAGTGGGTTTTGTTGCCCTTTGGATGATCAAACGAACCTTCTCCAGGATAGACAAGCGCGCCATTCACACGTTTTACGGAGTCTACGTAAGATCACTGCTCGAATATGCCAATCAAGTCGTCTACACCGGTTTGAAGAAGAACATACTCGCTAGTGAACGTGTCCATCGAGTAGCCACCAAAATGGTCACTGGCTCACGGCATCTCTCCTACGAGTCTCGCCTCGAAATTCTTTATCTTCATCCACTTGCGTTTCGAAGACTTCGCGGCGACTTAATTCTCGCACAATTTCTCTTTAACACAGGACTCGTGCAACTATACTTCACCCTAGTAAGTGACAACATTCGAAGAGGTCACGACAAAAAGCTCTATAAGCTTCGACCTCGGACCTTCCTGAGACTACAGCTTCACTCGTATAGAGTTATCAACTACTGGAAATACCTACCACTAGAGATTGGTAGCCGCTCTTCTGAAGACCGTCTCAAAGTGTTATTGGATTCTCACCTACTTAATAAACCGTTAGATTGGTAATTTATTCTGTTCTGCTGGATTATTATTTTACTCTGTTCTTGGTACTTTCTGTAACCTCCAAGAGCGATGCTACACCCTGTTCCCAATGAATGCCCTTCAGGTCAACAGAAAACCGCCGGACATCGAAATGAACAGACTGACCAGATCCGGGTAAATAGAACCCCAGCCTCGAACCTGTATACGGATCGCTGAATCGCTGAATCGTTTTACCTTAGAATGAAGTCACCTCCAAGACAGCATTATTTCAGTGTAAACAATCCAACTAAGAGCACATGCTGAGAGTAAGGCGGACAAGGTGGGTCCATAATATGCGTTGAAGAAAAGCGATACGTGATTGATAAACAGATTGAGAATAACAACGTTACGAGCAAGCTGTAATACTCTACGTTTCAACCACCCCGGGTGGCCTTCCTCAGTAGTATCGTAATCCAAATCGCATTGACCACCTGAGGTGGTTGAAACGTAAAGTAATACAACTTGCTCGTAACGTTGTGTTATCCCCAATCTGTTTATCAATAACACGTTAAACACCACGCCCAAACTATTCAACTTCATTCGTACTACATTTGGTGCGGATATCTTACAGAAGCAACACGTCTTTTGTAAGTGGCTTAGCTGCGATAATTTACCCCTAATTTTTGCCCGAATACAACGTCGCGATGGCTTATGGTTAATCCGGGGTTTGCAAAAAGGTGCAAATGAAGCTGCAGGAGTTTCAAAACATAGGCTACGTACGATCACTGTTGACCAGACAAGTTGTAGGTCGGACGATGAACGTAGGGGAATAGTTGATAGGAGAAACTATCGACCCGAATATAGCTCCTCCTCATAGACCATGTGGATCGTGAGAAATGGGGATTGCAGATTCAGTCACAGAGTCAGACACCACACCTGCTCAATCCCAGAGGGGGTAGACTTTTGACGTCATAGGGAAGAATTAACTCATTGATAAAGATGAAGTCGTGGTGGGCAGGAGAGCCGTCTAATCCTGAGCGGGCTGGACAGCGAACACACTGGTTAAGGTTGAGTTCTTGAAACAATCTGGCAAAGTGAACAGTGAAAATGGTGAAGTTCAAGATTTACTGAGAGGAAGTTGAAACCACTCACGTGAGTGGCACAGATGAGAGAAGACCGTGGTCCTAGCTGCACGAGGGAGAATGAGTGGTGAATTACCCCAAGAAGAATCCGAATGGATGAGTTGGGACGAATAGGTTAAACACAGAAGCGGCAACAACCAAAAATATGAGATCCGGTAAAGGGATACACGACGGAAATGATTGCATATGATGGGATGTTGCTCGCCGGGGGCGAAAAATTCATTGAGCCTGCACTGGGGGCTATGGCATTCGCATAAACATCAGAGGAGAAGATTTTGAAAGAGATCACAATGGCAAGGGAGTTCTCCCGTTACAATTTTTGATATTGAGACTGTAAACAGAACAGTACATTACTGTTTGAAATGTCCGCTCTTGAAACACCCTGCTTTTGAGGCACATTACGAGCCAACCGAACAGATGCGGTGGAAATATCAGTAACCCATGAAATGTAATGCTGTGGTGTGGTTCGAGGTCCGCGTTGAATCAACCTTTTGGGCGTAGTTGTGCTTAACCTGGGTTCTGACCTCTCGAAGGAGCTGGTTACCACAATTTTCGTGGCCATAGCCACACTGAACGTCCTATGGAAGTGTTTGCCGAATGTCCACGTCGCGGAAGCTAAGATTTTTGCAAGTGCTGCCGGTTTCTGGAGAGGTTCCCAGTTTGATTTTTTTTTTAGAAAATCTCACTAGGACCATCCGTGTTGATATGTCATTTCTGCTACCCTTGCAGAGACCAATGGAGTAATATGTACTTCAGTGATGCGAACCAGTGGAACGTTGACCTCGGTGTCTGATGCATCCAAACGCTTACGCTTTGTAGCTCAGTTCAGGGGAGATGAGAAAGTATTCTGAGGAGGTTGCTAACAGGATGTTCACTATTTCTGACTCACTTGTGAAACTATCTCTGATCTGGCGCGGTGAATGTTGCCAATCTGTCTGTCGGACTAAACTGGCAGACCCAGCTGAGCAGAAGGTTCTTTGTCGCATGCAAAGAGGCTCCGCAATTTGGATGACTGAGCTCGATCAGAGCCGCTACTGAGTCTCGTGTCTCAAAAGCAGATAAACTTGTCAGCCTCGCAGCGTCGCGTCTCTCTCCAGATTATTTTGAGAAGGGTCCGATGAAGACTGTAATATAGTAAGTCCCAGAGTGTCAGAGAACCTTGTTGTTGCAGCGACGTTCCAGTTTTTTTGGAGGGTTCGTCTAACCAACCCGCCTATTATGTTAGTTTTGGTGCATTAGGTAAAGCCGGTGCAGAAGCTGAAGGTCGTGGACCGGTGATCATACGTGAGGCGAGGGTTCCAGTCTCAGTTGAGTTTGTACAGTGGGGCTCTACCGTTAGGAAGGATACGGAAAAAAGTGATTGAAATGCAATGTCGGACCAGGCAATTGCACATGGGTATATTGTGGTGACAGTTAAAGGAGGTGTAGGAGTTAATGCGCGATGGAGCTGTGATTCCGAGCGCAACCACAATTGAGGCAAGAACAGTTTAATGGGGCTGATTTATATTGTCGGACAAGTCGAGTGTTCCCCGAAAATACTGTGCGACAAAGGCTAACTCAATACACTGACGAGTGACCATCATAGACGGCACGGTCACGCGCCAATACGTACATCAACCCTTGCGAGAATCTCTGGCAACCCACCTACGCGTCTCCACGCTCCCAGGCCTACATCCCGCGTACGCGCATCACTGTAATATTCGGCTCATCATTTGGTCCGGCTTAATATGGACTTCATATTGGTCACAAACTCATTAAATATAATCTGGTTGGTGACCGTGTTGGCAATAAATAATGATGATAATAATTATATTAAAAATAATAATAAATATTTTTCAAAGCATATGTGAGAAGCACGCTGGGTTATGCGCGATCACTGCAGATATTTACAAACCATACAAAAACGAATAAGTAATTAGTAGCAAAACGTGAAGCATTCCGTCAAGAAGGACGTGGTCAACAGGCAAATGAATGTAATTTATGAAAACATTGACGCACGCAACAGAGAAGGAGATAGTTCGGTCGCTTCACAGATTTAGTCACAAAAATGGGATGTTACACTAATTTACTTTCTACAAGGTCATGGGATGGACAATTTTTTAAATAGTTCAAAGTCATTCTGGGAAGAATGCCCAAACGCATCTTTGGAGTGTTGTGCTTTCGGAAAATGCCAAGATAGATCGGCTTTGGCGAGGCAGAACGGAAAATCCCAAAATTCAGCAAACGATGTGGGCAGATTCTAACGCAGGACTTCGTCGATTCTCCGAAGAACGACAAAAAGTTAAACATCTCGCGAACTGTTCATCTAAGACGAAGTTCCGCGCGCCCATCCGTCGTAAAAAAAATTTCCTCGCTCAGTGGATAGTATAGGGATCGGAAAGGAGAATGTAATTCCACGCGTTAGATGAAAAAATGTGGGGTCATAACATTTACTAAGACAAACAACGTGCTAGCGGAATTTTTCGAGAAAGAACTCATACGATATTGTTATTTTTGCTATGATTATTGGAACATATAACACTATGTACTGTTTGTTGTGGTGGTTTGTTATGCACTCGGGATTTATTCGGGCATACGGAGAATTGAGTCGACGGTTTGGAGAGCCGCATGAAGTGAGCGTCTGATAACTAAAGCTTACATGACGTCGTTCTGCTGCTATTAAGCGCCGCGTTCACATGTCGATGGGCGTTAAGGTGCTTATCCACGTAATGCGTATCTGACGGCTAAATGTTTCTCGGACCACACTCAAAAAGATCACCAGGGTATACACAGAGTTTGAAGATAGACAATGTGTTTGTTTAAGTAAGGTAGCTGTCCAAACCATTTTAAAACGCCGAATGTTGTTACTGGCTCGGACTTCACTTGGAATTTTGTTCCAAATGTAGGAATACTTTACAAGGAAGAAGTTCGCACGTATATTTTTCCGGGATATCAGTGTTGGTAAGGTGGAACCCTTACTTCTTAGACTATATGGAGGGCTGTGTTGTAAGTGGACGGCAAACACTGTGGTAATCACATCCGAATGTATGAGTTTATACAGCGGTGTCAGGTTCAACTTTAGCCCACGCAGCCAAAGTGGATCACTACCAAGTTTTTCATAGCATTGTCTGTAGGTGAGTGAAGAAGAATATCTTAATAAGCTTTTGGTAAACGATCGTTGAAGGTTTTCTAACACAAGCCTATCAGACTTGCGGAGATCACAGTAAATGAAAGTGCAATACTCGAGTTGAGGCCGAGCACACATTTTGTAGAGCGCCAGCTTCGCGGCTGGTAGACTGAACGTCTTTTTGATACAGTCTATTGTTCTTCTAGGTTTTGCTACCTGGAAGCACACTTGTTCAAGGAAACTGAAGGAGTTTGATTAACGTATTCCTAGATCTCTGACCGAAGTGGTTGTATCAATATTACAACCATCTAGTGAGATGGAGCCATAAGGTAATTTACGACCATAAGTGATTATGTTTTCCCGAAGTGTCCTATCTTTCAAGCTCATCGTGAATTTTTCCATTTGAGCAGTGGACAAAGCCACAGCCTTTTTAGCAGCCGCAGCGCTTGGAGGAGCAAAAGCAACGTATTCATTCAACGAGCTAATTTCTGACTGCATGCCAGATAAAGCTCTCCGAGTTTCAGCCAGGGCTTCTTCTACCGTGGCTACCTGTGCGCAAACATCCTTAGGCGCCTCGCAGCCACACTGGCACATGTCTGATTCCTGTTCTCTCGGCGTGGCGAACAGAACTTCAACGTGGCCTTGAGTGAGTTGCAGCTATCTCGAAGGAGACAGATAAATGGCCGTTTTGAGGAAGTGAGCAAGGCGTGCTGGTCCGCCCTGAGGCCAGTACACTTAAAGTGGTAACAGTGCAGGCAGGTGTGGCATTGCACATCGTTCTGAACAGCCATGCGGCAGCCAAAACGACCACATGCACTCGATCTTGTGCGTGTGATTGTGTCATGGTCTGTGAGTAAAGATGCTAATTGTTAATGAAAAGGAAACACGAGGCTAAAAAGTACGGATATTATCGAACACGAATAATACAATGCGCAATGATTTATTATATTTGACAACGAATAGGAATGATGGTATATAATTTTCTGATGCAATGGGAACCAAGATAGCAAAAATATAAGTGGACAATAACAGCGAAGAAATTTAAACCAAATGTGGAGTTACCCGCGTTGAAAAATTGTGCATACATTGTAGTGAGATCACCTTCGACGCCCCCAAAATTCTAAACTCCGCGCGACGTGAGAGTTGCCTTGCCAGTACCACCGCGCCGGTTCACATTACCTCGTGAATTTACTACAAACCACTAGCACCAAAGTTAGTGGGCCGGCATAGGTGTCGCAGTTTTGCTCATAGCTGCGTGATGAATCAGCACCATCTTTACTATTGTGATTTACATTCACTAGGATAACAATGTTGAGCTATTACAGTTGGGAACGCAGCTTAACCAGTCTAACGCTTGTTTGAATTCTGAAGGTCGATTGGAATTTTCCGTCGACGCACTCTTCCACTCTGGCGACTGCTGTGCGGTTGTACTCAAGGTGCTCTCACTTCCAGCTCCCTAGCACCCCTTAATTGTTACGTTGAAGTCTGTTGTGAACGGTGAGTGAACCAATGAATAAAGTTTGTTTGCAGATTCATCGCTTTCTCCCTGCGACTTCCGATTCACGGTAGCATAAGGTTGGGGAAACCTTGGGCGTACAAATTCATTAGCTTAACACTACAACATTCACTCATCCACCTCGTTC
>QNGE01000561.1:21857-81026 GCA_008508345.1 Paragonimus westermani
GAGGAAGCTGGGGGGAAACGTTACCGTTGATTCTGTTGGCCCACCGCTGTTCGCCGCAAGGGACAACGAAAAAGTCGCCATTCGAGCTAATGTATGGGTGCGTGCCACGCTTGCCAGTCGATCAGGAGATTGGTTTATGAGGAGACCGACGGGTGAGCACGCGTGAATTAGCGGAGGCTGAGAGATCAGCCAACTGAAACTTGAAAAACACACAAGAAGCTTTCAAGGAGCGATCAACTGCGAGGTTATTGGGTCGAAGGACTGTGTTTGAACCTGGATCTAAGGTTAACTACCGAGACCGGCGGAGCGCGGGGGCGACCGGACCCGGATCTAGAAAGTTCCTGGCAAAGTGGAGGGGACCGTATGTAGTAGTTGAAGGTGGTGGCCCAGTGTATTTGATAAAGAATAAGAAAAGTCAACACCGAGTGCACGGAAGCCAGCTTTGTAGATGGTACGACACTCCAATCAGAGGAGAATGCATAACACGTGTGTCAACAGCGCCGAGACCGGCACGCAGATCGTCAAGAGAACGAAGAAAACTTGCGCGTCTTTTGTTACGACACGAAAAAGTTTTGCGGGGAGTGGAGTATAGTGAGGACCGGTGGTCTTAATACGGGAGAGATACAAGAAGGATCATTATTGAGGAGCACCACATGGAATGTCTTTCGCCGCATGGGGGAACGGAGACTTGGTGTCCATGAAGACCGGACCATGCTCAGATCAGTGTTGTGTCAAAGTGCGTGAATTCTTTTGTGGTCCGATTTAACCTCATAACTCGTTTACAGGTTTCCCCGAGAAAAACTTTGCGCCATCCGCCTTCTCAGTTCGCAAGAAATATATAACTGCCACTAACACACTTGTAGATTTTATTTATTTTTTCATTGCGATGATTGACACCTGTTCAAAAACGTTTTTGCGTCATCTTTGCATGTTGTTCGAACTGACTAAAGTGACTTCGAAATAAAATGTAACAAATTTCTGCACGCGATCCAGTCTGCCCTGTTCGTGGCACAGTCGCTTGACGATATTGCGCGAACCATTTACCTAATTTTCTAGCTCCGCTGTGCTCCGAACATTGCCGCAGCTTCGAACGCATCCCAATCGTCCACGGTAATCCCGGAATATTCTTGATTCCCGGACACTGGTAAGTTGGGATATTGTGGTAGTCATCCAGAACCCTCTCTGTGAGTCAGCGATTCAGCGATTTCAGAGATTAGTACACGGGTTTGAGGCTGGGGGCCCAATCTACCCGGATCCAGTCAGTTCGTTCGTTTCGATCTCCGGCGGTTTTCTGTTGACCTGAAAGGCAGTCATACAAAACAGAGTGTAGCACCGCTCTTGGGGATTACAGAAAGTACCAAGAACAGAGTAAAATAATAATCTAGCAGAACAGATTAAATTACTAATCTAACGGTTTATTAAGTAGGTGAGAATCCAATAACACATTGAGACGGTCCTTAGAAGAGCAGCTAACAATCTCTAGTGGTAGGTCGGTCCAGTAGTTGATAACTCTATAAGAGAAGAACCGTTGTCTTAGGAAGGTCCGAGGTCGAAGCTTGTAGAGCTTCTTATCGTGACCTCTTCGATTGTTATCACTTACCAGGGTGAAGAATTGTTGCACGAGTCCTGTGCTAGAGAGAAAGTGTGTAAGAATTAAGTCGCCGCGGAGTCTACGAAACTCAAGTGGATAAAGATCGAGAATTTCGAGGCGAGACTCGTAGGATAGATGCCGTAAGCCAGTGACCATTTCGGTGGCTACTCGCTGGACACGTTCAATGGCGAGTATGTCCTTCTTCAAACCGGTGTAGACGACTTGATTGGCATACTCGAGCAGTGCCATTATGCAGACTCCGTGAAGCGCGTGAGAGGCGTGCTTGTCTATCTGGAGGAAGGCTCTTTTGATCGCCCTGAGTCATAAAACCCCGTTCGGAGGCCAGCTGGTGATGATAATAGAAGGACAAACAGACTACAGTCAAATCCCTAAATCTTCTCTGAGGTCCACTCTCGTGATATCTTCTACGCTTTGTGCGCCCTGCATCACAAATAGGTTCCCGGGGTCTCCTCCGTGTGATTTGTGCGCACACTTATTGTCGTTTAGAGGGAGACTGCAATTATCTGACCAGCACTCAATACGGTCAGTGTCAATCAGCAATGTATTGTGGTAACAGGCATTCCAGATATTTAGGTCGTCAGCACAAAAGAGGTCGTTGCTTGAGATCAACTCATGGAGATCATTGATATAGATCAGAAACAACAATGGACCAAGTACCGATCCTTGAGGGACTCCCACAGAGTCTGAGGATGGAGACGAAAGGCCTGAACCGGCTTTTTTCTGAAAGTCCCGTTACCAAGAAAGGGAGTAATCCAGCTCAGAACTTCTCCCTGGATCCCATAAGCTTCTAGTTTTTGCACCAGAAGACCGTGTGAGATACGGCTGAAAGCTTTGGCAAAGTCGAAGAAGATAGCATCCGATATATGACCATTGTACTTGGCCTCTGTTTGGCTATCCATGAAGATCAACATATTAGTTATGCATGACCGATCGGGAATATAGCCATGTTGAGTCGAAGAGAAAAGGTTATTTAAGAAGAAATGCTTAAAGATGGTGCGTTTTAACAGTCTCTCCATTATCTTGCATGGGATGCTGGTAAGGCTGATCGACTGATAACTAGCAGAAGTGTGACGATCGTCTGTTTTAAATGTAGATGAGACAGTGACCTCTTTCCATGCCTCCGGAAAAGTACCTGTCCAAAGGGCCTGTTTGAACAGATTAAAGAGAGGCAACGCCAAACCCAGGGCCGCTTCTTTGAGGATCCGGGGATGGATCGCGTCTGGTCCCAAGCTCTTTCATTTCTGTAACTTGCTAGCACCCCTATGAATGTCCTGTTGCATTCGTTCGTTCTGTTGCCAACGCCAACTTAGTGAAGTACGCCTGCATTTACTGAGAATAATCAGAGACTGGTTTGGGTCATTATATACTCCACCAACCAATGAGAAAATTCAGCTTCAAGGTCATCAGGCGTGCAATCAAGCAGTTAAAATTAAGTTTTTCCTGCTACAATACGGCACTGGCTCCCGCGCAACATAAAGGAATTTCGTTACAACCATGAAAACAACCGTTATACGTGTGGAGTGACACTTCGTTCGGCCCAACTGCCACAGCTCAGATTAATCATGCGCACTTCGTTCAAATTCCCGTCCAGCTGGCTGCGCCTGCGATGGAAATTACACGCAGGGAGTAAAATCTGCCGTTAGACGGCGATAAAATAAGAAATCATTTAACACCGGACGATAATTCTGTGGTATCGCTCAGGAATGTGATAGTCACCGATTTCCATGACAGAGAGCATCGGGATAGTTTAAAAGATTTGTTTTAGTCGACCGTAACTCGGTTTGTCCTACATTTGGCGCAGAGATCAAAATTAGCGATGGTAGGTGTTGTGACGGTATGAATGTAGTATCTTGTGAAGAATTTTTCCACTTGTGGTTAACATTTGACCTATGTTATCTCATATTCCATTTTAGATTATGGATTATTTACGGGGCTCTGAAGATGTCTTTGAGGATCGCGAATTTGCTAGCTTCAGCGAGTTGAAAAGTTGCTTAGATAGGTACACGAAGGGTCACAATGTTATGTACGTGCTTGGTTCAAGCAAGAACTCAGGCAGTGGACGCTTGAAATATGATCATGTGAGTGTGATTGCCGTTGAGTTTACGTGGTTGATGGCTTTCCGCTGTACAAAATACAAGTGACGTAAGAGCGAGAGCCGTGGATGACGACGTGTTTGGTGAGTTGAGTTCACATACTTCCCACTGCACAGTTCCCGAGATAAATATTGCCAAATACGCTTTATCGTGGTTACGAGACATACCGGGTTAGTTGTTAGCTCTTTCACATTGGAGCACAACCACGACATAAAGGCCTTGCTGTACAATGCACATCCAAGGATTCGTCGGCTCACAGACAGTAAAGTGAACAACTCGAGACATCTTTTCGAGTAAAACAGGCCAACTGCTGAGTTGAAGCAGTATGCTGCGGATGTTTATAGCAAGTATATGACTACCATGGATATTTGCAACACCTGTCATCGGTTGAATCCGCCAGTGATAAGTAAGTGGGTTAGGGTGTACTAATGTAGAAGAAAATCTTCTACAAATCATAAGGAGAAAAACGGCGTGCTGTGTGTCATCAGAGACGACAACAATAGGTACACGCACACATGTTTCGCGCGCAGAGAGCAAGTGCAGTTTTTCAGACGGTTTCCTGATGTGGTAAACGTCGATGCCACTCATGGGACCAACCGCTACAAATAGGTCCTCCATCACTCCATATTCGCCGCTGTAGCCTGAAGCTGTATCAGTTTCTCGTTACAGATGGCCTGGGCCATGAATGACCCGTGACGTACGCCTATGTACGAAGTGAGAAATACGCATCCCCGCGTTATTCGTTCGAAACATTCTGGAAAGTGATGGGGGAACACCTAGGTGTTCATAATGGGTAAAATAGCGGCCCAAATGCGAGAAGCACGAGTGGTCCTTGGGCGCGACATTGTGTTATGTTACTTCCATGTTCGGGATGCCGTGAGGGAACATGTAAATGGATGTAATAAAACTTATAATCGCCATCCATACGAATTCCTTCAGAGGCCGGTATTTGTTTCATCGCATGGCTACTTGCAATAACTCTGAAGAGTGAGTGAACACTTTCGTCTATTTATTTTGAAGGCTTAACCGAGATGTTGCAATAATTCGGCGAACAGACCCCAGCTTTATGAACTACCTCTTGTGCAATTTGCTATATATAAAGCTAAAGTAAGCCATCCATGCAGAGTCGGATGCGGTTCATTTCGGAAATCGAACAAACAACCGTCTGGAGAATGCGAATGGGCAACTAAAGAAGCGCACTCATCACGGAGATCACTTAGCCACGGCCATTAGTAAAAGTTTGCCCTACAGCGAGTGGCTAATGCGGGAGTTTGAGATGCAGTACACCTACGGTCGCGACTGAGGTGGTCAGCTAAAACGTGTACGTTAAGAATGTACTCTCTCGACTGACAACGTTCGCTAGTCAGTTGGTGTTGATGCATCCCAAGGGGCGTGCTCCTCTGCTGCACTTCAAACCGTTGGACGAGTCCAACGTACTCGTGCTTTGTGTAAGGTCAGTTGGTAGCTTCGAGTAATTTAAAAAGGCACACAGTATACAGTGAACATCAGTGACGGCACGTGCGAGTGCAATTTCTATAAGTCCATGTGGTTACCATGTATTCATATGCTGTCCGTATTCAAAAAGCACTTCTATCCATACAATACGTTGTCGCTAACTACGTCCGCATTTGCTCTAGGCCGCTTCCAAGTCAATCGACGATGGCTTGCTGAATACAATCTACTCAAAAGAAGCATGTTCCGCCGAGAGGTGACGGTTGCCGGAAGCGATACATTTCAACCTGATTACAAAATGTTGCATCACGGGTTAGTCAAGCTACACGGTGTAAACCCCCGGACAGGAAGCCGCGTTTTCAAGGTTATCATAGCTTTCATTCACCAGTCCATTGAACCAGCTAAGGCGGCCTTACCACCCACAGACTTCCCCCTTCTTCCGTTGTGGAATGCAAAACAGCCAAGGCGGGAGAAGAATGTTCACATGGGGTGCCCTGTGGATATTGTGGTAACCCCGTTAATACGAATGGTTGTCGGTGCGATAAGGACCAGTTATTTTTCCATGTGGAGTGCATGAATGATGCCGACATATCACACTGCCCCTTCTGCACAGATTAGTTACAACCTCCCTCGCCAGGTAAGTTATGATATCATTAACTATGCATGTTCAGTTGCATCGACCTCGAACACGGTACCAACTACGACGTTGAAACGAAAACACGGACCGTGTGCAGCTCCACTATTCATTGATGATGCATCTGAAGATGAGTTTCGCGTTGTTCCCTCACGCAAGCGGGTCCAAGCGAAAGTGTCGGCAAATGACTACACAGATGTCACTGGCAAACGTGAGTGATACCCAACTTAACATGTTACATACGGTTTAACTGTAAACCAGCATACAAAGCACCGAAAGCATGCAGGCTTCTTGATTTCCGACGGAATATTCCAGATAATGCTGACATGTACGTATATTAATAAATGTATTCCGACATTTCAGTATCGTGACGTTGTGACTATAGAGTGTACGTAAGCTGATCGTCGAACGGTTCACCCCGAATGGCTTCATGCGGTACAGTACTTCACCTCTCGTTAAACCTCTTTGCTCTTCTGAAGACACGTGAAATTCCATCTCATTGGTGATCAGGTAACTGAACATTTACCGATTCGTTGGTTACCTTGAAGCCAAAGCAGCCTACGCCGATTACGGTGAACAATATCTACTCTGAGCGTTATGTTTAGAAGTCATCAGCTGCAGCTTTATCTACTTACCCACGGTGCCTCCAAATTTCAGTGATTTCCAATCGCACGTGGGGATGATCCTGATGATCCAAACTTATCAACAGTCGGCACACACTTCAAGGAATATCGGATGTAAAGTTAAAAAAAGATGGCCTAAAACTTACCCAGTGCATGCTTATTAGTCATTAGCTGCTAATACCCTCTATCTATCAGATCGCAAAACTTTAGCTATCTCATCAACACATTGTAGCGGGATGGTAAATGTACACACATTACAACGATCGCGAACAGTCCAGACGCAATCCAAAACCAGAGAAAAGACGTAAAGAACAACCACAACCAGTGTATTGGCGATACAGAGACGAGGCAGCGATCCGCACGACGCCAATAGCAACACGAAATCAAAGTCCCAACAACAACGCATTTTTCAATCGTTCCAAACAAGTAAGTCCAGGGGGAATCGAATGTCACAGTTCCAGGGACGTTCATGTCGTGTGGAACGCGCCGAGTAATGCGTAGGTGGGCGACTTGAAATAGATAACAAGAGAGGAGACATCAGCGGAAAGTTAAGATCGCATACGCAACAGTTTCTATATTGTTGCACTCCAGTACCCCGGTACCGTCAGTGTTGCTGCAACCACTTTCGGCTGATATTTCGACTGTCTGCTCCGCGATCGGAACGCTGCCAGGTGGTACTGGCAAGGACCGCATCTGGGCTTCCTCCGGCGTTTGGGCTGGCTTTAATGGATTGTAGTGTACCGTAAGTACATCCGCTGTTGGGTTTGTAGTGTCACCAATCACACATACAATGGGTGATCGCACGTGCACAATTACCTTCGGACCTAGCCATGGGCGATGGAATTTGTGCGCAACCCCCAATGGTGGTTTTGGTTTGTACAACCAGACATGATCCCCGATGCGGTAAACTGGCCCGTTTGCTGTACGGTCATGAAAGATTTTCTGATGGTGTTGCGAGTTTGACTGATGCTGGGCGGCAATATAAAGGCGACTCTCGACCGTTCGACGAGCTCCTTGACATAACGTGGTAAACCTATGCATTCGAATGGCGCCAGCGGTGTTAGTACTTCAACTGGCAGGCGCAGTTCGTGCCCTAGGGTTGGTAGTGGAGGCGTGTACCATGTACTCGAATGGACGGCAGTCCTATGGGCTAAGAGACACTGTGGCAGGATTTCGTCCCAACGATCTGACTGATGTCGTTCAATAAGGGCACGTAGAATCGTCATTACAGTACGATTGGTTCGTCCGACTAAGCCGTTACTCTGAGGATGGTAAGGAGTTGTTCGGGTTTTGTGTATGCGCAACATACGACATACTTCTAGGAGGCGACTTTCAAACGCAGCGCCTTGGTCAGAGTGCAGCTCAATGGGTGTACAGAAACGAGGGAACCATTCGTTTACGAACAACGATGTTATTGTAGAAGCTACTTGTTTCTGCATCGGAAAGGCTTCACACGATTTGGTAGAATAGTCGACAATCACAAGAATATATTTATTTTCCCTCTTCGACGTCGGTAGTGGTCCCATCACATCAACTTCGGTAGTGGTCCCATCACATCAACTCTCACACGGTGGTTGGCGCCAACTGTTTGAAGCGGGGCCCTGGGACCTACAGTGGGTGACTTGGTTTGCGCCCAGATGTTACAGTTGGCACAGTTGCGAACAACATCGCCATGTATCTTTGGCCACCAAAAGCGCTATCGGATAGCTCCTTCAGTCCTTCGCTGACCCGCATGTCCAAGTTCTACATGAACCTCTCGGACAACCTTTGAAACCTTGCCAGATGGGACGATTAGTCTGTACGTTCGTTTGGCTCTATCAAATAAATGCAATACACCATCGATAACTCGCAAATTCGCCCACTGCGATTATAAGCAGCGCTCTTCTGGGGATTTGCTCTCTATTTCGAGACCAGTAGATTCTGGGTTTACATCAAGTTGTCGACGGTAGATGTTAGAAATTTACGGATCATTCAGTTGATAGTGTGCCCGCGTAGCCCCAACTGATGGTGTGGACAACATAACGTTAACATTTTCCGTGGGAAAGCGGGACAACGCATCAGCATTCGTGTGACGGCTGCCCGAGCGATAGATTTAGTCAAAGTCGTAATCCTGCAAATATTCCAACCAACGTGCTAACTGACCCTCCGGCTCTCGAAAGTTGCGAAACCTTTGTAGTGCTCGATGGTCCGTTCGAACTTTGAAGGGTTTCCCGAGCAAGTAAGGGCGGAAGCGTTTAAGGAAATTCACCATAGCTAGCTTTTCACGGTGCGTAGTGCGATAACGCCTTTCTCGCTTATCGAGTCGATGGCTTGCATAGGCAATCACGACTTCCCAGTGGCCGACTTCTGGGACATTACAGCACCGATAGCTAGGTCACTGGCGTCAGTGTCTAGTACGAAGGGACCGGCTGATGGCGAGAAATCGGGAAATGCGAGAATGGGAGGGGAGCTGAGCTTATCTTTAGGAGTGTTAAACGCTGCGTTACATTCAGTAGACCATACGAATTTATCACATTTCTCCGTAATTTGATGCAACGGGGATGCTATCTCCGCAAAATGTGGAGCAAATCTCCGATAATGCGGAGCCAGTCCAATAAAACTGCGTACTTTGCTAACTGATTGTGGTATTGGCCAATCAACAACTTCCTTGACTTTTCTGCCATCGTTTTTCACTCCCACGGGTGTGATTCGATGGACTAAGAATGATACTTCTTGCTTCAAGAGCACGCACTTTGTAGGCTTCAGTTTTAGGCCGGCCGTTCGAAGACGTTCGAAAACATTCTTCAGTCTGGAATTGTGCTCTTCTATTGTGGTGGCGTGAACAATAATGTCGTCGAGGTAGATTAAACATTGGCTTGGTACTAAATCTTGCAACACTGCCCGCATTAATCGCTGAAAAGTAGCAGGCGCGTTAGCTAGGCCGAACGGCATTGTTTCAAATTGATACAACCCGGATGGAATGATCAAGCGTGGAGAACCACTTTGCGCCATGCAATACATCGAGTGTGGTATCTATGCGTGGCAGAGGAAATGAATCCCTTTTTGTTATAGCATTCAGACGTCTGTAGTCAATGCGCAACTGTGAGCTCCCGTTCTTCTTTTTAACCAATACGATGGGGGATGCCTAGGGGGAAGTCGATGGGCGTATCTTGAATCATGGTATTCAGTTGTGACTGATAGTGAACAGGAATTCTTCTGGCGTGTCGTCAAAAAGGGTGGCGGTCACTTGTATTGGTTTCGTGTTGTACGAGTCCAGTCCGCCCAGGTTCCTCACTACCGTACTGGAACACGTCGGGAAAGCTGCGTAAAAGGCTTGCTAGCATGAGCCTTTCAGTATATGGCAAAAATGTCCTAGTAAGTAATGGTTGTATCAAAATCGATTCCAGTCCGTTTAAGTTGTCGGAAGCCTCTAGTACGTTTACTGTTCGAGGCTTGCCTTCCACTTGGATATTCTCAGCATTATAACGAAAACGGATTGTCTATGAGGACGGGTCGATCTCATCGCAGTACCGTCGTAGAAAATCCGTTCCTAAAACCGCGCTCCATGGCAGGTGGCTGCTCACTGCAGACTGATATCGAGTGGTTAAACTAGCCAGCTGTACTGTGGCCACCACTCGCGAGCCCGTTTGTAAGGTGGTGCCATTTGCAGTTAATATATGATGGCAGTACTCAGGTTGGACTATTTCACAACTTAATTGGGCTACCACGGCCGAATTTAAAATAAAACATGAGGCACCAGTATCAATCAAAAAACAGATAGCCACATTATCCAATCCACCGTTCACAGTTAGTGGTTGATCTACGTCAGCATTGGCGAGACAGATAACAGAAGGTATAGGTGCATACGACAGAAGTGACCTACCTTGTGTTACTCGACCCGCTACCAGAGGTCGATTGTGTCCGCACTTCTATGCGCGGGAACCAAACCTCTAACAGTAGAAGCAATTATTCGCTGGGGAACTTGGTTGGGGAAAGTTTCCGGTGGCAAAACACATGGGTTCTCTTACTAAAGGGGTGTCACGCATCGACTTCCGCACCGCCTGAAATTCCCGTGTTTTTTTAACTGCCTGTATCGGCGCTGACGCCGGTTTGCGCAGAAATTTTCCATGTAATTCTTGATTAGATAACCCCAGACAGAAACGGTTACAAATCTGACGATCTCTTTCCGCCGGAGATAACTGTAGGAACGCTTTCAGAGCTAGTTCCCGCAGGTCACGAAGGAAATAATCCACCGATTCCGACGGTTGCTGGCGCCTGGCGTGGAACCTTCCGCGATAAACAGGCGCTAATTCTGTGCGCCCGGAGAGTGCTTGTAGGGTTTTAATATAACTTTGGGTGGTGAATCTGGGTCCACACCAGAGGCACGAAATTGCTTCACAGCTGCATCACCTAAAAAACTAAAGATATAGAAGCTCTAAAGCTTGTAATTCACTGCTGGCAAGTAAATTTTGACTTTAAATGCCCAGTCATCGAAGTCATCATCGGGATTGTGAAACGGGGTTGTCGTGGTGATGGTTTAACCCCGCGGCATAGCTTGTTCATTTCGATGGTCGAATCCGCCGATAGCAGGGATGAAGTGAACTCCGGCTCCCTATTCATCCCATCTCTGTCACCAATTTTAACAGGACGATAAATGTATACACAGGGCAGCGATCGCGGACAGTCCAGACGCAATCCAAAACCAGAGAAAAGACGTAAAGAACAACCACAACCAGTGTATTGGCGATACAGAGACGAGGCAGCGATCCGCACGACGCCAATAGCAACACGAAATCAAAGTCCCAACAACAACGCATTTTTCAATCGTTTCAAACAAGTAAGTCCAGGGGGAATCGAATGTCACAGTTCCAGGGACGTTCATGTCGTGTGGAACGCGCCGAGTAATGCGTAGGTGGGCGACTTGAAATAGATAACAAGAGAGGAGACATCAGCGGAAAGTTAAGATCGCATACGCAACAGTTTCTATATTGTGACAATATTTCGCTATTAATTTAGCGCAACTCTTGGCGTCGTTGATAAACGTAGTTTATGCATTAGAACAAACAAATTCCCACAGTAAAATAAGCATATTTCATACTTTCCTAAATATCCTGTCCACAAATACTTCCATGATATTTCAAACCCATATATTAACGGTAAACCAACGACAGCATTCACTTCCTGCGGGTAAATTTTAGCGCGCCTGCTGCTAGTGAGGTTTACCATAATATAGCCAGAAGGCGTCCAATAGAGTACAATCTTTATTATCCAAATCGCCAGTCACATGCAACGCGCGCTCTCTCGTTTATGAGTCATAATTCCAACCCGCAGCAGCCCCCCCGTTTCCGTTCACACGTCGCGTGCACTTCTAACCGGTTTACGTGTGTGACCGGTGCCTCCTATCGGGGGGTTTTCCGCTTGCCATTCCTCGTCTGTTTGTCCGATTTCGTTGCGCGATGGCTCGTCCGGCTGCTCGTGCTGTCCGCCATCCACCCAATGTTGGCCCTGACCGTATTCCAACATCGTGTCGAGATGTTCCTCTAAATGTTGGAAAAACCACGCCTTCGATCTGACAATCCACCACAATAGTTGATATTATTTCCGATGAGCACCACGATAACTGTGGGGCAAGTGAAAATATTATGACTTTAATTAATTTTATTTTCCGGCGTGTTATCTAGTCTTACAACAATTTATTGAAATGTGCGATGTTCCCTTGCCGAATATAACCTCAGCTTATGAGGATAATTTTAAGGCGTTTGTAAACGTTTCTCGCCTCATCACGGCATCTGCACCGGAACATGTATCAAAACAGCTACCTGAAGAAAAGTTAAGCTTCATCAATAAAAGATTGCTTATTTTCTGATATTCCGGACAACTTAACGGAAACTCCCGCGCTGTATCTGGAAGTTGACCCTCCTAACGCCGGCCTTGTTGACGTCCTTCAATACTGAGCGACTTTGACCAATATTCCTAAAGTGCAGGTTGCACGAATTTTGCGCATTTGGAGGATAGAATACCAGAGTTACCGAGTTTTGCGCGAACTTTGCTGTCAACACAAGAAGTTTGCCGGTACGTGACGAATATCCAGGTGAATATGCGCATTCGAGGTTGGCTAATGACGTTGTGTGTGCTATTCTAAGCAGGCGGCTACAGCATGTGGCTTCTGTAGGAATCCGGCTTATTCTGGATAGTTTATCGCCGACGAATGCAGGTTGGTTCACAATTCGGCCTGTGTTCTGCCGCCTGGTTGAACCGATCGTTACCAAGCCATCTGTAGCTAGTGTACATGGAGAAGGAAGCAAACCGGAAGACGTCGATCTTTGTCATTCTGACTTATTGTAAGAACTGCATGACGAGTTATGCAATGGTATGCTGTTCCATAGCGTTGCGGTTACAGCCTGTTTGAAAGCGGTAATCAGTTATAAACCTACTCGCTCCTATATCAAAGAGGTATGTGGGCATGGTGCGTATTAAGGCTGTAACGAATGCGATGAACCAGAAGTATGTTGCGGAGGAAGTTGACGCCAAAACTTGTTCTCGTCGAACAACGCATCGCTTTGCGTCACACGTCCCACATCCCTGTCCCCGTTTGTCACTACCGGTTGGTATGACCTCCACTTTCTCCACTGACTGCACACATTCAGTAGTAAAGTCGTCTAACGTAACTCTGCGAATGGGGAAAGCGAAGTCAGAGGGCCGGGTAATGCTGACGTGCCATTAAATCCCATTGGTTATTGGCAAGCGTCCTGAAAATCTCTCCTGGTCATCATCTGAGTAATCTCTCTGCTGTTCGTCAGTGCTTGCTACTACTGCGGTTGTTGCACCATGTCTAACGTTCTTCACGGGAGCGGTGGCCTCTCGGTAAAACAGAAGAGTTTCACAGTTGCGCCCCTCAGTCAAGGCATTCCAGTCACTGTTCTGTGCAGTGTCGTTTCTGCCCTCTTAATTACCCCCACATCTCACCGTCCTATCTCCTCCGATCCGTCTACTGAAATGTATAATCCAGCCGTTACCCCAATAAAGCCTTGTTCAGCCGCTTCTACTTCGTCTTCCTGTCCACTTTTTGGCAATTACCTCCTAACCATTTGCCCCGCTATTCACACCTCACCGTCAAAGATACCGTGGCCGTCCACTAGTTCATCTGCAGGATCTCTGGCAGCATACTTACCACGAAAAGAGCCTGCTGTACCCTCCAGGCTGCAAATGTTTCAGGAATAGGCTGCAATGCAGGCGGAACTGCTTGAAGAAATGACCATTTCGGAGGAACTTCTGTGACAATCCTGCCTTTTTCTGGATTTAGGCGTTCAGGGTCAGGCTGTGCGTGACAACTGTGCACGCTGTAGTGGACAAGTGGGTATGCGCCCGACCCACATCCACTAACAGTTTGAAACAATCTTCCCGAAGAGCACTCGAAAATTTGTCCCAACATGCATCGGAGTAAGAGAACGCAGTGGGATTTGAAAGCGAACCGTATATTTCCGGAAATGTTTGGAAATAGGAGATGTAGTTAGTTATGGCCTAGTCTGAGATCAACGGCAGCAACCAAGAGAAGGATGAAAAGGAGCGTGAGTTGGGCTCCAGCGCACTCGGTCGCACCAAAAAGCGCGCCAAGCAAGAAGTTCATGGAACCACCAAGTGCGTTAAACAACGCTCGAAAAGGTCCAGGTTGAACGACCTTGAATAATGAGAGAATGGATGAGTCTTTAGAAGAGGAGCAAACATTAGCTGCTTGCAATTAGTTGCACAGTTGAAGAAAGTGACAATGATCTCATATCAGGCCACCTATAGTAGGTATACACAGAAGCATGCGTACAGAACAGACAGGCAATAAAGCACGGTTGCAGCTGGGATCCTTAGAGAAGCCACACGACCGCTGGTCATTACAACACGCTGTGCCAATGAACAGTGCAGCCAGTTTCATTGGACTGTAGGCCAATCTTCAAATACAACCGTTTAGAAGATTTGTGATAGGTTTGCGGCCAATACATTTAACCCAGTTAGATGCAGCGTTTCAGACCAAAGAGTGCTCCGTCTACAAGACTACTGTTTCACTGTTGCATGAGGGGGCCGCTGGATCACAGATAGCAATAAAATTGCTTTATGTCAGAAGAAGAAAACAACGCTTGCAGATAATCCATTATAGGATCTGTAATAGAAGGTTAGTGGTTGCAATAATAACGATATACACTTCAAACGTGAAAGGTATGCTTGTTGAAGTAGCTGGTTGCGTTGTGTTTGATGATTGTTGTGTAAAAATAGAACGCTGATGACCACGCTTCATGTCCTGTTTGTCCTCTCCTCGTTGGTTCGTCCACTCACATTGGAATGCCTCTTGATAATGATTACCGGCCTTTCCTGCAGACTGGCACGACCGATAAAGTTGCGCTCGTGACAACTCGTTTCTCTCGTGAATGTCAGTCTTAATGTATTACAAAATATGGATATCGTCTATTTGTAGAAGCTTGTTCACGCGCAGTTTTCCTTCCTTGCTTTTCCTTGCCGGACCTTTTTTATGTACCTTGATTTCATTTGCGCTTGATAGCTTCGCCATCACGCGACTGTTACATTCGATCATACTTACGTGAACCGTTAATCTCGTTACCTGTATATTTAGTGGATTCAATATCGAGGTTTGTTGTTATCTTCCTCTATCCGGTTTACCACAATTTTCTTGAACGTTAGCACCTTATTAATATGAAATTCGTCAATACGGCCGTCTTCCCTTTTGGATCTGAGTCTGTCACTCGACGGGCCCAGGATTTATAGATGCTCGTTGCTTACAGGCGCGGCCATCCTCGATCCGGCTTGTCGGTAGAAGTTGCGAGAAGATTAAGCGTTGCCCGAACAACCACTAGACATCCGGGATCAACACCGTTTACAGGAAAACCTGAGGGCTTCCGGTGTCTAAATTTGAATGCGAAACTTCTTCCAGCGGATATGGAAAACTTTGTTGTCTTAGTTCAGGATGCTATAAAGTGGCCTGTGATTCCTCGGGCCGGAAAGGTCGCACAGTCAGATCGACTGTGCCTGGCCTATGGACAGACGTTGCCACCGTCTTGGGTTAATGTCACTGTACAACGCAGGTCAGTTCACGCTCTCTCCCAGTCGACCAATTACACTGTGGACATACCAATGTCGAAACTTCATCGTGCGTGTATGTATTGCATACACTATGTTACCATGGTTGTTATGCAATGAAACAGTGACCTCCCTAGTACTACTATCATGACCGATTTCAAGTTGAAAATCATAACACCGTATTTTGTGAGGAGGAATTGTGAAATACATTTCAAACTCCCGCACGCGCAGACATAAATTCCTGTACCATATTCCATTTAGCCTTCGTGGTCAGGGATTAAGATGAATTCTACTACATGTTTCTAAAAAAATAGAAATCCCGTGCATGTCGCTGACGGGATGGCATTACACTTCCACCATTTTTGATAAGTTTATCATTCGGTTCACGATTGACAATCTGTCAGNCGTCAAGCTAGCGAGGCACGGAGCGAGTTGTGTGTTAGCCCCGGGACGGATGTTACAAATTGTGTAGCTTGACTAAAACAAAAGTTGGTACAAAATCAAAATCATAGAAAATGTACAGATGAATGCGACTATCAAAATATCATTTATTATAGTCGCTACACTACATCTTGCACTTGTCTAATTACATATATGTCATTGGGTAAAATTTCCAAAGCTTAGGTGATCGCGCGGAGGCACGGTGCTTTGCCAAAGAGGCCGAACTCCATATTACCACATTAGGTCAAACTACTTTGATGTGCGCCGTCCAACAAAACTGTTCATACGCAAGGGAGCTGACAGATTGTCAATCGTGAACCGAATGATAAACTTATCAAAAATGGTGGAAGTGTAATGCCATCCCGTCAGCGACATGCACGGGATTTCTATTTTTTTAGAAACATGTAGTAGAATTCATCTTAATCCCTGACCACGAAGGCTAAATGGAATATGGTACAGGAATTTATGTCTGCGCGTGCGGGAGTTTGAAATGTATTTCACAATTCCTCCTCACAAAATACGGTGTTATGATTTTCAACTTGAAATCGGTCATGATAGTAGTACTAGGGAGGTCACTGTTTCATTGCATAACAACCATGGTAACATAGTGTATGCAATACATACACGCACGATGAAGTTTCGACATTGGTATGTCCACAGTGTAATTGGTCGACTGGGAGAGAGCGTGAACTGACCTGCGTTGTACAGTGACATTAACCCAAGACGGTGGCAACGTCTGTCCATAGGCCAGGCACAGTCGATCTGACTGTGCGACCTTTCCGGCCCGAGGAATCACAGGCCACTTTATAGCATCCTGAACTAAGACAACAAAGTTTTCCATATCCGCTGGAAGAAGTTTCGCATTCAAATTTAGACACCGGAAGCCCTCAGGTTTTCCTGTAAACGGTGTTGATCCCGGATGTCTAGTGGTTGTTCGGGCAACGCTTAATCTTCTCGCAACTTCTACCGACAAGCCGGATCGAGGATGGCCGCGCCTGTAAGCAACGAGCATCTATAAATCCTGGGCCCGTCGAGTGACAGACTCAGATCCAAAAGGGAAGACGGCCGTATTGACGAATTTCATATTAATAAGGTGCTAACGTTCAAGAAAATTGTGGTAAACCGGATAGAGGAAGATAACAACAAACCTCGATATTGAATCCACTAAATATACAGGTAACGAGATTAACGGTTCACGTAAGTATGATCGAATGTAACAGTCGCGTGATGGCGAAGCTATCAAGCGCAAATGAAATCAAGGTACATAAAAAAGGTCCGGCAAGGAAAAGCAAGGAAGGAAAACTGCGCGTGAACAAGCTTCTACAAATAGACGATATCCATATTTTGTAATACATTAAGACTGACATTCACGAGAGAAACGAGTTGTCACGAGCGCAACTTTATCGGTCGTGCCAGTCTGCAGGAAAGGCCGGTAATCATTATCAAGAGGCATTCCAATGTGAGTGGACGAACCAACGAGGAGAGGACAAACAGGACATGAAGCGTGGTCATCAGCGTTCGGGTAACACCAGAATATCTACGGGGCACCTCACTTCGTTTTTTTTGTATTGAGGTACGGAAAAAGGAGGGAGTTTGTCTGTGGCATAACCGCTTTAGGTTCTTCTGTGGACTGGTGCATAATAGCTAGTATAGCCTTGATATAGCAGTTTTTAATCCGGTTGAAATGCATTAGTTCGATCGGCAGTGACCTCTCGACTGAACACAATGCTTCTGGGCACACTGTATTCTGCAAGCCACTGATGGATTGGGAAGCAGCCGAGAGCAAACGCGATCATAGTTAGCAGTAACCTACTTTGCAGATAGAAGCGCTTTTTGAATGCGGACAGCATATGACTGCATGGTTACCAAATGGACCTGTGGGAATTACATTCACTCTTGTCGTCACTGATGTTCGCTGTGTATTGTCTACTTCCATAAATTTCAAATACCTTGAATTTGTTCAGCCTTTTGAAATGCAGCAGAGGAGCACGCCCATTGAGGTGCATCAACACCAGTTGACTGGGGAAAGCTGCGAGCCAAGAGAGTATATTCTTACAGTACAGGTCGATGCTGACCACCTCCCGACGGTCACAACCATAGGTGCACTGCATCTCAAACTCATGCATTAGCCACTCGCTGTGGGGCAAAATTTTACTAACGGCCGTGGCTAAGTGATCTCCGGGATGAGTGCGCTTCTTTAGTCGCCCATTAGTATTCTCAAAACGGCTGTTTGTTCGACTTTCTAAGCGAACAACATTTGGCTGTGCATGGATGGCCCGCTTGGGCTTTATGCAAAGCCAATTGCATATAAGTTAGTTTACGAAGCTCGGGTCTGTTCACCTGCTTATTGCAACACCTCGGTTGAACTTTCAAAATGGATAGACAGAAGTGTTCACCCACTCTTCTGCGTTATCGCAAGTAGTCATGCAATGAAAGGAATATCGGCTTTCAAATGAACTCGTTCGAATTGTGATTATAATGTTAGTTACATCAACTTACATGTCTTCTAACAGCACCTTTGACATGGAAGTAGCATAACATCTTATCGTACCCAAAGACCATTCGTACTGCTCGCATTCGAGCCGACATTTCACTCATCACAAACATTCTGAAATGTATTTGGTCTTCCATCACCTCCCGGAATTTTTTGTACAAATGATGCAGGGAAGCGTACTTCCCAATTCAAACATAGACATACATCACGGGTCGTCCAGGACCAAACCCGTCTGTAAGCAGAAAGTAATATAGCTTGAGGTTACAGCGGCTAATGCGACGTGATAGAGGACCAACTTGTCGCGGCTGGTTCCATGCATGGCATCGACGTTTGCCACATCAGGAAACCATCTGAATAAATGCACTTGATGTCTGTTTGCGAAACATATGTGCGTGTATCTATTGTTGTCGTTCTCGATGACACCCGGTACGCCTTTTTTTCTATGTGATACAGAATTCGTGACAGATTTTCTGCAATGATAATGTACACAAACCCACTTACATATTGTTGGAGGTTTCAACCGATGACAGGTGTTGCAAATATCCATGGTCATTATATACATACCACAAACATCCGCAGCATACTGCTTCAACTCAGCAGTCGGTGTTTTGTACTCGAACTGATGCCTCGAGTCGTTCACTTCACTTTCAGTGAGTCGAAGACTTGTTGGATGCGCGTCCTGCAGGAGGGCAGCCATGTCGTGGTTGTGCTCCATTGTGAAAGAGCTAACAACTAACATGGTTTTCCTTCTAAGGACGTTGAAGCATGATTGGCAGCATGAATCGCGGGAACTGTGCAACGGAAACTATGTGAACTCAACTCACTGCCTGGTTTTTTCCTTGAACCAAGCACTTGTAAACCACTGTAATCCTTCATGTATTCATCTAAACAACTCCTGAAGCTCGAAAATTGCCAGTCCTCAAAGACGCCTCTGAAGCCCTGTAGATAATCCATCATCTAAAATGGAACGTAGGATGAACTCGACTTCCCTTGCATTAGGCCGACAGGTTGTGTATCAAGGCATAACCCATCAAATTTACATATCATGCATCGTTCATCAACAAGGTACTGTCAAATATTAATCGACCATTAAAAAAATAATTCATAAGAAAGCGCAGTTATACCGTCACAACCCCAACCATCGATGATTTCGAGCTCGGCGTCAAATGAAGAGCAAACCGATTAACGGTCGACTGAAACAAAACGTTTTAGGTCTGTTGATTCCTTCTATCACGGAAATCAACGATTTTCAAATTCCTCGGCGATACCACGGAAATATCACCCAATATTCAATGATGTCTCATCTTATTGTAGTCAAACGGTATATTTTACTACCTACTGATAATTCCCAATAAAAAGGCTCATAATCATTTCCAAGAATTCCAGTGTAAGGAGAAAAACCAACGAGAAAGTGATAAATAGGGCAGGGACCGTGGTCATCAACGTTCTATTGACACTCAACAATCCTCAAACGCTCAACGCAACCAGTTACTTTGACACCAGATCTATCTAGTTGAATATGGTTTTTTCATATAATCAAGTAGTTGAATCCTGCGTGTGTGGGATTGGGTACTTATCAGGGACAGTTGCCTTGTTGATTCGCGACGATCACTATATGAACACCAGTCACCTGACTTCTAAGGGACCAAACGCAACAGCGAGGCCCATGGACTGTCGAAAGGGCGTATTATTCCGAGTCCGAACTTGTGCTTGAATTTTACGTTGGCGAGTTTGGGTTTGTGTGGAGCTAGCCGGCGAAGCCATGATGAGACGGAAGATGCGAATGTGGCGCATGATATTAGATATTACTGCTGGCATGCTGTTCAATATGCGAACGAGCAGTGGAAACTCTGAAAAAATCCATAAATTGCCCAGGGGCGATGGGTTAGAGTTATATGGGTGTTATGGCCGCATCCGTTGTATGCATTTCTGGTATGCTTAGTGTGACGAATCTCCCACAAAGTTTCACTGCAGATAAGGTGAATTACCCAAGTAGCAATAATTCAGAAGGCAACGAACAGTGCAATACTATGTATATTGCCACGACCGAGTAAAAGCAATCGTACAGCCAGCAGACGTCCTGCATACAGCGCGCGGAAGGGAAGAGTGAAAAATTTTCAATTAGCGGAAATAGGACATACCACTGGGCTAAACAGACGTGCCCAGATCGGGAGTGTCAAATTTTACAACAAAATACCAACAAAAGTTAAGCCATTATAGAGGTTGCTACATTAGCCCAGTGTGCGGTCGATTGTCACATGACATTTCGTATCTACCAGAATGTTGAATTGCTGGAGAAAACCGATGCAGGTTATGACAAAAGATGTCGCGGCAATTATATGCACCTAGCGGATTGTCCACCGGAGGTCCAAATGAAGGTTTAAAGAACTTTACCTCCAGGTGGTTATACGAGTGTTGTGTGCGTTACAGAGCTGCGGGCTGCAGTGGTTCAATACCTCCTCTTTTATGAACTGAGATACCCTAGCATGTGCCGCGATATTGACCAGGAACGGTTTCTGCATCCCATATAAAGCTGGAGGGACAGGGAGAGTCAGCGCTGACGGAGTTGTTTGCCATTACGGGTCTGTTACTGGCTTCGTATCCTCTCGATGATGTTCAAGTTGAGGGTTCGACGCACTGTTTGGCTCGGTTATAAAAACGCTAATGGTACCAACAGCAGTCAGTTTTTGACCGCAGCATGTGTCGTCTGGGTGGTACACCAAGTCAACAACCTGGGGAATGGCTTGGAAAAATTTTGCTTGAAACGTGCCACAAGGTTGAAATTTCAGATATTAGAACCTGAGTGCCTGTTAGACCATCTTCCGGGATAACCAGATTGTAGGGAAGACGCGTGCCTATTGTTGCACGTGGAGTAGAGTGTACTACACTCAAGCACCCAAGTAGTGGTTGTAAACGCTCAACTAGTTGGTCAGTGATTTTCGTTGTCGGCGATCCTTTGTTAACAAGCAACGAGAACTATCTTCTGCTCTGCTACCGACAATCTCTCAAGCCAGAGTCCCCGGAGAAGGGATTTGTCCATGTACGAGTTGTCGATGAATCGCTGTATGTCTGCTAACAGCGATGTAGGTGTTTCCCACCTAGTTTTAGGTCGTGGATAAGTTGTCGCATTCGGGCCCTTGCACAGGGTGTAACTCAATTAATAAGTGTTTTAGGGTATCGTACTTGTGCCCTACCGATTCGTTTACTATAACATCGGAAGCCTGGCTGACAACTGGCAGAACCTTGTTTGATGGGACAAAATTCCGTTGTTGAAAATTACTGTCCCCGGGGGTGGGGGGCGAAAAAATAGAAGATGATCGATTTCTTAAAACGGAGGGACCACTGAGACAATAATATCGAGGGGGTGGCTGTCAGAGTGGTTATATAAAATCTCATATATTGAGTAATGATTACATAGTTATCAGCTATCGAGGAAAATTATTTAAACCGAAGTAGAAAATATATGTAAACTGCTTTACCTAGAAATTACACATGAACAAAGGAAACAACTATTGACACGTGAAGAAATCTAATAAATTACACAAGAACGAAATGACCAAGATTCGAACGATGGCTGTAATGGAACGTCCAAACCTGACGGGCTCATTAGCTGCTGTAAATATCCAGCAGAATAAAACTCAATCAGTTCTGCTTGTCGAAAGTCTCACAACAATGCAAAACCCAAGACAGTGCCTTAACTTCACACATTGTTACAGATCCTGAAAAGTAGTGAACAGAGAAAGCACGTCAATTTAGCGAGGCACGAAACTTGTTGCGATTTTAACCTCTGTAGAGTTGAAACGGGCTATGGCCGGCCAGTAACGAATAACGCAACGAGTAGACAAGAAGTACATTGCCGACACGCGAAATCGACGTGAGAGCCAGCGAATAGCAAGAAGAAACGTTATTACAGCGAAACGACAAGCAAGCAGGCATCGGAGCCGTACGTTTGAGAGCGCGGACGACTTGCCGGTCATCACACTCGTTCAAACGAACAGTTAAGCGCACACAAAGTCGGGGAGGAAAAAGAGTAGGAATTTTAATCGTAACTTTAACGCAGTCAGCAATAAACAAATAGGGTCGCCACACCCCCGGACAGATATTACCAACTAATAGTTCTACTAAATCATCCGAAATGTAAAATAAAATGTGTGCACCAAAAACATTGTTTATTGTGGTCACTATAATGAGGACCTCTCCGTCAGTACGGATCTCATGCAACTGTGGACAAAAGCTGAAAACGATAAGGAAGTTCCTTATAGCGCCATTGGTAGCTAATTGGGCGGAAGACTGACAGCGGTCAGAAAATTACACTTAATTCCCGAGAACGTGAATATCGAGTCGAACGAAGGTGAGAGAAAAGTGTTAGAAATGTACAGTCAAGCAGCTTCCGGAAGCTCTGTCACCTGGATGGGTAGGAAATAAGACAAGTGAAAACGTTTTTTTCCTATTTAACCAACTCCAATGTGCCTTGCAATCGCACTCGCGGAAGGTCATAGCGTGTACAGAAAGCATGCACAGCTGCTGCTAACAGCCCAGGAAGCAATGTTCACATTATTGGCTCTTCATCAAAACGTGACATGTTGATATACCACAGCAAATGTGGCTAGTGCACTAAAGCAGTTTGTCAAGACTGGTTCTGGAAAAAGCCAGGCAGTCCTGAGGATCACTAAAAGAGGAACTGACTGGGAGTCTGTGAAAATGCGCCCTGTCACACGGGCTTTGAAAGCATGCTATAAGATCCACAGTAAACCGATGGAAATCTGCTGCGACTTTCGCCCTACCCTCCGGTGCTATACCCAGTCGAGGATGCATGGAGTGCAGTCAGACATCGAATAAAGCAACTGATGTGATAAACGTATGACCTCTTTCTCACTGGCGACTCACCGGACATGCCATTCCAATGTGAAACACATGTGGTGACAGTAATATGTTGCTACGGTATGATAGCAGGCGTCCAGTCATTCTGTTTGCAAGTACTCAACAATGAAGAAATCTGATCAGGATATTCTCTCATTTGTATTTCGACATTAAAAATCCGACGACATAGTGGCTGTAGTGTTTTTGGAAAACAAAACTGTTATGGAGCAGAGCAATGGGGAGAACACTGATGGAAAAATTTAATCATATCACAAATGGTGGTAAGTCCGATTTTGCAGCGAATGTCTCAGAAAATATTAGTAATGCAAGGTGAATGGATGGTGTGCATCCAGTACTCGGCTTCCATGGTGAATTGTTTGAATGATCCATGACAAACTACCGATTAACACACTCACATTTAGCAAACCACTGTCACTGTGTATCCTCATATCGGCCAGCCATAATACGAGAATGGCGTCACCCGTGCTTAGTTTACCTTTAGTCGTACTGTTCTATTGGCACTGCAACCAGCAGACTCTTAAGCCACGTACATGAGGTGGCTCATCTCACCTGAATCACATTGAGGCCATCTAACGCCAGAGTGGACTTACAATGATCTACCACTCACTCCAGATATTATTAAGTAACTCCTTGGTTAGGCCACAACTAGTTAAAACCAGTTATCGGTTTCGCAACGTTTCGACCCTCTCTGAGGTTTGCAGATCGCGATCGATCGACTTCTTTGGACACCTCAGTGCTGTCCACAGCCGTCACGAGCGCCACTGACTTGCCACCAGCATGGCTATCATGCAACTACTTCAGAAAGGGCCTGTCCGACCTATTTAGACGTTCGGGCATTGTCGACCGAAAACTATGCCAATCTGAATGTGCATGTACGCACTGACAGAAAGCAACTTGCCGGGTATGATGTCCGCATACGCCTTTAGGCTACATTCACATTTCCCCCCTTCTGTCGCCATCGCTGAGGTGAGAAAGGTGTGCGGCACGGCTGACCAATAAGAACGACAAGTGGCCTCGTCGGTTCTCCGTGAGTCATAAGGCTCGTTGGGTTCAGATGTTCGTCACCTTAGTTTGGTCGGACGAATTTCGAGCGAGTTCTAGAGCCTTTCAGGCAACAAGGTGCCTTAATTCCTTAGAAGTAATTGCCCGAGAAATGGAGAGTTTTGAGAACCGAACCGGATCATGTTATAGAATTCGATCAACTGAGCCAAACAGTGAATGCAAGACGTCGTGCGTTCACAAAGAACAACCTTTCTGCCAGACCCAAAGTTTAAAACAAAACTGTTTCGGAGAGATGGGATGTGCATCCAAGTCGACGTCGTGTGACCGATGACGAACAACGTTCGAGTCGTGGACTTGAACAATACAGCTAGCTTTGATGTACCGGGCTATATACGGTTGAAAATGGGCACATTTGTAACCGTAAAAAGTATCGTAAACATGCGCAGGAGGTTTTTTGGGAAACAGTGCGATTCTGACTGTTTGACGAAGTTGACAGAGTTGACGAAGTTGACGGAGTCTACATAAGACCACTGCTCGAGTATGCCAATCAAGTCGTCTACACCGGTTTGAAGAAGGACATACTCGCCATTGAACGTGTCCAGCGAGTAGCCACCGAAATGGTCACTGGCTTACGGCATCTATCCTACGAGTCTCGCCTCGAAATTCTCGATCTTTATCCACTTGAGTTTCGTAGACTCCGCGGCGACTTAATTCTTACACACTTTCTCTCTAGCACAGGACTCGTGCAACAATTCTTCACCCTGGTAAGTGATAACAATCGAAGAGGTCACGATAAGAAGCTCTACAAGCTTCGACCTCGGACCTTCCTAAGACAACGGTTCTTCTCTTATAGAGTTATCAACTACTGGACCGACCTACCACTAGAGATTGTTAGCTGCTCTTCTAAGGACCGTCTCAATGTGTTATTGGATTCTCACCTACTTAATAAACCGTTAGATTAGTAATTTAATCTGTTCTGCTAGATTATTATTTTACTCTGTTCTTGGTACTTTCTGTAATCCCCAAGAGCGGTGCTACACTCTGTTTTGTATGACTGCCTTTCAGGTCAACAGAAAACCGCCGGAGATCGAAACGAACGAACTGACTGGATCCGGGTAGATTGGGCCCCCAGCCTCGAACCCGTGTACCAATCGCTGAAATTGCGAGATCGACTAAATTTGACAGGTTTTTGTTGTATACTTTGCGATGCTCATAACCAGCTGACTCGTAAAGGAAGAACAGTATGTATTATACCAACGTTACTCAGAATTTCTAGGAATAGGTGCTGCGTATCGGAAGTGTTTCGAACGGTGCAACTTGTTCATCTTGGTAGCGGTGCACGCCTTGTTTGTCAGACCCATCTCTGTGCGATCCGTGGCGGTGGATGATTCCGCAGTCATTCAGGCAGCCACTGGTCGAGGAATGCCTGGTGTCCAAAAGTTCCTTTATCGAGTTCATATTTTACACAAAGTTTTAACTTGACTATATTGATTTACCCGTTACTAAATAACTGTGACGTTTCCTAAGCACCCGATCATCATCTCCACCTCGCGGTACAGAAGCCAAGTCGTTGGTTATGTAAATGTGCACCGGTTGGAATCCACCAAATTGACCCGATAATTTACGGGTATCTGCGTTCCCGGTTAACCTCACGCTCATCTAAATGGGTCCAATGTAGATATCCGGTGGTCCTCACGTAAGGCCAAAGAGACTAATTTCGTGGAGGTCACGTTTCCTAAAATCAAATGTCACGGATTACGGAGGTAAACAACATCTGACCAAACTTTCTCTAATAAACAGAAATTACGCAACCGCAAGCCGCCCGTTGGATTTCATCGCTAGTACGCAACGGTTGAATATACTAGTAGGACTGCTAGCATCGACAGCCCACAGTCTCATCGCCCGAATAGTAGTTAATCATCCGCCAGGACAGACCACGAAAATGACCGTAGCATGAAAGTTGAGCAATGACGTTACGGAAACCTAGACAACACGGTGAACTGGATGTGCATGTGAAGGTTAGTACATTATGCATGAAACATTGAATAAAGAGGATACATTAATACCATTGTGAGAGGTAAGTCCCAAATAATTTTGGATTAAAAACCAACCTGGCTACTGTAAATTCGCCCGTAATTGATGAAAGTGAACTTTGGGAAAAAAGTGGCTCAGTATTATATATATGTATATATTCGTATATAATTAAATGTAAAAGGCGAATGACATACATAATAGGGGCACGTATTACCATTGGTAGTAATGCCAACTATGGGTCTGGTGCGAGATACACATATGTATTTGCCAGTGCGGTTTTTTCAATGCACTGTATTTTATGGTTATTCTCATACACTTTGTGAGCACGGAGTTTGTGATTCACAGTTCTGCACATGGATTGCCCTAGAATGTTAATCACGTCTTGTTTTCTGCTGTGGCGCACATGCAAAACTGCATGGCATCACGAAGGGCGACTTGCGAGTGATCCGTATACGACTGTGTATAGTCGAATTAATGAGGAAATTATGGTGATGAAGCCAACACTCTGTTTACGTGTTAAAACTGCGTCGTGTCGTTATACATCTTGCCAGCACGTTCATGCGTGTGAGTACTGATCGAATTGAGCGGAGCGGTGGTAAGGGGCATAACACCCCCCTTATAAGTATAGTGTTTTTTCGCTCTGTTAGTGCGTCGTGTCGTCCCACCTCCTGCCAACATGTTTTATTGGAACATGTTATCCGTGATGAAGGCAACTTGTTGCGTTATCGGAATCGGCACGGACAGCTAGTTCAAAAATGTCGTCCAGATTAAGGTGCTTCGCTTTCTGCAAATCAGCTCCGTCTTGAAAAATGACATCCAGGAAGCGAAAGCCCATTTGCCTGGGTCAACACGAAACATTCGCGTCATAGGGGCTTTGGCTAGGCGATTAGTAACTGGGGTAACACGTTCATCAGAAGCATCTATACTCACAGTCTGCACAGCCTTAGAGAAGTCAGTTTGCGAACAAACACTATACTTGTAAAGGGGTGTTACGCCCCGTACCACCGCTCAGCCCAATTCGATCAGTACTCACACGTATGAATGTGCTGGCAAGATGTGTAACGACACGACGCAGTAACGGGGCCACAAAATAGAGGTGCCGAGCGATGCTTATTGTTCTCACTGCATGGATATGGTACATCAAATCGGAGTCCACAAATGACAGGAAAAACCTAACACAACACGACGTGCCTCAGATTCTACGGGAAAAGGGTTAGGTTTTGACCAATCTCTTAGTGACTTATTAATCTGTTCCGTTCATGAGTGCAGCTTTCTATTATCTGCGGTTTGGTTAAAAAAATACCATGGCGACAGAATCTGTTTGGGAAACATCGTATTTTTACTTTGTCCATTTGCACTCACCGATGCAAGCTGGTTGTCAAACCAGAATTATCGCCCAAGTTCTGAAACAGTTGCAGACGTGTGTGAATAGCCGGGTGCCATTGACCGTGCTGGCTAAAGCACTGGGCCGATGGGGCCGAGCGACCGTACTGGGGATGCACATAAACCCCCCTACCCACTGTCAGCCGATCTGGTCTTGGTTTCAGTGGTGTATTGTGCCCGTTCGCTTACCTGACTCAGTTGGAAGGCGGGCCCGTTGATTAAATCCTTTGATCCGGAATCCGGACTTTTGCCCCGGGACATGCGGTGCTGCCTGGGCTACGTCTGGTCCTCAAGGCCAGTGACGTGCGGTGGTTGTTATCGCGACTGTTAGCGGGCTAGGCGTGTCTCGTGCGGCATGCCGTTGTTCGTCTTTTCAGTGAGCTTTCGTCATGCTGCTCAAGTGGTACTTACACGGGTGTATACACGTTGTGTGAAGAAAAGTACGTCTTTGTGGGGGCTTGGCGACAGTTTGTTGAAGGTATGTCGATTGGGTGCGATGTGTGGGAGAGGGATTGGACCGGCGATGGACAAATCGGCACTTTAACAAGCTATCAAGAGAACGGCGGTCCGTAGGACGAGGTCATTCTATGCAACATGGTGATCAAGAGAAATTCTACTGCTTCGCGCTCCATTACGGGCGCCTCCAAAGTACTTATTGAGACGGTGTTCTATCTATGCTCATTTATTCCCCGGCACAAGATTATATGTAAATTATGGTGGAATTCTTTGATGAGTTCCTCAATGAGTATTGTATGCACGAAGACACCCGCTAGATACAAGCCATCGGCAATGAACCTGCCTAGGACTGACTGAATCATGCGTGGTAGTGGAAATTCTACCTTTTATTATTCTAGGAGCAATGTTAAGTCGGCCGGTTGAATAAATCTGATATTTTGCACTGTTAAACACCACTTGCCATGGTGTGAAAGTCAACATTTTTCATCAGTTGTAAATCATAATATTGTGTGAAATAGACTAAGTCCATATAGAATTATATTCTACGAACGCGGTTGCAGACAGTTGTAACCTGATGATGTATGCATGTTGTGTACTTTCTCTAGTACGAGACAAAGCTAAATTTCTTCTACCGCCGTTTTTGACGTCTCCGGGCATCTTAGAATCTTTCCGTTCATCAGCTCGTCTCAGAGAGGAACCATTTTTACTTGCGATTTGATTGCTTGGTTCGATTTCCATGTTAACTACCTCTTGTGTGTGCGATTCTGTGAAGTGCACTAGTTACCGTTGGTGTGGAGAAATTAGGCACAACATGGAGCCAATTGAGCTGCCGTCAGGTTCACTTGAAGTGAATGGGCTCCATTTACACATTTTGCCGGTTGCACTGGTGCATTTCTCGGATGTCTGAACAGTGTTCGTGTATTTGAACACTTCTACACATCGACTTCGTTTGTGAACAGGACGAATGTGATTGTTTGGTGGATAACCCTTTGCTCGATTACCTTATGGACTTTGAACATGGAGTCCACTGTTGTTGGGGGGGGGTATACCAAAGTTTTAACGCGTAAACAGAGTGTTGTAATCGATTACAACACTCTTGAGGAAGGCCACCCGAAGTGGTTGAAACGTAGAGTACTACAACTTGCTCGTAACGTTGTGTTATACCCAATCTGTTTATCAATAACATGTTAAACACGACGCCCAAACTATTCAACTTCATTCGTACTAAATTTGATGCGGATATCTTACAATAGTGTTGGCTTCATCACCATAATTTCCTCATTAATTCGACTATACACAGTCGTATACGGATCACTCGCAAGTCGCCCTTCGTGATGCCATGCAGTTTTGCATGTGCGCCACAGCAGAAAACAAGACGTGATTAACATTCTAGGGCAATCCATGTGCAGAACTGTGAATCACAAACTCCGTGCTCACAAAGTGTATGAGAATAACCATAAAATACAGTGCATTGAAAAAACCGCACTGGCAAATACATATGTGTATCTCGCACCAGACCCATAGTTGGCATTACTACCAATGGTAATACGTGCCCCTATTATGTATGTCATTCGCCTTTTACATTTAATTATATACGAATATATACATATATATAATACTGAGCCACTTTTTTCCCAAAGTTCACTTTCATCAATTACGGGCGAATTTACAGTAGCCAGGTTGGTTTTAATCCATATCTATTTGGGACTTACTTCAATGCATAAGTTCATGCATAACGTACTACACTTCCACGGAACGATGGCCTAAACGACGTCTTCTTTGTGGAGCACGCTACTGTCTTCACACGTACCTGAAAACGTGACCATCACGGTGACTCCCTGTATGTATTGCATGAACCTCTCTCTGACTTAGGTGTAGTTTGCGTACCTTTGTTTCCGTGTGGAGCAGGTCATGGAATTAGTGTAGGGGACAGGAGCAACTATGTTTCCTTCACTTCCATTCGGTAGCCTTATAAAAAGGGAATGGGAAGACAAAAATAATTCTAAATCGCGGCACCCCTTGAGTCCTATGCCGTGCGGGTACGCCCGTACTTTTAATGCCCATCGAGTGTCTGTTGGCCTGCCCTCCCTCCAGCTTGGCAAATGAGGCCAATCCAGGTTGTTTTATTTGCTCCTTGCACCCGACACATTTGTGTTCTCTCACCTAGTGAGAGCCAGTCAGCTTACTCATGCACACATCAGTTTTGCTATCACATTCACTGTTGGAACTCGGTGAGCACTGTTGATATCGAGACACTCGTAAGTGACAACGAGACATCGGAAACTGGAGAAAGTGTAGAGTTTGACTCGCACCGTTTTGCATCACATGGAGACTACCTGTTTATTTCAGATATTGTAACTGGCATTCAAGCTTAGACAGCATGTAAACCTCTTATCAGACAACAATGACGAAAAAGTGTCTATTACTGGTAAGTAGTCGGGGATTTGGTTTATTTTCAAGTTGACCATCACTCACATTTGATTGCAGCCTTCGCATTCAGAGAGACTTTCCAGCCAGTCTCTTTCGAAAAGAAGCACTAGACACGATTGCCTCATGACTGGAATGGCCGCAGTTCAAATCCCGGCCGTGGCAAGGATATGCACTACTGACGAGCTCTAATGAGAGCGGAACTCGAGTCTAGTGCTTCTTTTCGAAAGAGGCTGACTGGAAAGTCTCTCTGAATACGAAGGCTGCAATCAAATGTGAGTGATGGTCAACTTGAAAAAGTGTCTGTTATGTCTACACTACGCACTGAAGTGAGAACTGAAGTGATGCAAGAGGAACCTTGTGGATCCTAGCCGAGCCAGCATGAAAAGTGCATTACATCGAACAATGAACAGAGTTTACAGTGGGCGGATCGACGAATCAATCCCAAGCCGATGAGGGAAGGACAAAGCATGCCTGGGCAGGCTAGCCAGGGTGCGCACGTGAAATTTGACTAGGACTTCGGTCCTTGCGGGTTCAACCTTGTCAGATTGGCCAATGGGGAGCAGCCAGACAAAAAGCAGACGCGTGCGTTTGTTGGGCGTGGAGACTGTGTGTTGTTGCTTCGTTATCCCTGGACTGACTGTGTGTCTGGTAGCTGGGGTCGTGTGTACAGTGGTATTTCATGCCGCCGCGTGTGTGTGTGTGTGTGTGTGTGACAGCTTGGTGGAGGTGCTGCTTGTGTACCTCCACCCGAAATTCGCATCGCTGGAGACACTGTGAATGGCTGCGGGGATTTCTGCTACCTGGGTAGCAACTTGTCGACAGATCTGTCCGTGGACCGCGAGTTGAGAGCGCGTGTGGCAAAGGCTAGCGCTGCTTTCGGACGTCTTGAAAGGCGTGTCTGGAAGAATCACAGCCTGAAGATGGCCACGAAGTTGTGTGTCTACCGCTCAATGGTGCTGTCTATCCTGCTGTACGGCAGTGAGACGTGGACACTGTATCAGCGGAACGTGAGCTATTTGAGCCGTTTCCATGTTCAGTGTCTGAGGCGCATCTTGGGTATTCGGTGGTCGGACATGATTCCGAACACTGAGGTAATGCGGCGAGCGGACATGGACGGGATGGAAGCCATGTTGATGCTGAACCAGCTCCGTTGGCTCGGTCACGTCCGTCGGATGGGCGATGACCGTATCCCGAAGCAGTTACTGTACGGACAAGTGAAGTCAGGTAAGCGAAATCCCGGTGGCCAGAAGCGGAGGTACCAGGATGTTGTGCAGGTAAGTCTTTCACGTTGTAACATTGATTTTAGATGTTGGGAAGATTTGGCGTTGAACCGGACGGCCTGGAGGAATACGGTTCGGGCGGGCGTCCGAGCGTTCAACGAGCAACTATTGCGTGGTCGCGAGCGGAAGCGTGCGGTACGCAAAGGAACCATCGGTGCCATAGGTCGCGGTGACGTGACTATATGGCGTTGTGATGTGTGCGGCCGCGAATGCGCTGGCCGTTTGGGGCTGGTAGGTCACCAACGTACTCATAGTACCCCGTCGGCGAAGAGGCGGCGAGTACGCTAGGCTCAGGTAGGTCATATCGGTATACTTATTCTACTTCTGTTAATGACTGCATCGGCCAACATCGTGGTCATTGACAATTAATCCGCTCTTCTTTTCAGAAACTTGAGTGTCTGTGGTCTTCTACCCATTCTTCTCTCCGGCTTTGTTGATGTAATGTATGATGAATGGTCTGCCTGGCTTTTCATAGTCCAATGAGAATTTTGCTTTTAATCCCTATCTCCTTTAGGTTGCACTAACCTGCACTCATATACTGCAACGCTTCTTGTATTACTTTTCAGAAATCTTTCTTCTCAGTGTAGATCTCGTCATTGCAGCCTCTCTCTGTTCAGTTTGCGAGAGATGAGAGTTTCCTTTCCTTATTAGCCAATCAAGTGGCTAACCAGCATTGGCCGGCTGGACAGAAAGGCCCCACTGGCACACCTCCCAGTCTTATTCCTTCGGGTTTACACTGGATATGTTGTGTGTTGGTGGAACTGCAATTGGTGCAGCTCAAGCCAGTTGCAGTGATATATAAGCGCAGGCGTCCTTTGGCTTCGGTCACAGTGACAGGCTAATCCGAATCGGATGCCGCCATCCGAGTGTGCATACATGCACATGCAGGAGCGTAACAATGATGGACCGTACAATGTTTACATTATTCCGGATTGAAGATTCTAATGTACCCCGGAAACAAATCATGGTGGTGTGGAATTTTCGTTTCAACGATATACGTCAGGGGTAACTTAATGAAAGGTAGACTGAGAACGGGAACCACCTGCTTTTTTTAATCAAACGATCTGAAACAATGGAAGATCGCTTTCTGTATGGGAATGACAGCATTTTTCTCACTTGCATTTTTAACTGTCTTCGCGAACCACTAGGTGTCATTAGGGCCATTTTGGACTAGTTCCACCAACCAGTCGCACCGAATTAACAGACTGACCAAACATTGTGAGAGCCAGTTTCGCTGACACCTACTGCATCACACCAGCAAGTGAACATTTTTTACGCTTCCCAATGCACTTCACCGGAACCACAAATGGCTCTGAAGCAGGGCGCCCGCTTCATATCTCTTTTCATCTGCTAGTCTCACTGATCTTGGTAACAAGTTTACGTAAAAATCGACGGTACACTTTCTAAGAGCTTTGGAACCTAAAGAGATATCTCGTGGTCACTTCACTACTAGTGGAGTGAGGAAGATCGTTCGCACAATACTACTCCCACCACTACTCAGTAATGGAACATAAACGTGTTTTTGCATATTGAAATAACCACGGGGAAACAGGAGAAGAAACATTGGGATGTAGCGTGGCATGAAATAGTCCTCTGTACATAGAGCAACTGGGCACTGACAACTGTTGCAACCGTGAATTCCTGGGAACAATGTTACATGCAAATGAGCGTGCTTATTCGTTGTGTTGAAGCCCATACCCCATGTGTTGGTCTTCCGAATAAACAATCCTTACGCTGTCCGCGTTTTTGGTTCACGACACTAGTATCCTCTTTTCCTGAAAGCGTGTGTGGTGAACGTAGAGACACCATACTTTTTTTCGCCGCGTTGGTTCGGCAAACCACATAAATTCAGGTTAGCAGAAACCGGCCAAATTTCCATCAGGTAGGACTTTAATCCATCGTATTTTATTCCGGTGGCAATTTTCGAAGCATGAATACTCCTATAGGCAATCAGCGCAAACGTCATTTCCTGAGTATAAGCTTACTTCAGATTAGGTCAACCATAACTCTGTCTGGAACAATCTCACTCTCAGCTGGGTCCGGCATGAATATCTCACAAATGCCGGTGGCATGATGACCGGACTGAACTAAGTGATCAAGCGGCCGTGCATGAAATGGACATCACACCTTTAAAATGTAAGGCGCTACTTCAATAAGGGGATGTCCAACTCCCTACTTTTTCTATTGCAGGTTCACGCATTTGAGGAGCACCGTTTTTTTAAAGTGTAACATTGATGTGTAGTATCGGCAAGAGTACCGAAGACACCTAACGAGTTTGAGAACTTACAAGATCAGTGGTTTTAACTGGCTAGCACCATGAGGTTTCCGAGTATTGGCCTAGTCGTGTAGTATGAAATTCCCGACTGTTCCGACTATTACAATGAATGGATGTTGTTCACCCAGTCAGAGAAATTGTGTTCATTCAAACGGCCGATGTAAATACTTATCCGGTCAAGCGGTTTACCACAGTCAGTGAGGTGCTCGCATCCATAGAACTTCAAGCCTTTCCCCTTATCTACATTTCTCCCGTCATTTTGCCATCTTTTTTTTTCACAATTTTGCTCCTCGAAGAAATTCTTCCTCGATGAGGAAAACAAACAATTTATGACTGATTTCGAACAATTGATAGACGATAAAAGAAGCCTACATATTATTGATGAACATACTTATATATTCCACCAAATTTCCAATGGTAAATATTGGAACAATGTGATCTGTTTCATTTTCTCTGCAAATTCAGGCTGCCCTATTAAGCATGTGTCGGAAAACAGCTACAGAAGCCTAAGCCCCATATATATCTTCATGAACTATAACCGTTGGATGCACCTTAGGTTGTATAATGAGGTTAGACACCAACCGCATAACTCCTTAGGTGATATCGATTGTATTAGTCTTCCGTTGAATTCTTTCATTGACTTCACCCACAAAGTAAGTCGGTCTGACGCATACTTCTTTCCATGACCAACAAAATCCAGTTGACAGGTAAAATCAAAAACAACTGTTTTTTCTTGACCTTACAGCTAACCATCTGGTTCCCAGAAATTCTTGACGATTTGAAATATACTATGAACCAGGGTATACTCTGTAGCCGGTTTTGTTATCGGGGTTCATAAAACTAACGTTGTGTTCCTATTCCCTCTTATGAATTTCTATGCAAACAGTACGTCGCAGGAGGCATTCGTCTACGCACTGGAGTTGCACGCAGCACTGAGTAAAATTTCATTGTTAGTCTTTCACATTCTATGGAATATGGCTAATATCTTTCGCACTATTCCGCGCAGTTTAAACGGATAACGAGATGGGTCTCGAAGTGGAACACGGTTGGCGGCATCCGATTCGGATTAGCCTGTCACAGTGACCGAAGCCAAAGGACGCCTGCGCTTATATATCACTGCAACTGGCTTGAGCTGCACCAATTGCAGTTCCACCAACACACAACATATCCAGTGTAAACCCGAAGGAATAAGACTGGGAGGTGTGCCAGTGGGGCCTTTCTGTCCAGCCGGCCAATGCTGGTTAGCCACTTGATTGGCTAATAAGGAAAGGAAACTCTCATCTCTCGCAAACTGAACAGAGAGAGGCTGCAATGACGAGATCTACACTGAGAAGAAAGATTTCTGAAAAGTAATACAAGAAGCGTTGCAGTATATGAGTGCAGGTTAGTGCAACCTAAAGGAGATAGGGATTAAAAGCAAAATTCTCATTGGACTATGAAAAGCCAGGCAGACCATTCATCATACATTACATCAACAAAGCCGGAGAGAAGAATGGGTAGAAGACCACAGACACTCAAGTTTCTGAAAAGAAGAGCGGATTAATTGTCAATGACCACGATGTTGGCCGATGCAGACATTAACAGAAGTAGAATAAGTATACCGATATGACCTACCTGAGCCTAGCGTACACGCCGCCTCTTCGCCGACGGGGTACTATGAGTGCGTTGTTGACCTACTAGCCCCAAACGGCCAGCGCATTCGCGGCCGCACACATCGCAACGCCATATAGTCACGTCACCGCGACCTATGGCACCGATGGTTCCTTTGCGTACCGCACGCTTCCGCTCGCGACCACGCAATAGATGCTCGTTGAACGCTCGGACGCCCGCCCGAACCGTATTCCTCCAGGCCGTCCGGTTCAACGCCAAATCTTCCCAACATCTAAAATCAATGTTACAACGTGAAAGGCTCACCTGCACAACATCCTGGTACCTCCGCTTCTGGCCACTGGGATTTCGCTTACCTGACTTCACTTGTCCGTACAGTAACTGCTTCGGGATACGGTCATCGCCCATCCGACGGACGTGACCGAGCCAACGCAGCTGGTTCAGCAACAACATGTTTAGCACAAACAGGGATCTGTTATCAACGTGTTGTTACTCTGTGACAGATTTTGTCCATTTTTAGATTGTTTCCCTTTCCACTGCATCACTAGTTCACCTTGGATGTGATTCACCAGATGTTCCAATGGCAACGAAGCCAATGGCTTTAATCAGGTTTGCGGACTACTGTGGAGCAGGTTTTCATTTCTTCCGGAAAACTGAAAGATCTATCATGAACATGGCAGTGATTGTGTCGTAAGTTCGTTCGATAATCTGTCTTAATTTTCGATGGTATATCATAGCAGTCTTTTAAAAACGTCGGTAACTCTAATTTACGTTAGCAGTCTTGATGCACTGTGTTCGCTGTGACAATTCTAAACGAGGTAGCGTAGACGAGAAACGAAGAAACCGCTTATATCAAGCTGTATATTCGTACGTTAGTGGTTATATCATTGCTTCGTCCATTCTTAATTCGTTCCACTATTACCAAACAGAATGTTTCTAAATAGTCTAGCCAGATTTTGAATGCCACTGGGCAAACTAGGATGTATAAATCACAACTATGTAATCAGTTCCGAAGAAAGTGGAGTTGACAGCGTAAACTTGCGTTTAACTGCTCTATGTTATGTAACTTCCACTGCGCATTTCTTATTTCATAGAAAATGTTGGTTTTAATCTGAAGACAATCGTGTATAGAACAAATTTCCTCCACGTGATCGACACAACTTACTCACAAAAGCAATGTGTTATTCCCATTTTATCCTGCGCAGAAGCTGGCGCAAAGCTGGCGCAAAGCTGGTCACATTATTGGACCATAATGCTTTCGGCGTAGGGAAACATTTTCTGGAGTTAAAATAATCGCACGTTTGTTACTAGATTTGACGAATGGCAATTACTCAAATGAAGCTGGTTTAGAGCATGTGAAAACATCACCATGTGTGACTTGTGAGAATGGTAGAACTACTAACTGTGAAGTCCACAAAAGCCTATGTTCTATGGTTGTTCTACTTAAAGACACAGTAGCTCACATGGTCCCCTTATCGTGTCCAAGTAAAAAACCAACAGAGCAGCAGAGCCAAATTTAAAAACTTTTTCAAGGACTAAACGTGGTTAAATTTTATCTGACTAAAAGAAGACAAGCGCTTCACGTGAACACTTCTGCTTCACCGAACACGATAACAGCTCTGATTCAGATTTTGTTCATGTTCAAGTAAGGGGCACTAATTTCGTCTGTTGCTTTACCTTAAATTTGATCCCATAAATGAACTAGTAATTCCTTTGGGACTGTGTTTACGATAACCCGCGGCTCACGTTTTCCAACCGATAGCTGTTTTCAAATTCGACAGTGCAACTAATAATGAGTGGGTTTGCTGTTCCAATTCGTCGCAACCAAAATATGACCATATTACACTGTATATAGCCGACAATTTATTTTAGGGTTCCTCACAAAACAGCGATCCATGGCCAACATAAGCCAGTCAATAATCCACTACCTACTTGAGGGCAAGCATGCACTCAACATCGATCTTAGAGCCCAATTGCAAGCAGAGTGCAGTCATCTGACAGTCTCATTCATACAAATAAAATGTTTCATCGAACGTACCGTTAAATATATACATTATTGTTTATTGGTAGCAGCACGTCCACAATTCTCATCGTTTCATTGCAAAATGGTTCGCAGGTTAGGTTTAGCAGCATTATTTCTTGTTTTATACAGCACTGGTCTATTGCTATTTCTAATACTAAAACCCATGAACTGTAACACGTTATACGATTCCCGTCGCCAGCGAGCTGGCTTCGGCATACGTTACCATTCGCCTATGAATGTGCTGTATCGACTACTTGTGGCGAACGAAGGACATTACAACTTAACTCAAAGCGAATCCACTTAATGCTCAGCAAATAGCCAAGTGCGGATGGATCAGCACTTGGAATCGATGCCAACAGTTTCAACTACCTTCAGCATAACTGATCACTATCCCATTTTTGCATGCGCATCATTAAATCTATGTATACATACTCGACGTCTTTTGTTTCACGCCAACGCAAGTAAGCAGTATAAACTCATACGTTCATTGTGTCAGTTGTGTTTATAGTTATATACGCCATTATATCTGTCTGATAATTTGTGAGTGGTTAAAGTTGCTGTTTGAAAACGTTAACCGCTCTTACTAAAAAGTAACGTTGTAGAATAGTTAAGGGATTTACGGTGAAAAAGTGATTTTATCCAATTTCTGTAATCACAGATTTAAAACGTTCTGTTTGGTTTACTGGATACAGTATTTTTTTAGATGAGACCCAACTGTGAGAAGTCAGGGCTTCGGCCGGATTCGAACCATCAGTAGACACAACATGTCTCAACGCGGCTAACGGTCTACTAGCTGAGCCACGAAGCCACACCGGGAGTTCGGAAATTTCACATTTGGACTCTGTTACCCGCCCGTCCCACTGTCCCATATGGAATCCACCAAGTGAACCAGAGGATCAACTGCTCCGGCATGATTTCTCACACAGTTCACGTTGGGATCCACCAACGCCACTGCTGAGCATAGGAATTGTATTACTAATGCAGATGGCTCTAGACAGGAAGTGCCATTTGACCTTTCGTGACGCGGGTGACTTTTTAAAATCTACCTCGTTTGTGAGCACAACCACAACGTAGTCGTGTATGCGTTTTATCCGACTGCCCTGCCCTTGTTCTGTCATTGATCGATAACTTCTCGCGTCGTTACTTAAAGTGTTATACAGCTGAATCAGCTTAAGATCAGAATCTATCGAGAACGGTTCTGTTCACTGAGAAACACATTTCTTGTGTTGACAGTTACCTATCGTTCACACTATTTTCCCTAAGAAGAGTCCAGTTTGCGATCACACTATGTGTAAACCAATCTTAGATGATAAAACATGAGATCTGCACAATACACCTCCTTGATTTTTAACGATAGTGGTCACGGTAGGCTCCATGGCTCACCTTGCGCCGACCAGATATGTTCTTGCAGATTTACCATCGAAAAAACCGATTAGGACCAAACATAAAATGCGCGAACCGCTTTTAAACACGTTGAGGTAAAATTTGCTGAGTTCTGGCTGCTATTTGTTCAGTTGATTGCTGTAATAACCTACACTTGTTTCACAAAATCTCCATATTATTTGTGCTTGTGTAGTCAGCTTAAATATACCATTCACGATGCCATTTGTGACTATCGTGGTCACGACTCTTGAGTCTCTGTTATGCGGTGACTTTTCTTTCACGGTCGTGTCAGCTGTGAGGCTGACCAGAAAAGCTGTTATACTATTTTGGAGACACCTTTCTGGTGCTGCAATCAATCGAATGAGTCACTGACAGTAACGGTGATGATGTTGATGAGGTCATACTACCGTTCTACCTAATCCAAGCAACAGATCAAAACAGCTGCTGAAACAGCTGGGGGTTTACATATGTGAGTGAACTTGCCAAGTTAAGTTGAAAAGTGTAATTGTGTGTTCAAAGAGTGTTAGGCTAGTCAGCTGTTGGAAGTGTCGAGCACATACTGGGAGTGCGTATGGTATGAAAAACCAAAGACCTGCGCCCTGTCCCCTTAAAGTGTGGGTGGCGCTAGCAAGTGGAAAGGACGGAACGTGCGTTTTGTTTTGCTGCTCATCGGGGACGATGACTTGACAGCTCAGTCAAAATGAATATGCGTTTGTGGTTCAGCTTATCAAAGTTTGACAATCTATGGCGATTATGGAAAACGTCATTAGGAGTTCATTTGAGTTTGAAACTTAGCTAACCAAACCATGTCGTCTGTAGTAGGGATATTTCCATCCATAGGTCTGTCGGAATCATTCGTTTCGCTGCAGACTGAACACTGAGTGTGGTGGGTCCACAATCGGTATGACCTACTTCATCTGACGTGACGTATGAATGCAGGTACCTTCGGAATTCGGTCACTGAAACTGCTATCGACCATGTATTAGGAAAGTGTGACTCGGGTGTAACGAACTGGGGATGGTTTATAGGTGAGAGGTCTATATCACTGATGTTCTTACGCCCTGTTCACGTCGCTATTTGTTCACATTCCCGTGCAATCCTGACAACCAACTGCACGAGTGCTCACGTCCACTGGACTGGCTGGTGGGAGCATGGGATGCAGAACTGGTTTGTTGTTTCTCGGGCGGCATAAGAGGTTAGTAGCGTTCGCCTGTGTGGCGATCGTATATTAGTGTTGTGTGGTTGTATTCAGTATACGTGTGCATTACTTTAGGATGTCCTTGTCACGAACCCGCGCCGGGGTATTAGTTCAAATCGTAGAGCGGTCGCTTAGCGTGCGTGAGGTGCTGGAATGGATGCCCAGGTACTCCACTCCGCCATCTTTTCCCCCACTTCATTCACCCGACTGTGCTGGCAGTAAGTAGCCCGTCGGTCGCCCGTTTTTTGGATTCATGTTCCGCTGGTATGGGGGCGCCCTTTCATTCACTTTCAGTTGACACGGATGCTTATACTACTTGTTAGTAGTATATAAGTAGACTGAAAATGTGTATTGTCAAACCCAGCCGCCGGAACGAAAGAGCATCTCCAAAGACACCATGGCATTGACTTCCATAAATGACGCACTCAATACCACATGATTCACAGTAAAGTTATCTGAGTTTTATGTTTTCTGGGGCATGGTGATAATCCAATATCTCTCAGCATCCATCAGAGTACTCCCATTTTAGCGCTTACGTGCATCAACCCGATCTTTCCCAGATGTACAAAACGAAACCAGACGCGGAATACAATCACAAACAACTAAGAAGATGAACGTATCTTGTGAGAACAACCACGAGTGGTCTGTTGTACAGCTAGACGACACCGATACGCGAGCATACATAAGGAGGCCAACGATTCAGCCGTCGAGCTCGCAAAGAAGTCAGAAGTATCTGGCTCCATTGGCGTACCTATGCGAACAAGCGTGTAGGCAAACAAACACGGCCACGTGCATCAAGCGGATAGTAAGCTTATCTCCTGTGTTCAGTGCCGACTAGTAATTTGGAAAGTATTTCACATGTCGTACAGTACAGTAGGCAGACCGAGGGTATCTCTCAGTCACTACGGTACTGTGGTGATCTGGAAGATGCCCCCGGTCTGGCTGTTGTACGATGTGTAAAATTCTTCCCAGAAATGCTCATTCACATTGTATGTAGGTTCATAAGGATTTCTACCTGTTGTTCGCTTGCTGCATGCGATCGCGTTTGTTTGTTCGAGTGTTTGCCGGTCTATGCGCGCCAATGGCGTCATACACACTTCCGGCTTGTTCGCGCGCTCACCGGTTGTATGCTTAACCTCCCTAACTGTTTTACTGTATCGATGCCGTTTAGCGTCTGATGGAATCTATTGTATTCGTCGTATAACATATGTTCGGTCTTTCTCAATTGCCCGTATTTTAACTACGTGTTTGATATTGCTGCGTATACCTGGGAAGCGTTAATTTAGTGCATGCTCGTACTAAACAACCGTTGAATAACGGTTCGCACCTATCCTCAATTTTGTTCCACTAATATTCGCTTGTTAACCAGTTGTTCATTTCATGCTTTGAGGAGCGATCAGTTTAATTGTCTTGTGATTTTCTAACAATATTCATCCGAGATTTCTTCTCTGATTCCCCGGTTCTTGTGACGCCAGCTAACCATCGATTGTTCAAAGGACTCTGAAGCTGTCGCAAACCTATCACCTACATTTACTTGTCATATTCCTGCGCATCCTAACCTCAATTTTGTTGCATACCACAAGGTCATACACGTTCACTAACCCCTCTACCACTTCTCACACTTTTTCGTCGTTGTTGGTTGTGGACCTCACCGACTCCACCTAAAATACGAACCACATGACTTCTCCACGGCTGACTTGGCAACTGTTGTGCTACCGAAATACTGCAGGTCGGTTTGACATGCAGCCGTCCGGTCCAGGGCACGGCAGGCCAAATGTGTTTGGTACAATGTACCCATGTCTTGTGCAGTCGACTCACATTTACTTAGAATCGCCCGCATGAGGCGTCCACTTCAACATCCTTCAGCCTTGTTCGAACGAGCGCAAGATAGATAGATTGATTTATCGATTGCTGTAACGTGGGTGACGCACATGTTTAACTGTAAGGACAACTCTGACTAACTAGCCACTACTTCCAGATGCAGACTTAACGTCTGCATTTTTGTCTTGTGTTCAAAATTAAATGGCTGTCATCCTCCACACCACCTCCATGATTTACGGCTTATTTTAGTTTTCTACTTGGGACCACCTACCGTCAGGTGTATTGTGATTCGAGTCAGTGACAATGGTCGATGATGAGACTGTATACTGAAGCGATAGTCTAAATGACCTTTACCTATAAACATGTACTTCTCTTCTTTACTTTGTCACATCACGCGATGGGAACGCGTTCTGCTACTTATTTCAGTCAGATTCACGTGATCAAGAAAAATCTGCTCTTGTTTTCTATTAGGCTATTTTCGGACAAGCATGTGGCTCTCTACTTTCCGTTGTTTCAAATCCACATCTCCTGATCTGTGATTGTCGGCTCCAAAACTGACTAACCACTGTTAATTTAACTCCGAGTAATTTTAGTTGTGCTGAATCGCAAGTACAACATTCAATGATAATTCTTTTGGAATGCCAGTTTATCAACCCGACGCCAAATCATTGGAGTCGTATTCATTCTTGTTCGAGTCGTATTATCGGTACATGTATTGAAGTACCAATTTAAATACTGCACTCTTTTTCGAAAGGTCGATCATACGGCCCTCAGCACTCAGCCCATACGTGTGTCACCCCACAAGTTGTAGTTAATGAACTTTTGTCGTTCACGTCTTCTCTGGCTTTAGGGTCACGCATTTACAAAGTAATAATTCACTCACGATTGATACCACAATCTGTTGTTTATATTAGAGTTTCATTTGTCGTCTTTTATATGAACTTCCCCGAGTTCCAACAAGTCATCCGGTCACAATTTCCCACTGGCCCCTGCACACGGTCTTCATTAGTACAACTGACAACGTAATTCCATCGTGCACAGCCGGAGTTGTGGTCTCACTAAAACTTCGAGAATTTCAGTCTTCTAGTAACGCTTTGTTGGGACTTTTGCGATTTTGGTGTACTTCAGTTCCATCGTCTGTTCCTTACGGTTTTCTTTTTCTCCTCTCTGTAACCTTCACAATCAAAACCATTACTTGCAACTCAAACGGACTTGCACGGCAAACAACTGTTTAAGATTCTAAGGGAGCAATATTAGGACTTTGGTAGGAGCCCATTCAAATGGAAGATTGAATGTGTTATACAATTATCTGTTAAGTGTCCGCTGTACTGTAGTACCAAGCGCGAAATTGGTATCACCTATGCCGATCAGTACAGTCAAGTCATTGGGCATTTAGGTCTCTAAATTCTCTAATACCGTTCTCTTCAACTGTACGGCATTTGGATTTTTGATTTGCAACAATGCTGTGGTGAACTCCTGACACTCCGTTTGGACTTTACTTGATGTTTCACAAGGGCCTTATAAGTGATTATGTCATTCCTATCACCTCGAGGTGAATCACTTCAGTTTTGTGGATCTCAAAGCTCGTTGATTAACCTTTCCGCCTATTGGGATTTATTTGCTAGCGATCACCTGATACACCTTTCTGTTGGTCCAGCATTGCCGTAGTGTTCCGCTAGTAGATAGAACCAATGTACCAACTTATTTGTTAGTAGGCTTTCGGGCATTAGTTATTAAGCTTTTACCTAGCTATACCCTCCTACCGGCAGATGAAGACAGTCAAAAGGCTCTATTGCCACCAGAGCTGACGCTTGGGTGGATATTCAACGGTGTGATGTCAAGCAGTCTGGGATATGTTTCGGTCGGTTGGTTTGAAATAACCGGACTTTAAGACCTTGACGAGTTGCGCGCGTACGTTTGCTTGTTTGTCAGCTTTTGTAATTGTGGTGCACTAACTTTTGAAGCTCTGTTTAGTACTAGATGTGTCCTCAAGCAACGTGACGAGAACGAGCAGTCGGTCAGTGGACAGCTTGCTGACTAGGCAACCTAGTACCATGGGAAGGTTCAAAGATGTGACTGATGCATTTGTCTTGTGGGTTGACTGTCAATAATGTCTCACTTGTTCCTGTGGCGGCCGACTGAAGTGGTAATATGATGACTGGTGATTGTGCATGGCTTTCACTGTTTATCATTGGGGTAAGATTATATTGCCCACCACAAAAACTGTAATGACAGAACGAACTCCGCTCTGAGGCTACTACAGATACCGACCCCCCAGATAGAGTGGTACCCCATCAGTTAGACCTAGGATCGGTAAGAACTCATTGCTTAAGTATCACTAAGTGAGTCCGCTCTAACAACCCTTACAGAGTCGTTCAAGTCTAGCACGAAAACTCGTGGAATTGCTCTGTCGCAGAATAACCATGCACCGTATGTAGTAAGTTGGATATTCGGTGTATGACAAACAAAGGGTTTCGCGGTCTACCAGCCTTTCAGTGACATCTGTTACACGTGAATTACACTGCATCCCACAAACGTGGAACGGTTTGGATACTTTACAGGATTTCCATGAATTTTTAGCAGTTCGAATTGGAACAGCATTGTCATCTGACCTATAACAAGAAATTCTTCTTGTCGAACTCATCTGAAAAAGAATGCAAATAATGAAAATGAAGTTAATATCAAAATGCATGAGAAAAATTGGGACAGCCGAAGACTGTTGATGAGTCGCTCCATCGGTCCGAATGAATCACCTCATTTGGTGGTTGGTGCTAGTGTTCAGTAGCCACTGCTGTGCTACAATTTTTGTACCGGCATTCAAACCGTTAGCTGTGTGCACACAAAACTATCCATTCCATCGTCGTCCACTGAACGATGGTCTAAGTAAACTGTGTGACTATGCTAACACCCGCGTCCACACATACCGACATTGATTGCATTAACTATGTTCACCGAAAATCGAAAACACTGACAACCCTTGAAGGCTCACTTGCGCAAAATCTCAGTGCTGAAGTGTGATGATGAGCACAAAGTCGAACACAACAAGTATACGGATTGTGTTCGCTTGTGTGTGAGTAATCTGTGTGTCACAAACAACAGTTTATCTTTTCCCCTCTTGTCAGCCTCTATAACTTAAGATCTCTTGTAAGATGGATCTCCAACAAGTGTTTACCCCGATTTCTAAGTAAATTTAGCCTCCTGATTTGTGGTGATACAATTCAGTTTTACAAGAACATTCCACTTATTTTCATTAGCCTTTAAATATGCTCAGATAAGAAGAACAAAAGAATCGTGAAAACTTTTAGGGATTTGCACTGGTAATTAGTACCAGGTGTAGCACTAACTACTGAGAGCTGTCTCCTAGCCATTTAACGTTTACTTCGCCTGATGATACATAAATATTTCTCCGTCTTTCGAAGACTTTAAACTTAATCGATTTAGTACGTATATTGTTTGGCTAGATACAATCATGAAGGAGAACTAACCATTTCAAAAAAATGGATAGGGCCGTGGTTCACGTCCAGTTTGTTCAAAACAGGCGTGCTAGACCAAAGGGAACCTGAAAACATTCTAAGTATTGTGTGTAGAATCCCGGTAGACGCTATTGCATGTACAATAATCAAGATGACTACTCAATAGGCTGAGCGAAGTGGATACTTCGACTTCAATGAGAAGTCCTGACCGGAAGATGTCAAGTAGAGTAACACGCGGAAAGTGTGTCCGCTATCGTCAGGACCATTAACGTGACCATTACTCACACGCTAGAATGGCTCAGCGTTCAGATTTGGTCATTCAGTCGTGTCCAATGGAGGTTAGTGACCCACTAGTCATCATAGTTACCTGGTCAGAACATGACCAGAGTTCAGCTCGCGATCGTGGCGAAGATAAACACTACTGATGAGCCCTGAGGGGGACGAATGGTGAGTCCGGTAGTTTCCTAAAATGGGCTGGTGACAACTTCTGGGGTAACGCACAATCTGTGACCAATCAAAAATGATTTCCCAAAAGAATCAACCGAATCCCCGAATATACATTTGTAAATTAGTATATGTTGGTATCTGACTAACTCATCTTATTGACGATAGCGTACTTAGATTAATTACCTGTCTTTAGCTCAATGGTTGAAACGACCATCGCGACAGATCATAATAAAGATATTTTTCAGCTAAACGAATTGCTCAATTCACGTCACACGCTTAACAGAAGAAGTTATGGTTAAGTGTGCTGTTCATTGAAAAAATAATTACTGGTGATGTATGGCCGGAGATGTGGTCAGCTTCAAGTTGAACATAGTTGAGCGTTTATGTATGATAATTAGGTTTTCTCAGATGTGAGTTTTATATCGGGGTGATCGACACAGTTGTTTCGTGAATGTGTAGCCGGAGTTCTAGTCCCGACCGCGGAAAGGATATGCAATATTGACGAACTCCAACAACAGCGAGACTCGAGTTCAGTGTATTTTTCGAAGCACACTGAGTAGAAAATCATTCTGATTGTTATGGTCGCGATCTAATGAGTGAGGTTCAACCTGAAACATTGATGCTAACAATTGGTCAGTCAGCCGTTTGGCCGCTTTTTGGCTTGGAAAGTACGATCCAAAGTGGTTTTCTCACCCTTCTCTCTGCCGGAACTTTCCGAAAATATGAGGCTGGTGGCAATGAAAGAAGGCGTGTGTTTTATGGATTCGGTTTTCGGTTCTCTCGTTTTGTTGTTACGAGAACGTTTCAGAAATTTCAACGTTTTACATTGGCAACTGATGAGACCAAATGACATGTTAATGTCTTCGGACGTATGTCTTCTTTCATTATTGGTGAATTGAAACAACAGCACACAGTGTTTGCGACAAAGCGGTGGACTTATTAGGTAAAACGGTTGGCAATACGTGAATGCAAGGTTTATCATCAACGCTAGGCACGGTAACCAAACACATGACAAATGTGCTGTGAGCGCTGGGCAAACAAGAAGTCCACCTCGGACGCTGTCAGTACAGCAAACTGATTAGGAATCAGTAGGATAGTCTGTCCTTAATCGGCGTCAGTTCATGTCAAGAAGCGCTGTGATAATACATTACAAACATAGTTGCCCAGTTTATAACCTCAGTCGGTTTACAAGTTATTAGGCAGCGATAGTCGCCTACAGAAATTTAGACGTTTGTAAGAAGTCAAATTTTAAGTGCCTTTGTTTTGGGTTGTTTGAGTAACTATCATTTTTGACGAGTATTCAAAACGGAAAATACAGCTTGAGAATCGTAGATCACTGATGTAATGTTTACGGCGTGAACAATACACACTGAATAATGGACTAACACGAAGTAAAGAAACAACTACAGAAAGACTTAACTCACAGTATGGTTACCAAGTGCTCCAGTAAAGTTAATTACGAAATTCTTTCCTATGGTATGCAGCTTGCACTGTTGTCATTTACAATACGACTGAGATGATTGGCCAAATGAAAGTTGTCAATCAGCCACATTGAACTCGAGTACAGAAATGACGAGGCACGTGCACTTGACGTTGTATTACAGGTTGGAATCAATTTAACTGAGTTGTTCGTATGTTCTATAAGGTATATTGTAAATTACAAAATAAAATGAAAGCTGTCGAATCTACGTCATACCGCAGATCAGGCTTTCTGAACCTTTACGTGATGCAATTAATAGGAGAAGTAAAGCCGATCTCTTCCGATGCCTGACCCACTCTAAAGCATCCTGGCCTGATTTCTTATAATTAAGTTCATAAGAAGTCAATCTTGCAAACAGCTGTTTTCGGTCATTCTCATCGGGCGTTTACAATTACATGGGAATATGTGCGGGTTATATACGAATTTATGACTAGTTAAACAGGAACATTAAGATTAGAGAAATGGTACAGATCGTAGTCTACTGGGGGAGAGTGGGAGTGTTGGTGAATGTGTTCGGGTGTTATACGAGCCTGTCATGAGATATTCGTTCATCAATTTCAAGCGGTTTACGTTTGTTTGAGTTTCAAGTGGATGTGGAATGATTGGCCACGGGAGGTGGGGGGGGGTATGTACGAATTGTTTTTGGGCACACAGGCAGGGATTGTGCAGTCTGATAGCAATAGCCTCAACAGTTGATAACAATCGCATTCTGACAGTTCTGGAGCCGGCTTGACGAACCTTGTGGGTGATTCGGAATGCTTCATCCGGATTTACTCGATGGCCAGTGTCGATTAGGTGGGAGCCGATTGCACTGGAAATGGGCTTTAGCGAACCGTTGCGAAGCCATTTCGGTAGATGTTCACGAATCCTTTCAGATAGCCGCCTTGTTGTCCTCCCAACGTAACCTGCTTGACAACAACAGGTGAGAGAGTAGATACAGAAAGACGAAGAGAACTTTGGCAAACTATCCTTAAGGCGTGGCACCAGTACCGGGCAGGTGTCGAACGACACGATAAGTCTCGCTGCAGGGTAGGCAATCTCGATCGCGTTTGAAAGTCTGTGGCTAATTATTTCACTATTAACTTCTCCTCTATATGAGAGACAGATGAAAACCGGCTTTTTCTGCGCTGTCTGGACGAGTTCTAGCTTCGTACCGGAATGCAGATTTTTATCTATGAATCTCTCAGGGTATCCATTTCTAGTGAGAGTTTCTCGAATATATCTTACCTCCTCCTGGAGAGTGTCGGGTGTACAGATCTTTTGCGCTCTGTTCAACAGACAGCGTACCAAATTTCTTTTGTACTTCAACGGGACAAAACTGTGAAAATGCGTGTATTGACCCGTCCATGTCTTTTTCCTATGAATAGATCTTTGGAGTGTCCCATCTGGTCGACGAAGCAACGCAACATCTAGGAATGAGAGTTTGTTATCCTGTTCTAACTCGACGGTGAACTTTATATTCTGATGTGCTCTGTTGAACTCATCTAGTATGAACTGAGGATTATCACCGTTTGGAACGAGACGAAAAATATCATCCACGTAGCGCTTGTGAAGTTTGCACTTAGTTACAATGTGGTTGAGTTTGGTGGTCTCCAGTTTGGCCATAAATATATCTGCGAACAGCGGACCTAGAGGTGAACCCATTGCTACTCCATCCTTTTGCCTATATAACTCTCCATTAAATTGAAGTTGAACGTTACCGGTGCAAAACAATAGTAGTTCCTTCAAATTTTCACCCGTAATTCCGACATCAATTTGATTGTTCTCGATGTAGGTACAGACATAATCAATAGTTTCTTGCAATGGAACATTAGTGAATAGAGAAGTTACATCCAAAGACAACATGTTGTCGTTCTCCATATTCACTGAATCGATTGAGTCTACAAAGTCGAAGGTGTTCTTTAGGCTAAAAGGAGTTGTTCTTGATTTAATCGGTTCCAATGTCCCCACTAGCCATTTTGCTAAAGCATGACACGGTAAATTGTGCATGTCTAGGATCGGTCTTAATAGCACTCCATGTTTGTGAACTTTGGGAAGACCGTACAAACGTGGAATGACAGTTCCCGTAGGCCTGATACGTTCGAACGTTGAAGCGTCGATAACGTCTGCTTGCTTCATTTGTAGGAGTACTTTGGATAAGGTTTTCTCTATTGCAGTGGTTTGATCTGTTTCATTATCTGATAGAATCGATGACATCTTGGCAAGGTAGTCGGTTTTCTCCAGTAAAACTATTCCTGCTTCTTTGTCCGGCTTCATGAGTACAATATTCTGGTTGGATTGCAACTCTCTCATAGCGTCTAAATGTTCACGCTTCAATAAGCTGCACTTAGGCACCTTGCTATTCAGATAAGTGTAACAAGCGTTCACGAGAGTGGACTTACAGTGTTCAGCATTAGATTCTGATGAAGGAACGAATCCATTTAGTTGCGCATGCAAGCTTTCAAATTGAACTTCTGTGTCTAGGCGTTTACATTTAGACTTCGGAGGGCAAACTTTTGGGCCTAGTGATAGCACCTCCAACATAGTACGGCTTAACGTTACAGAGGAAAAGTTGTGAACGTACCGTTCTGGTTCTGTTGGAAACTCCGTTTGCGGCTTGATCGGATTCAAACTACACAGCAAATTTTTCTTCTTGTTGTCCACTTATTTCCTCACCTCTGTCTGTACGTAGTGCTCGAACAACCTCCTGTCCTCCTCGTGGAGCATCTCTACCACAACCACACGCTGAGACTGCTTACGCGTTAATTCGTCAATTTATGAAGACCACGAGTCTCTTTCGTTTCGAGCATGACGTTGTAGGGTTTAAGCAGTGGGTGGCACGTTGCAACGACGTGAAATATTCCAGTAAAACTTAGGGAACTCCTTATTGCCAATACATTCATTCAGAAATCTTACAACAGCCTTCGCTTCTCCGATTCTAGTGCTAAACTTAACATTCTCGTTAAGTTGTTTCACCAGCGTTGGATCTTTCGATAGTTTCAGTCTTTTTAATTAGTTATCAACTTATTATTTAAACCTGTACAAGGACAGTTCCACGTAACCTAGTTTTTGCTACCCTCAAAGATTACTGACACCGAGTCCAATGATTTAAGATGGTGAAATCCCGAATCAAAAGATCTGATTATCTGAAGCAAGTGTTACGTTGTGCACGGTTTTTAACAAGGTGGAATTATAATGAAAGTTCAATTCTTTTACTTGCGTATCTAAATAAAATTTGCTAGAAGGTAGGTGTATGCAATAAAAGAACAGCAACTCAGCGATCTTGCGGAAATATCAATTATTCCATAAACAACCATCTTGATTAAAAGAGAAAATGAAAATGTGACGCACAAAAACAAGTGACTTTGGCCATTTTCAACCGATTTGTCAATTAGAAAGACTGAAGACCAATATGGCTTTGGATCAAGTTAAGCAAAATGATTTCCATTTGAGTCACCGCACCTGAAGTGTTTTCACATCATCTAGCAGTACGAACGTATTAACAGTTTGTGCTAGTTAACAGGCCAGTACATGCATACACTTGCACATACATATATACGTATACACATGTAAGTACAACAGCACTGGCTACAAAAGTGGTACAAGAATAGCCGATGAACATGGTCCTCAAACGCCAGTAAGAATCGCTGAGTCGGATTTTGTGACATGGACCGTAACTCTGAGCAAGTTGACGTCCGTTGCCTGTGATGCACAATGATAAAAGGATCCACATACTGAGCTAATTCGAAACTCAGATTTTACTGTCCGCTGTTACAAGCATCCGTATGCAAATTCTGCGGGCATTTACTTTGTGTGTGTTCTGCTCGATCACCGTCATTTTTGCCTCGTTCGCGTTGGCCCACAGTCCTTATTTTACGGAAGGTAAGTTTTCTTGAACTATTTCTCTTTTTTTTGTTTAGTCATAGTAAATTCAACCTTAAGTGTTTCCCAAGTACCTGAAGCCCATTTCTAATCTTAGTAAACAACCAATAATATGATTAAAAGTTTCCTTATCTTAAATGAACACTACTATGCTGTACAAAACCTGATCGTTTCTAGTGAATGACTGATAAGCCTTGCAGTTATTATGAACATATTTTGTTCCAAGGAAACATTTAGACCGCATTATTCTGTCATAAGTATAGTGTTCAGATGAGCTAACTTGTACTATCTTTCAACTGCCTAACTTGTAGTTTAAATTCTTTCTATCGCAAGAGACGCGTACCAATACTGGTCACAAATACTCATATGTAATAATCACGACTGGAAAGGGTCATTATTTCTGTGGTGACGGGACGCAGACACGGGTTGAAAGCTATGGAGACGAGTCATTGTTAGGCTTAAAGTGGACACAGCATGCAAGTTATTTATAGATCAACAGGCCAATCTTTAATTGAAGAATTTACTTTGTTCTGTAATGTGTAGCAAAACGAACCATAGTTAAATTGAGCTAGCGGTAATTATTACGGAATACAAAATCTTGTCCAGGTTGATTACTAGTTCACACTGAAAGACATCACTCAGAGTCGAGATTTACATAAGCCGATAAAACACGTATTTCTCCTTTGTTCACATGGTTAGGTAGTCCTTGTTCCACCAAGCAGTTTAATAACCCAATTTCTATCTTGCTTCGCTCATACAAAAACGTGTTTTCTGCACTAACTTACAATGTAAACTTCGTCAACCTTGCTACAAGTAATCGCACCGGCCAGTCCAAAGAGTCTCCACGTCGCATAAAAACCGCCATCTAGAACGTTCCTTTTGTGTTCGGTAGTTTCAACGTCAGTTGTTGCTCGTTCATCGCTTGTTGCACCCGCTTGAACGCCCTCTGGGCATCGTCGGTCCATTCAAATTTCTTGTCTTTTCGAAGGAGTTCGTACAATGGCGATGCAATGGAGTGGAAAATTTTTCACGAACCGACTGTAGTACCCCGATTGACCCCAAAATTGTCTCAGCGTTCGTTTTTTTGCCAACAAGTTGGTTTATTGCGCAAACTTCCGTATAGGTCATGTCAAAAACTAATCCACAAACGCGTACAATCATTTGCACGACGGACATGCACTCACATCCATTGGGTGACAGTACGTGGTCATTCGCCTTGGTGAAAGTTCTCACACATCATGTACACACTGTTCCGATAGTCTCTTCTTGTCCGTCGTGTTCGGGGCCTGTCCTTTTGTTCCTGAATGTCCCCTGTGGGTGATACACTACTTGTGAGTAGTATACTACTCACAACGAAACTGCCTGTTATACAACATTGGTAAATGAAGAAATAAACTCTTTGTCGTGCACTCAAACGGTAACAGACGACAGGGGTACCCAAAGTGTGTTGATTCAGTGTCCAGTGTCATTAGATTTTTAGTCTTTTACAGAAAAGATAGCCACTAATCGTGACTTTGTGAATTAAGTTACTTTGTAACGACGACGATCACACTGATGTAACATAAAGCGCATCAATGACTTGACTTGACTGCACACCGTTAGAGCGATCATTCTAATATAATCGGTGTTCCGTTCACTTCACACGATGTTGTCCACCTGCTTTAGTGAGGGTAGACGTGCCGGCCTCAGAAGAGTTAATGATATTGCACTACTGAATAACTGTTTTACTTTCCATGTGGGCCCTTGTGAGTTCATCACCTCTGCACTCTCGTTCGCTTGACCACGTAGCGTGCAATGAAACTGATCAAAAAGGTATCCATAAACATTTTAGATTTTTCACAACTTCTGATACTGGCCGTTGTTTTCATTCTCACATCCTCAAAGTTCGAAGGTTATCTCATTTTTCGAATATGAGCCACGTTCAATTTAGAATGGCTGAAGTCATACGAGTGACCGTCGGTAAAGGCAAACTAATGAGCCGTGTCAGCCAACTCACTGGTGGAGTAAATACACGCACCACTGAACACACCACAAGTCAGAGAGAGAAACAGCATTACTGGATAACTTGAAGATGGGTGGCACTCAGTGGCTTTATAGATATATGGCACCGGTTTACGGGTTTAATGTCGACTGCTAGTCCTGTTTTGGTTTATTTAGAAACACACACACACAAAACACTGTGATAAAACGAACACCAGTGTGACCTTATACAAGCCTTTGCATCCAGGTGAATTTTTCAGTTGACCCCGTTCTGAAAGAAGCCCACGATACTAGTTTTGCGCTTATTAGAGCTAATCAGTAGTGTATCTCTTTGCTGCGACGAACAGCTGAGCTCCGGTCCATATTCCGAAAAAGCCGAGGGTAGTATGCCCTGTGCAACCGGCTTCATATTAAAAAAGAAGCGAATTGTAATACCCAAACAGCAACCACGTACACTTTTCATTAATTCGCAGCGTATCTAACTGCGAAAACTGCGACCAAATGTGAGTTCAATCTGCAGCAACTACCTTCTCTACCGACTACAAATAATTCAAACGTTAGACTTCGCGTTCTCCCATATTTCCCCCAAACTCTGGTTTGCACATTGTAGTCTGATTATGACGGGAGGCGTTATCATTTGTACACTCGCTGCAGTTTAAGCCCCTTCATTTCTGAATATTTGCTGTTTCCATGAGTCCAAATAAAGCTTTGAATGCCGTTTTGGATTGATGCCGGAGAGGTAAACTGGATAGCTATATTATCTTCCCGACCAACTACACTGAACTCGCTACTATTGAGATGAACTTGTATTGTTTCCGGTTATCGAGGCAAAATGAATTAGCCTGAGCTATCCAGATGTGGTCATTAGTAGAAGAAAATGATGCATCTCGAGAATTGAGCATAATTATAAACCAACTACAACCAAGCAACAAATGAATTGCCCTTGAAAGTATGACTGAATACTCTACCTGCTTAGGGCCAGGGTTTCTCCGATAAACGGTCGTGAGCGTTGGTCACTGATTTCACAGGTTCTTGTTTTCTTGTTCTTTTCTTATTCTTGTTCTGCTACTGATACACTGATGTTCATCAACGTATTGGGATTCCTTTAGGTAGTTGTGTTTATTGGTATACACACTTGCAGAATATCGTCAGTTTTCCACTTTAGTTTAAATGAAGGTCTGCATCTGACCACCGTAACAGATTCCGATTCATTCAACCGTATCCATGGCTGCGTGTGGATGATTTTGTGGCGGCAGGTGTGTTTCGGTTGATAGGCCGCCCTTTATTCAAAAACCGAACTCTGCGATTTTCAGAGACACAAAGGCATTTACCCATATGGCACGACTCACCGCATATCTGTTCAGTACATCCTTTGCGGCTAACACGCTTTAATCAAAAAGTCACTCTCTGAGGAGGAGTGAGTAGCGTTGGTTGTTACGACTTGACATACATTGGTGGAAGGCAGTATGCGTATCATCCAATCTAGATAACTGAGAAGGGAAACAGTGGGACAGATTTCAGTGCTTCGCCTGTTCAGCTTGTTTGTTGTCAACCGAAACCGATAACCGTTAAGTTAAAAACACAGCAAGCCCACCCTTTCGAGCAAGCCATACTGGTGTGAAGTAATTAGACCATGTTAATCACCCAATCAGAAGACGCCTATTAAAATCATAAGCAGAACAAAGTGAGGAACAAGACATGCGTTAAATCGTTCCTGGCGATTTAGGACAATTCACTGAACAAGACGTACTTGACCATTTCGATTACGCTTACTCCAAGTCCAAAAAACGTCAGAAAAGGTAATCAAAAGGATGGGAATCTACACGATACTGTTTGAAAAAACTACGATGAGAGTGCTCTCTTACCTTGAGTGTTAATTAATCGGACACAAGCTATCCAGCAGAAGAGCATTCAAAATGGAGCAACCAAACACGGGTTCGCAAATAGCCACGAGTCAACGAGAAACGAGCTCACTAAAATAAGGGGATGCAGGTGAAGGGGAGAATGTGTCAAACGATATTAAGAAAGAGGGTTTCAAAAGATTAAACAACCGTTCTGTGTGCAGATATGGTACAAAATTTATCACGAATGTTTACTGCGCACAGCAAGGACAAATGAAGGCAACTTTGGGATCGGCTTTCTACAAAAAAACCAAACATGCCTCAACGAATTAATCGTTCTGCATCATGTCAAACATAGGACGACCAGTTCACCAGACGAACTTCTACAGATCCAACAGCTTGTTTTAAGTGTTCATTCGTCGGGCTGATAACAACATAATGAATGAGAGCAGTAGCCAGAGTGATTGATAAAGTCGGTCACTAGAGAGTATTGAATGCATCTGCCATGATTCACGCACCCATTGTCCGAATTGACTAGTTTGACTGATTGTGGGTAGACACTCAACCTCCCTTGGCTGCCAATCTACCAAGCACACAATTTGGAGCAGTGATTGCGCAACTGTTGGCGAACATCAGTTCGAAGCAGTAGGCTACCTATCTAAATGTTAGAGTCTCCTGTGCTCATAAGAACCACCGCTGTGTTCACCTCACTTCAGGCCATACTGAAGGTCAATTGCTTTGTAGTTTTTTCGGCTCATTATACTAAAACAAACGGCAAAACGTCAACGTAATTCTTTCTATCTGATAAACACACAACAGTGACGTAAATAGTAGTAGGTTGGTTCGAGAGAATACAGCAAACCAATATGGAAACAAAATTGTCTGTTATTTTTTATAAGTTGAAAACACAGTTCGGAACAAGAGAGTACCGCTCAGAAAACGGCTCGAACCTCGTCCAGGTTTTCTTTGTTTGATGAGCCTATGAGCATCAGTGTTCCAGCGTCAAGATTCTTACCAAACATCATACAATTATGTCCTACCAGGCGACTACAGTCCAGCAACCTACAAGTCAACTTTTAGGTAGCGCGTTTTGTGGGCACTCATTGTCCGACTTATTGTTGTTAATTGTCCTTTATTCAAATTCTGCGACATGTCGGTTTCATCCTACCACACGGGAACGGAGCAGGAAATCAATGGACACAATGATAAAAATTAGTGCGTTTGCTCAGGTAAACATAGGAAGGAAACTACAGTGTGAATAATCCTTGTAGACGCCGTCTAAAAGACTCATTCATTTACTCATCGTCAATTCAAGATTGTTGACGAGCGGCCGCACAATCAATAACCTTATCGATTCCGTTAAACATGTTTCGTGGAGATCCCACAGACTGTACAAAAAATCGTCCAGTCGTTCTCAGGAAACGTAGATGTGTAAGCACACTGGTCACCAAGTTCACACAGAGCAACATTCAAACTGGGTAGCAGTATGCTATCCAAATAAACTAATCAATTCTAACAGGAGTGAAAAACCACACTATAATTTCGCTCCAGTGAGAACGCGTAAGCAGTGCATATTCTTACTTGAAACGAAATTCACGTCGTGAACATGTGTAAGATGAAATTGTGAGTTGTGCCAAAGGAAATGGAACGATTATCTGTCCTCCAGTAAGGTTTGAATTTTAAAATTTCAGGTGAGCGAGTAATTAGAATTATGGAGAGATCAAGCGTATGCTTGCAATGACATATATTCCTCGAGAGTTATTGACGGTGCACACCAGCACAGTGTAAAATCCACAATCAATCATTTCTCCCCAATCGGTTATTAGTATGAGATTCATTTAATCTCAAAGTCATAATAATGCCATGTTACATAAGTAGTATGTGTGTTTAACAGTCAAATGCATCGGAACCATGCGATTGATTGAGCGCTTGTTGCCAGTCGCCAGATACGCGTATCGAGTGAACCCTGACTGCATATCGTACCATAGTAACGGCAGATGTAGTTTGTAGTTAATTACTTATTTGCAAGCTATTTGTACCGCCTACTTCAAACCCAACAGAGTTCGTACGAATCCTGTACGTTATCCTAACATCTGTACTGATCTAAGGATCTTCCGAGTCTGAGATAAAAAGCATAAATGACTCGAAAATGAGTCATGCACGCTTACGTCAGTGTAATGACTACCCATTCGATTAGAATTATGTGGGAGCGTGAAAGTACCCTTTTATGAACCTCGCACGTTGCTTTCGGTGTTGTTTACTTGAATATGAGTAAATTTTTGTCTCAACTTGTAGCCAGTCTCCTTCGAAAGAAAACTCAGTATTGTCTCAGTACTGTGCAAAATGGACGAATACTTCTGTTTATCAACCATTCTTTCTCTTTTATAGGTTGTCATCGCGGTTCGGACATTGAGCACATCGTATTGGTGTGTCTGTCTTAGTAGAAGGTACATACATGCTGCCGTGTTGTTACACGCCTCTTTGGCCCCGTACAGTAATGACAACAGTTGTTCGGAAGTTATAACAGTCCAAGGAAATAGCTAACGAACATCAAAGTGGATGTCCAATGTAAAGTCGCATGCGGATTCTTCAACAATTCAGTAAACATCGTTAGGATGTGTCGTAACTATGACTATTGTCTAGATAACTACAGTCATGAACGAGACGCCAGTGGTTACCGGGTACGAAACAGGTAGACAAGGTGAAATAATTCTGGACAGCCTGTAGTGCAGCTGATTGCTTTCTAACTGCAATTTGTGTTTTGACAGGATAAGAGAAGGGTAATCACATATATAACTGGCACTATATCAAAAGGCGTGATCCAGTAAACTGAATGACGTTCAGGTATGAATAAAGCTCAGAGACTGGATGCAATAATTCAGTGGTGAGTAAAGTTAGGTAAATAGCAAAATGATCAGCAAGACTGCATCAAAATACAGTCTGCCGGGATTTAAATCGCCGTTGTGGTAAGGACATCTCATACTGCTGTGTTCTGCTATGAGTCTAGTGCTTTATTCTGAGGTGCCGACTTGGATGTGTTTGAACATAAAGATTACAATCACATTTGTACAATGTTTTGGTTGTAAAAGCCAACAAGTATACTATATGTTGTATAATACGCTCGCAACACTTGTAAGTAAGCCTATAGGTGGCACCTTACCAGAATCTCGGATTCATTACCTGCGGCTGAAAGTGTCATCAAAACGAAAGTCTGTAACTGTTCTCTAGGTCAGCTTCTATCATTTGCATACTCTGTGTTGGACAGTAATTGTGAAGTGCACTTCGTTCTCGCGGCTACAAGGCTACTAATTACATAGTGTGATTCCATTTTTGGACTTCTGGTTCTTCTTCGACGGAGAAAATCAAAGCGTTGTAGACTATCTCGAATTTGACTTTGTCAAAGCAACTCTATTGGACTTGCACTCTCCTAGGATAATTTCTAGTCACAACAGAGCTGCCAGTTTTCGTCTCATCTTTTCAACCACACGAGCGATAACAATTTAACTAATAATCCGTTGATTTCATCTTGACAAGTAGCACACATGCATACTGAAAAGGAAAAACCAATACGAGTCCGTGAGACTAAATACTGCCTGAAGAACAGCTTTCTTCTGTCGACTGCAACACACTGCAGCACCGCAGAGCTCCGGAGAAAAGAAGCAAACTACCTATACCGAGTGTTTTTTCGCAACCGACACCCGCGAAACTTCATCAGACGGAGTCTACTACAAAAAAAAACAGAAAGTTCAACTCCAATTACCCACCAACAAAACGAATTGCACTACCATACATCAAAACCGTATCAGAAATGACCGCAAGACTACTGAGAACACATGGTATCACGCTAGCACACAAGCCAACAGCAACATTACGAAAGATACTATCAAAACCAAAAGAACAATCC
>QNGE01000561.1:92741-135771 GCA_008508345.1 Paragonimus westermani
GGTCTAAGTGCGCACGCCGTGTGAGTGAAAATCGGGGGTGTTGTGGTCCGGACTGATGACTCATGAAAGTGAGCGCACGCGTAGCACGGTAACCAGCGCGCTGAACAATGTAGATTGTGTTTTATCGGACACCTTTTTCGCTACAATATGAGCACCGAAAACAGTACGTCTGAATTTCTGTGAACTGTCCGATACACTTCACACATCGTAGCGTGCAGTAAAGCGGAGTTGTGAAAATTTAGCTCTTTCTAGATTCACCTCTAAAATCGTTCAGTGCTTGAATTCCGTCCATTTTTTTCGTATCAAGTCAACTATTTCTCTTACTCTTCAGATGGACGGCATCCACTAAAGACTGCCACTTTCGCACTGTGTTTGATAGGCTTGATATCATTCGCTGGTGCTCTGATTCTCTCAGTCGTCACACTATTCGCATTTTGCCGCAACCAAGTAAAAGGTATCATACTACTCGCATTGGGTTTGATTGCAAGTGAGTAACAGTAATCGTTTTGTCTGTGTATCACATAGACACATTCCTGATATGCATGTTGTTTTTGACGTATCGATGTAACCTGAGGCAGAAGTTTAACACGAACAAATTGTAAGGAAATGGAATGTTCTGCTCGACGAACTTTTGTTTGCATCTCAACCTGAAGCTTTCGGGGTGAACAAAATGATCAAGTTGTGAAGCAAGGTTACTGTGCGAAATTACTAAGAAGTAAATATTACTGTCAAACAGGATGCCTGGAGAAAGCAGCTATTTATGCACCTCCTATTGAAAGAAGACACTAACAGTGAACTTTTTGTCCAAAAACCAAGAAGTGAGAGAGCTAAAATTCATGACATCCCAACTCAGCCTCATCTTTTGAAGTTAACGCAGGGTAACATTGTGTTTCAACGAATCGTTACTGCATATATCCGGCTGTGTGCCATACTTCCCATTTAGACTACTTTGGACGCGGTCTGAACAATCAGGTTTATATGTTCAAATCCATAAGCAGTTAGAGTGCCACCAGTTTTGGCGATGGAATGTTTACAGTTCGAGGAACAACCGAGCATCTAAACAATTAACCCGAAATATCAACATCAACATCACTGTCCACAATCAATACCGTAGCTTTTGGTCCAACACTTCCAGACATGCAAAACACTTCAGTCTCTCCCGAAGAGTTGGCTATCGGTACCACCCAATGAGACAGCTGCCCAAGTGAGGTATTACTCAAATTCACTAACAACTCTATTGTGGTACATTTTGTTGGCACAAGTCAGTAAGTGGTAAACGATCGAGCGTTCCCAGTGTTCCGCCGGATATCCGCAAATTCTGAACAGACTTGAAAATTTATTTCCTGTGCATAGCTGGGATTCCAATCACTTACATCCTGTAAGTGTAGCTACGAGCAAAAGAGAAATTCATACAGCCACATAATCACCCTGACCTGTCATCAATCGATCGAACCCCAGTCAACTAAAAAATGTCCTTCGTTCACAAACTTCAGCCTCTTCCATTTTCCTTTCCCATTCACTGTAGCCGTTGTGCAGCCAGTGGCTGTGCATTAGGGCTAGACATTCCTCTCTACCACCATCTGCTAAACCTGTCGTTTAATCCTTCCGGTTTGGCCACTGAGTCTTCTTCATTTGCATGCTCTCAATGTTCGGCAGAACATCCGGAATACACCTGCTGATTGTTCTATGGTTCTTTAGTTAGTCACCTCGCTAACATGTCATCAATACATTAAACTATGTGGACAATTTCTTTAGTACTCGGTTTAGAACACTCGCTATCCGAACACCAGTATCCAACAAGTTAATGATCGGAATATATTTAAAATTTTTCCCTTTACTAGCAGTATGCACCCAATCGAGTCATCTCGTTACAAGTGGCAGTAAATGAATTACCGGACCTGCTAGGTTGTGTAATGTGCTTTCAAATCATTCACCTGTTCACGAAAAATGGAAGTAACACTTAACAATTAAGTCATCTGACTAACTGCAATAGGTAGCTTCCGTGTGAAGCACGGAAAACACGTGGTAACAGCTTAATGAGTAATTCTGTAAACGAAAAAGAACCCATACATGTTCGTGTTTCCCAACGTGTTGGAAAAGGTAAACCTTCCGTATTTGTATGTGGGCTTACGAAAAAATGACTGTTTCTTTAGGCAGATCAAATGAATTATACACTGCTACCTTATCAACGGTACATCAATTGAAAATATCGCCAGAAGATACCGGCTCTAAAGCGATATGACCATTTGGTCATCCGATTTGTATCCAACACGCTCGCTAGCATAAGGGAATAAACTCGGTGTTTGAACCCATAGTTTCGGTCAGAACTGCGTAAGGGATACTACAGTAAACTCCTTTGCTGTTTTGCAAGAATAAAAATGACGGTGATCCTGCAATACTTGCAGTGTTTCGAATCTCAGGTTTCTTGGATTTGTCTACCTTAAGCACTTCAACCAGTGAACCAACAACATTACACTTGGATGGACTGGATGAATGGAATTGTAACTGATGTAGTCATAGAAGGCGCGAATTTGTTAATAACCAGCGAGTTAACGGCGAAACGATCAGAAATGGTTTGGGTATGATGTCATTGGTTAGTTTAGCTAAGCTGGTAACTCTAGATGAAAACTGAAATGTGACAGCTCACGTTGCTACTGTATAGTTTGACATAATTGACACCAAACTGCCATGTACAACACAAAACACAGGATCACCTTCGTAATGAGCTAAGAGTTTGGACTGGCTAGCAATCAGCCCGAATCTCAGCCAGCTGAGACTAACTAATGATCAGTGATTTAACAATTATACTGCAATGTCAATCCCATTAATTTGCAAGTTGACCATCACTCACATTTGATCGCAGCGTTCGCATTCAGATAGACTTTCCAGTCAGCCTCTTTCGAAAAGAAGCACTAGACTCGAGTTTCGCTCTCATTAGAGCTCATCAGTAGTGCATATCCTTGCCACGGCCGGGATTTGAACTCTGGCCGTTCCAATCATGAGGCAACCGCGCTGACCACTGCGCCAAATCCCTGACTACTCATCAGTAATCTAAAATATCGCCATACAGGTTTATTGAGATCAGTGATCTCTACCTGTCTCGCAAGTCCTAATCGCGGGGTTATCGATTGGAGTTAACAGGACAGTTACTGTATCTCCTCTTGGGACGATCGGGCAACCTGATCATTGCTCACAAGCGAGAGAGGTTGAGCTTTCAGATTTGATAATTCGGTCGTGGCTAATGTGAGGTCAATTGTGCAGTGGTCAACACGGTTGCCCCATGACTGGAATGGCCGGAGTTCAAATCCCGGCCGTGACGAGCTCTAATGAGAGCGCAACTCGAGTCTGGTGCTTCTTTTCGAAAGAGGCCGGCTGGAAAGTTTATCTGAATGCGAACGCTGCGATCAAATGTGAGTGATGGTCAACTTGAAAATACACCAAATCCCCGACTACTCATCAGTAATCATTAATTTGCCTTGCTCTAAAATTCCCCAGTGTACTATGTAAATGCAATGGTAACAAAAACCGAAACAGCATGAGCCAGAGGCCCAGTAAATCATGCACACAACCTACTCAAACGAAAACCAAAATGGCGTCAATCACACGACAGCGAAATGCGTTACAACTAACAGAACAATTCAAACCTTTGTGTTTGTATAACAGTTGCCTAAGTTGTCTAGGGTATATCAAGCCATGCAGTGGGGTATCGAACTCAAATGGAAAGACTATGCCACGCTGACCTCCTAAAAGCACGCAAAATATGCAACTTATTACTATGAAAAATATGTGAGACATTATTGACATACGGGCGACGTGAACGGAGATGGTAACCCCCACTTTTGAATATTCCTACCATCAACTATTTGGGGCAGTAGTTTACGACAAATGATCGCTGCCATTCGCATATGGTCAAACACAGCAACCATAACAGTTTGTGTTCAGGGCTTTCGCCGCGTTGTGTGTGCATATTTATGGAGCTCTATGAGGCACTCCATTTAAGAAGAAGAACCGTTCACGAACACTGTTCTGAGTCAACCAATAGCGCAGGGGGAAAACATAGTGGCAAGGGTGAGAAGACCGGAACAGAAGGGAAGTCAAAGCAATCAAGATGAAAAAAGAGGTAAACAGCGATATGGCGCAGCAGAGTTGAGTGGAAGAAAGTAGAAACTGAATCTAGAATAGAAGCTACATTGAAGATTGACGTCACAGTCGCAAACAAACAGATGAACTGTATGAACAGATCGATCCAATTTGTAAAATTGGAGTTGAAACGGAAAAAAATTGTAGTGACACCCCCAACAGTCAATGAAAAGCAGCCAGATTTGAGCAGAAAAAAGATAAGAGAGAATGACCGTGCAGTAAAGAGAGACACGCTTATCCAGACTGTATGAGAATGAACACAATTTATTTTCAATAGATGCATTCGTGTCTTCCGCCACTTTGGTTTCAAGACAACACCAATGAAGGTGGTCGTGTTCACTCAATATCTGGTATACTCAAAACGTTCGTAAACTGCATTCTTGATACTGCCTACCCGGGAATTTGAGACATTGGGTCCCCTTTATCTGATTTGCCGGAGCAAAGAAAAAATTTACTGCTGGATGTCAACAATTCGGTTATTCTTCTTAGCTGCCTACCCAAAACAAGCATTTAAATAAGACATGCATGACGTACAACTGAGTGGATAAAATTTTACGGTTCAGAGGTTCACTAGCAAGCTAGTGTTTGAATCAGTGATCTGTGCAAACACACATCCGGTCTTCGATTTTCGATCGATAGGGCTTTACTGTTAGTCAGAAGTTTTGGTTTTGGTTACGTAACAGTACAGCGAAAGAACTGATCTAGTTCACTGTACGACAGGCCATCTGAACATGCTTGGCAATCGGGTATGATTGTCACAAGCCATGCTGATGTGTTGTCACATAGAAGTGATCAACAACTTGGGGATATGTTCCGAGATTCTCTGATTAAGACATCGAACCGGTCTGTCAACGTCAGTGTCAGTGTAATTGCAAATGAATTGATAGACAGTAATTGGAAATTATTACCTCGTTTGATCAAGTGGCCATGGAACGGTGTGACCATCGAATGATTCCTCACACAGCACCGGCCACGCATATCTTCTTCAGAAGGACCAGTTTAACATCAGTCTTATTTTTACCGCGGCTCTAACTAACTCATGGTTACAGCTGCATAATCGTCACATTTAAATGGCAGAGGAACTTCGACTTTTTTGTGTAAGACAGTTTGAGTAGCTTCAACATATTTGTGTCTTGAGTACCTGCCAGTGAATTTCCAAAGTTGGGTTGTAGGTACCAGGTCTTCTAGGAGTAAGTCGAGCTCATTTGTTAGATGGTATTTCATTGATACCCTGCTGAAAACAAGAATACAAATCACTTAATTTGTCTCCCGTAAGCAGAAGATTATTGAGCGGTTAATACTGTATAATTCATATAAAATTACGGTAAATGCTTGAGGACAGCACAGCTCGGAATGCAAAATTTAATACAGTGCTTCAAAGCCGGTTAGCAGTAGAACGCATATTGCGCCCCAAACCTTTCGACAAACCACATAAGTCTAATTTTGTTATTGGTTTTCACATAAATACACACAAAATCAGCTTTACTTGTGTTAATATCAAACTGCCATCCCTAGCTTTAAATTGTCCTTTGGTTCTTACTGTTCTGTATGGCTTTTGTAGCACTGGTAACTTGCTCATCCCACCACAAAAGTAGAAGGCTGGTTCGTCAGTTATGACAATCATTTCGACTCATAAATATACAAACTGAAAGTACCTCATTCAGTGAATTCCGTTCTGGGGCTACAGTACCTTTTTAGTGCTAAATTTTCGTTAGATCAAGCAAACCCGTTGCAAAACCGATTTCAGTGTGAAGCCAAGGCAAACGTAAGTGGTTGGATGGCATGAGTCATATTGTTAACCGCTGTTTACAGAATACTTGCAAGCAGATGAACAGTAGATGTGACAACCTTATGCACACATTAGCATGTGGGAATGACAACCACCACTCATCGATGGGTACAAGAGAGACAGTCAAGATTCTGATCTGATTGCGTCACGTGCGAAACCGCCTATGCTGTGGTAAAATTTGATGAATCTCGTTTAGTCGACCTATCGGTTAATTATTCTAGCGTTCTGTACGTGGATCGCCAACCAAAGCACCTGAACCGTCAGCAACGTGGCATCCCAACCAGTTACGTGCACGCTCAACCGCGTTGTGATCCAGTGAGAAAATGCCAAGAGATATTATGAAAACCGTGTTTGCTTACGGATATCATCCAAACACAAATATGATCACAAAGGTTCTGTATCTGAAATCGTAATTTACTGGCCGAAGTAATTTTTAAGTCTATTCGGCAGTCTCATGGATGAGACATCATACTGTATGTCAGGAGTTGAAAGCTCGCTAAAGTGCTCGCGTGTGGTTATTTGTGAAGTGTTAGAAACCAACGTTTACCGAAGAACGCCTACTTAAACTGAACATTCAAAAAATGAACACGTGGAATCAGTTGCTTTCTTCATTTTTCCACTGTCGTTTCCATTCACTTAACTTCCGCAACTGACTGATTGCTAGTGCGTTTCTAAGTCATCACTTGTCTAAAGTGTCCCTAATTAAATGAGTTTTGACGCACAAATATACAATAAGGACAGTGAGCCGGTTTTCGATTAAGCATTCACACAGTGATCACAGCGATTAAACAAGGACAAACAATTTGTGAAGTCACATGGTCAACTGCAACGTAGTCACTGATGTCATTCTGTTCCTCTCAACAATTAAGGTGCGCAAATATGTAGGTTGACTGACAACTGAACACTGCGTGATGAAATGAACAGGAATGTGGTACGAGAGCCGTGCGGTACACAACATGACAAGCACGAAAGTTTTTGGGGTTAGTAAATGTGAAGACTAACCCGTGTAACATACAGATGCAATTTAGAAAGCACTATGAATCGCTTACTGAACAGTCGTAAGTAAAAAACCTTCACCAGAACCTCCTTAGGATATGTTCACCGAGGAACGTCTCCTTAGCACAACTATGGTTATCAGTTATATTCAATGCATTGGACAGTATGTTTAGTGTCCAGCCACTGTGATGAATTCATCGGAAGTGCGTTAAAGATATCTACCTCAACACTCAATTACTGCTCACAGGCAAACACGATAGGTGAAATTTTGTCTTATGTTTCTCAAAGGAAACCGGGAACTTTGTATTCGGTTTGCATGTGGCCTCTACATCATCGGTTACAAAGCTTTCGAAAATAGCAGATAGTTTCGGTTGCCCAGCCTAATCGCTCAAATGAACTATTGTCTCTAACGGGAAGCAAATTCAAAGCTATATCCACTTGACCACAAAATGGACCAGCTCAACAGTAGTTTCTGTCCGTATTCCGGTTATAAATCAGCGCGTCGTTTATTTTCAAAGGGATTTTCTCAGTTTATGTAAATGTGAACAGAAATACGTGGATGTATGTCTGTCTGAGTTCTTGTTCTTACATCTGTTTTTCACACTAGGCATCCGCTGTACATATTTGGACGTCACCTAAAGATTTAAGGATATTTCACCTTATACTGATCTACACACAGCTTTTAGTCCAACATTCTTTCTGATCTCTCGGACCGTTCAAACAGCTCTATTTCTCGGGATTTCTTACGGTCTCTTATGGAAGTTCTATCACGAATCGCAAAATCGGCTCATCTCACTCAGGCAAATAGCTCCACCGACCCCGGGTGAATGGTTATTTGCTAGTGTCTGCGCCGGATTTGGTTTGATCACAATCGGCATCATCACCCTCTCTTGGAGAGATGAAGTGCTGGACATTTAATCGGTCAACAAGTTGAAGGCTCACCCATAAGAATTGTGAACTCTACGAACAAAATTGGATAGTCGAAGCAGAACCATTTGTTTACGAAACAATATCATTATGTATATCTCGTCCACCGAAATGCCATTATTCTGTTGACTTGTATACCCTTCTTTCTGTTGTGATTACACATAAATCTGTTGAAATTGCAACTTTTGGGAGGTACAAAAGTCACACCACAGTCGGAGTTACTTGGCAAAGTGCACGGAGTGAATAAAAACATCTTTAATGGTTGTTTACTTCTATCCTACTCTACAAGACTCGTCTTTGATGACAGAAACTATTGCCGTGCCACTCTGCATGCAACCTTGATTAGAATATACCATGGAAAAGTGATAAATATTACGAAAATGTATTCGCCTACTCCGTAGTAGACGGTCAGTGTATTTATGTTAGTTTTGACCGTGCGTTTTTTGAACGTATCCTTCTTTCAAAAGGAATGCCTCGTATTACGAGATGGTTTTTCCTACCACAGGTACATGGGGAAGTATCGCAAGTTTGTTTAATATAATGACTATCGTGGCCCGGCTGCAAAATCGCTGACCAAATACATATAACTCCCAAACTTTTCAGCTCCCAAAACGAATTATGTGTGGCATATCATTCAGTTGTGATCAGAAGTGGGCGCGGCATAGACGTAGTCTCTTGAACGCTAGAACAGCAGATGAGACCTCTATAACATCCTCGTTGATGCTGGTGGAAGATGACCACACACTTGGTCAATCAGATACAACTCACACTAGGTTGCCTTTGACCAAGGCCACACTAACAGTCCTCGCACCAATATCGATCGAACAGACCCCAAATTAAAATTCATCCAATTCAGCAGTTGAATTCGTGGTTTTCAAGGACTTTTACGCCAACATCAGGAATCGCACACACATGAAACAGAACGAAACAACAAGCTTACACCCGCGAAACTACGGAACACACGTCGGCCCTACTGCGCGTGTAGTTATCCCAATTCCATCCTATTTCACAACACCTGGCTCCTTCTCGCCCCTAAGTACTAATGCGCGTTCCCACAGTTCACTTTTAGTGGGTATTTCCTGATACTACTTTATACCATGTTAGTAACTATTCGGTGGGACGCCCAATGATCCTGCCCCGTCAGACGTGACCATCATGGTTTCATCTATTATTGGTTGTGTCACCCTGTTAGCTGTCAGGACGTTCTTACCTTGTCAGAAGAGGAGTAAGCATTCTTGACTGAAGACGTTGGTTCGAAACCCTATACTCCAACACAGTGGGTGTGCTGCAGGTGGAATGCCGAAACTCAAGCTGGGGCTGTGTTTGTTGTTAGCCACTTCGAATGGATGATTATTCACAACAACCACGTAATGTTATTAATGAGACAAACACTAAAGAAAAACATGCATTCAGCACTAAATCTAGTTCGCTTTTTTCAAATACCGGCTCCTGACAGGCTTCCAGAGGTCTGTATTGGCTTCTTCTAATAGACAGCATCTGACACGAAAAGTGTAGAGGACTAACGAGCCATCGCATGCACACTAGAGACATTGATTCGTAGGTGCTATAGGAGGTTTCCAGTTTGAAAGAAATTGAGAATGTTTACATACATTTGAAACTAAGACTACAACTGGCAGATATGCTGAGTTGTGAAAATCTAACAGTAATCGAATTGCGGATGCCAAACATTTAAAAGAAAATGGGTTGTGGAGAAACCCAAGCACAGCCTATCAACCATACTACAAGTGGCTTCGAAATGCAACTGAGGACAGCTTACTGACAGCAAGCGAAAGTTGGAACCTATCTCTACTGTACCACGGTGCTTCTGATGACTAAGTCTGTTGAAGTCATCACTTGATTTATCCAATATGTCCACCAAGTGTGTGCATAATATCGCTCACTGGTGACGCTGTTTTGACAGACTCTGGCAATTACCCCACATTCGGCATGTATCTAAATAGTGTTTTCTATAAGTCGCTGTGTTTTTGGTGAGTGCTCTTCGAGGGGGCTGCCTGGATTAGATGAAAGGGTGTCTTTTGACGGATTATGAGAGCAGTAAACGATCCAGCGTTCGAAGATTAAGTTTTCTATGGAATATTTTCAATTAATTGAAAACCCTCCCTGTTTACACATCTTATCTGGGTGAGGCATCAAACTAGGTGGCGTTACCAGCTTCATGGCGCTGAAAATATACATCCTTAATGGGAGCAATACTCTTTACGAGACAAGAACCGTAAACTTGTGTAGTAATGTGGTGAGGACGGACGGTCGCACAAAACTACCTAAACCACCACTATTCAGCAGAGAGGCGGAAGCGTGGATCGAAATGACAGCTGGACAAATACGGGATAGATACGGGAAGGATCATTGGAGGGCACCATCACATGGAATGGCTTTTGCCACATGAGGGAACTAAGGATTTGTGTTCAAAGCGACCGGAACATTCTCAGATCAGTGTGGTGGGCAAATGAGTGGTTTTGTTCGTGGTCCGGTTGAGACGCACAACCCGTGTGTTGGTTTCCCCAAATAAAATAACCTTTGTACCATCCGCCTTCTGGGTTCGCAGCAGCAGTACCCTTCGTGTAGACTTCATGTGGCTTAAGATTATTCCTTCGGGGAAATGGGCAAGTTGGGTGCAATGATACAGCTCAAGACTGCAGATGGACGACAATTTCCGATCGCAGCACAGCTTACAAGGCTAGTTTTCTGAAACAGGTCGGTATGCTCCCTGATGTTACCATAAAGATAGTGATCAATGGCTGATCAGGCTGTGGAAGCCTAATCAGCAACGCCTTACGTGAAAAATGTCACCTTTGAAAATCAGGGTGCCGGAATGCATGCCAAATCATCATGCCTCAGCAAACCGTTTACGCTAGTAACTTAGAGGTCAGAAAGTCCAGTGCTGGCGGTTACGTACTATGTTTGGTTCAAGTCACACATTGCGATAACACAATTATTAATGATCTTGAGAGAAAGAACATTGTCAACCACAATGTCTATGCATTCTACCCTGATACGTAGGGTTCTGGCAACCCAACAAAACGTCTTAGGACGTTTAAACTCGTGGAATGACTATGAATGACCTGTTTGACTTATTGTGAGTGGTCTGGTACATTATTAGTGCTCTGTTCCCTTGAATTCTTTCCCGGAAGCTAAACGGAACACCTTTAGGAAGTCGTATTTTACGTCGGTTTATTGCGGCATATTCGTTGTAAATCCTAGTGTCAACGCACAGGAGATTAAACATTTTAAGATGCCCAACTAGAGCGACTTAATCGCTGAGATCTATGTTAGTAACTCACGAGACTATTAGAGAGAGTGAATAGGACAACCAATTGGGGATGAAATACGGTAGATTTTTTAAAAGTTTGTTTCCAAACTTCTCGACAGCTCTTTGAACCATGTATTTCATACCAGAGAATGGAACACATCTTCCGGTCACAGCAACAAACGGTAGTAACTTTGGTTCTTTTTCTGGAATGCATGAGTTAGGAAGACACGGTTGCTACCTTACCATTTTGTTATGGTTTGGCCTCGCTGTCGGGGTTGAACAGTGTACCAGACGTCACGATGAAACCTAGTAGTGGAGGGTTTTGAAAAGCTTACTTCGATTTTAGATTATCCGACTTTTGGGTGATACTGGAGTTCCTAGTGTATATGCTAGTCAGTTTTATCTTTCAGAAAACAAACACGCGAAACGTATGAAATGAAGGCTATTTCTGCAGTTATTTTGCTAGACTTTGTGAAGTCTAAGGGTATTGTGCTACATTTCACGTGAACCGCTGAGCTCCAGAGCAAGCAGTCAGTACGTTTCCCGTTGTCTCCGATATGTCTGACGCCTGTGAAACGGAGTGTTTGCGTCTGTGTTATGTGAAATGAAGCTTTGAGATCAGAACCCCCGGCACCTCTTTGTCTAGACAGCGACAGGTAGATTAACACTGAGAAAAGTTACTAATCAGTGGCTTGTAGGTCAATGGCGCCGACGTATTGGAAATTATGACATGCAGGTTCCACAGACAATCAAACAATCGCTGGGGCACTAATCTGTTACAACCTAACGCGGAGTGTGAATGAGGGTAAATTGGGGAACATAGTACAAACTAAGTTGGTTTATTTTTTGGGTCTAGATGAAATGGAAATATACTTGCTTGTGGAAAACTGAGTCCTTGCCAGAAATGAGATCATGAGCCCAAAGTTTGTTCAACAGAATGGTCATTTCATCTTGATAATGAAGGTGAAGAGACATACAACACCCCTGATGTTGTTCCTTCATCTGTCGCTTTCCTGGTTGTTCCAGGTCACGAAATATCCTGAAGAATTCCGGTTTCTTTTCAAAAATTGGTGTACCACAAAACTTTCATCTTCGCACTCGGGCATTAGTGTTAACGTCGTCGATTGAACCCATTAGCTAGTTTTGTTTAATCATGCAAAAGCTCGCAAACAGCCAAGTCGGCCGCATTCTACTTTCAATTGTCAGACACTGTGTGCAACTGATTTTCATCAGCCAGGGTGCTACGCAATATTACTCACATTTGCAGCAGCCGTATTGTCGAGTACGATCGGCGATCAACCATTGGAATATCTCCATTCACTTGAAATCGCAGAATTAAGTGAACTCGTTGACCGATGTTGTCACACTAGATTGTACGGTGGAGTCCAAATCTTGATTGTGTTGAAGATATATTCTACTGAACGGCAGTAACACGAGAAAAACTCGGATTCAGTGTTTTTTAGCAGAAGATGGATGGGATGTGAATAGGAAATCTGTTGACGTTGGTCGATTTGTGTCCACTTATTCCTCAACTATTTACGAGTGTTGTTCGAAAAGTTATCTTTTTTATGGATCATGTATGTTGTCGTCTATAAAAACAGTTTATCTCATGAACTCTCGATGAACCCACCCGCTTGCCTCTTTTTACAAGTATAGCTTATCACTGGCGTTGACGGAGACGACGATCGTAACCAACCTGTTCAAACTATCCGCGCAAACCGATGTCATATTTGTTCCTGTTGTTGACTCTGGTCAATTACATTAACAGCTGAGAGAATGGACAAGGACGCAAGCAAGTCGGTTGTGTGGCTGACCAAATTAAGTGGGAGTAAACTGTAATCAAATACTCAGCAAAGTAGAGAACGATAGGAAGAGGACCTTCTTCAGATAAGATGTTTTAAAAAGCAGCTCATAGGTAAGATACCTTTCATTAAGGTTAATGTCGCCTTCCGTTCTCACACGTTATTGCTTTTCACACTATGATGGCTCCACGCCGTCTTTCTAAATTAGTCAGAATGACAATTTCTCGTCCTTGAGTTTTGTATCCCTCGATCACAGACAATGTGTTTGTGTCTGCGCCATCGTATATGAACATTTCGCCACTGCTATTCGGAATCATTTGTGTCGGTCTTCGAGTGTTTTCATGACATATGGCCTGAAAAACAGACATCAGTTGTAGCCACTTAGGATTTGGTTTTGTACCCGCTTGACTGGTTAGAAAACCTCGCTACTCGGTCCACTTACTTGTCAACCTGGCTGGAAGGCAAAGCGTCAATATTAGTAGGTTAACAGAACACTTCCTTAGATGGTGTTGAGTTCAGTTGTTTTGCTTAGATTCGAGCTGTCAGCTTGGAGTGCCATCTTGGAGAATTATTTGGTCGGTTTAAATCATGTTTTGAAAGCATAACACGTAATAGTCGTTCCCCTATGCATTTCATGTGTCAGATTAGTTTTTGAAGTTCGAAGTCCTAAATTTTTTAACTTGTTTGAAAATTCACATTGAAGTGATGGGATCAAAAAGTGGGGAACAGGGCTTGTTTTCCGTGTGTGATTATCAGAACTACTGCAACAAAACTTATGTGACAACAGTTGCTTGGGTGAGTGTGGAATGATATTAGCAGAAAGCCTGAGGAGTGGATGAACGCTAACAATTGTGTAATGGCTGCTCTGGCTCACTAGTTTGTTTCATTTCAGACATGGGCAGATTGGGTGTCCACATAAACTTCTCCCAAGAAGATAGGCAAGAGCTACGAAATGGATATTAGTGAACTCGGCAATGAGTGAGGTCGGAAATCTCATTAACACTGTTTGCCGTTTTTAGTACTCAAGCAATCTGAAGGTACCTTGCTCGTTAAAAGAACGACTGGAATCAGTCAAATGAACGATAATAGCAATGGAAACTATTTAAGCACACGCCTCTTTAGTCAAGAAATATGGCATTCAAGCACTGTGCCAGGCAGTCACCTTGTAGTAGGACCCATATAATGCTCGGCACGACCATACAAGTGTGTGCACACAGAAGGTGGTTGGTGAAACTGGAAATTTTTCTAAGCTGTGATGAAAGTAGACCGGAGACCTACACAAATGTCCGCGAAACAGATTGTTTTGACTTATTTTTGGGAGGTAAATTAATGACAGCGCGTTTCGTAATTCTCAGAGGCTTGGCCACTCAATTTGCTTGCTGGGTAAACCTTGTTGGGCAGCCGTTCGGCGTGGCAACCATTTTTGAAAAGCCCATATCGGCTTGTAAATTTTTCGTGGTACAACGTTTAAATTAACCGCCAGCCAGGTATTTAGCGAGGTTTTGTCATTGTTTTATTGAAATGAAACTGCTAAAGTTAATGCAATAACCACTTCGAGTCTGCGTCTTGTACATATTTTCTTCCTTCAAAGCATCTTTTAAAAAGGTAGTTTACAAAAAGGGGTATCTAACCGTTGCCCATAAAATCTTCAATGGGTTAATTGTCACCGGAGTTTGAGCTGAATACTGATAAGACCCTGATGTTGCTGGAATTACCGACAAAGCACATCATGTTCCCTAACCAGCACCTATGTAGTTTTCATTGTCTAAACTCAATTGATCAGTTACCAGCTTGCTCAAATAGATAAGCGCTGACAGAAAGCCCAAGGTTTAACCCACTGTCACTCCCTCCCTTCGAGGTGGAATTCATTAGTGGAAAAATTGTGTCATGTGCACGGGGTAGCAGTTCTTTCAATGCAGCTCTTTTTCGTGCCCGTATTTCGACCGCTGTGTTCAGGACAGCCGAACAAGTAATCAGCTGTCTTATTTGAAGGTACGCTAGTGATTAGGGTCGCAGAACACAGTGAGAACCACCCAGACGTCCTTAACCGTGTAAACAGATTGAAACATGTCTCAGCGGCTTCGTTTTGATATTTCTGATCAGTTTGGCTGATGCACACCGATGGCCCACTTGGCCGAAAAATGATAGAATGAGTACACCTATCCGAATGTGGTCACGAAGATGACCCCCCCTGGAAAAATTGTACAGATGTTATAAACCAAGCGGATACGAGTGAAGTTTGCTACGTCAGTAAAACGTCGTTGATTTCTTTTGTTCGAGCCACTGGCATACAACAGTCGTTGAGGTGCCGGCGGTCACGTGAATCATCCAGTGAAGCGTCCAGTGAAGCATCCAATCTATCTCGCCAACCACGTAAACTTTTGCTAACCTACCAGTCGGCGTATGTATTCTGGATGTGATATTTACGGTTCCCCCTAACGCTTGTAATGAATAACTCACTTATGAATTAATTGTACCGTTAATTTCAGCTTTGGAGGAGGTCGTAGATCAGTGTGGATATCAACAGTACATGCAGGAATGTCAAGAAACCAGTGAGTTGTGGTCTTAAGAAACATACCATTAGTGCCATCCTACTCTGTAAAATTCTATCTGTCCCGAATGTTTTGGTACGTTCGTAAGACAGAAGATCGGCTACCACTCAACTAATCTATAATTGCCACATTCGGTTATCGAGTCACAAGTTAGATTTGTACAATCACCATATACCTTGATTTACACAGACAGGGATTTGACAGCTGGAATGATCGGGTAGTGTGAACGGAGGGCTACAGCCTATCGAGTAGAGGCTGACCGAACAGTCATAATCAGAAACGTGACTAAGATTTTACTGCATCATTGATTCGCATAGTAGAGTATCAGCCAACCGATCACAAACGAACCTTGCGGCTGCTACTTATCACTATACCTTTTCCAGTTTGAGCGGTTTCCATATCAATTTAAGTTGCCTCAGGCAACGGCTTAAGCAAACTAACTTGGTGTACTGACTGCATCTGGCAGGACCGCATCGTCTCACTTTGTAGAAGCCAGCCAGACGCTACATTTTTCACCCTACCTGTGTGCCATCAACCGCGAGACCCTGTTCGTCGTTGAATTCCAGTAAACCTACTTGGGACATTTTAAATTGACATTGAGACGTTTTATACGGGGAAAAACAAAAAGTCTTCAAAAATGCTCCGCATTCTTTCTCTGTTTATTCATTGTAGAGTACCACTGGAATAGGTACACGTGAAATTTACTGATTGGTCTGCAAATAGTGGTTTCATATCATGGTGATAGAAGTGGAAGCTTTATATTCAGCATGACGTGTACGAGGTAAGTAGTAGTGAACAACAAGCCCAACCAATCAGTAGTTTCATGGATGAAGCAACTCAGTCAAACCGCGTATCTTCAGGTGGTTACGGCAACGTATATTTTAAGACTTCAACGGAAATAATCAATGCCAAAGGGGGCACTGGGTGTCTAACTTATTCACTAAGAGCAATAGTTGACTAGTCCAATCATGAGCATCCACTTCCGTTGTAATAAAAAATATACCTGGCTCACACTTCCTTAAAGATGCTTCATTCACAAACCTATGCCAATATTGTGCTGTCTGGCATCTACCCAAAGGTTTACATAAACTGTTTCTCATAGTGTACTAACACATTGAGAGATGCATTAGTTTAATTCATATTTCGGCTAACGCTTAAACACTCGAGCAACTCTGACTAAGTGTCCATAATGCAAACGATTTCGAAAGAAATCAACGATAGCTTATTTGTTTTAAAAGCACTGCTTAACGAAGTTTACAGGATGGGATAATTCGTCTGAGACTGACTCGTTAAACTGTAACTCGAAGACTATAGCACAGACATTGCGTCTCTGATCGTTTTCTATGGGTAACACAAACGTTATTCTATAGCGCTTGTGACTTAGCTCATGTCTGATTGTTTACCCGTACAGATCGCATGGTTAATGATACAGTAGCAAGCCTGACCGTCAAGCAGGCATGATGTAGCGAAGAAAGGCGTCCAATAAAGCACGATATTTATTGATCAACACGCTGGTTACCATGCTACGCGTGCGCTCGCATTTATGAGTCATCAGTCAGGACCGCAACAAACCCGATTTTCGCTCACACGTCGTGCGCACTTAGACCCGGTTTGTGTCCGACGCCTCTTGTCAGGGTGTTTCTCACCTGCCATTCCTCGTCCGTTGGGCCGATCTCGTTGAACAATGGCTCGTCGGACCACTCGTGCAGCCCGTAGTCCATCCACTTTGGCCGCTGGCCGCATTCTACAACCACGTCGAGATATTCTTCCAGATGTTAGAATAATCGTGTCCCCCGATCTGGTTACTCATTTCATTTTGCCTGCCATGCCTCGTCCGTTGGTCCGATCCAGTTGAGCGATCGCTCATCCGGTGGCGCATGCTGTCCCCGACCTGTTCGTTGTAGGCTTTTGGATGTCTTTCCACCTGGTCGATGTATTCCGCCGATAGTTGGAGCACCCGCACCTCCGGCTTGACAATCCACCACAATGAGAGCCAGAGTTCAACCTGTCAAAAAACCATTGATAAAATGGCTGCCGATGAGATGGAAGTTTGCTTCCAGTTTTACTTACGAGTCCCTTGAAAAATTTCCCTCGGATATGCATGCTGCGAGTAGATGGAAATAGTGTCTTATTAAAAAATCACATATTATTTCGACTGCATCCAACAAGTCTAGCCTACCGGTTTTCCGCACTGTTCCTGTTACAAAGACCGTATCTGCAATTGTTTCCTCGGTAGACATTCACTCAATGAGTATTTTATTTCACATTTCTTATCAGTGTCACCTGCTGTAAATAGTCTGCACCAGAACAGTTTAACATGTTTCACTAATTTTCACTGAAAATGCTCTCATCCTGCTTTTAAACGGTCTCTCTACGAACAGCCTGTCTGATAGTGAACCTCATGTAGAACATGCTGGAAAGGAATTGGTGGTATACATGAGGATCCTTAAGAAATGCGTAGTATTTAAACGCTAGGTATAACCTGAGTTATACATTTATTGTCACAGACAGCCGGTGTAGAACCGAGTGAATTGAAGACGGCTGGTTGAGAATAACTCAACGAGTAAACGAGGAGTGTATTGCTGGCACGCAAAGTTGACGTGAGAGAGAACGAATATTAAGACGAAACGATAACACAGCAGAACAGTAACTGAGCCCGCAGCATGCGTCGTGTGTTCGAGTGTTCGGGGTGTTGGAAATCGTTATTTTCCGGAACGAAAACAAAAGTCAAAGCAAATCCCAGTTTTTTGTGTTTCTATTGGTTATTTTATAGACTAGACGCATCAGAAAAATGAAGAATTACAATTGGTTTGTTTCACTACTGTGAATATGCCCGGTTTAGTCATGAGAAGAAATGCTTAACAAACAAGCTCGTTTTCGGTGTTTCATCATCAGGCTAAATAAACACATTTATATGGGTTAGATGGGGGTGGTAGATAACATATCACCAAAGCGAAAGATGTCAGTCAACAGTTTTTTTGTCTGGTTTGAGTCATGAGACTTAGTTACGTAACAATGGCCACGTGAGTTGTACGAAGTCTGCGAGCGATGCGTCACATCTACGCAGTCATTCTATCCTGGGTTTGCGTACACGGCCATGGAAGATTCAACGTTTTGATTAGTCGTTTTTGAGCGCACAATGGTGGTGAGTATAGGCGAATTGCGATGGCCTCTGCAATTGACAGTATGCGACCTTTGACCTGTTTTGATTGTATCCCACATATTCGGTAGATTGGCCTGAACGATTCGGTCTGATTGATCAGATGATTTGACCCGATCAGATGCGTGGCGACCGCAGACGAACAGGGCCTCGTCGATCCTCGCGTCAACCACACCGGTTGGTGCTCCCGAATGCGTTCGGATAATCGCCGTGTTGTGCAGCCTATCTAGCTTGTTCCACAGGAACAAACGAAACAGTAAACACAAAAAGAGGCGACATGAACAGGCAATATATCTTTCAACTGGGAGCGCAATAGTGGTGCGGAGACAAAGTGAACGCGTAGTTGAGCTGCGAAAAACGCCTTATTGATTGCTACACTAAGCGTCTTGGTTACGGTTTCAGCGACACCATCACCCTTGAAGGGCGAGGAAATATAAACAGACTTTTGTTGACGCTTTCGCTTTCCGATTGGTCGGCTCGACTCTGCTTGTAGCTCGTTTGTTTTAACGCGTGACGCACTCAAACTTGTTTTACTCCGGTGCTCGTTATAACAAAATCCGGTGCTGGAGCAGCGTACCATCCTGACATGCCAGTCTGTTCGCGTTTGCGACACTGATTGGTCATAGCCTTCTGCGAATCAATGGTTGACTTTGTATCAGTGCGTTTGTCCAATCCAATCCCTTTACACAGGGTACTTTTCGGAATTTCGACCCGTTCTAGTTAACGTGTAAGCACGTACAAAAAATGGAAACAAAAAGATTAAAAATGAAAATCGTTACTTTAACACTTGTCACTAAACCAATAAGGTTGCTTCCCCGGCCACTGATGGATAATGTGTGTCATACTGTGCCCTAAAAAGGGAACGGCTGGCATTTGCCAAACTCATTGAGTGGCCTTGACAATGAAAGCTTTCGAACAATCGATAATTTCACGAATGGTGCGTTAAATGAATACTGCTGTCTCAATTTAACTCGCTCATATATTTTCGCACTTTACTCTCTTCGACCTTGTTTGTCACTCAATTATACTGTCACCTGTTGGGAAATATAGTGCAGTTGGTAAAATTGTCTTAAACTGCAACACTGTTTTTGGCGTATTAGCAGGTTGAAATCCCCAGCAATCCTGTCATTCAGGTAACAATCACTAGTCAAGTAACTACTTTACTACTCGTGATCACTCCGCCCAAGCCATATCTCAGCGCCGGTCGCCACCGATTCCGGTACTCACCAGAGTATCCTCTTCTCCTCATTCCTGTTCTTGAGTTGTGTACAATTCATTTCTATCCCTGGAGATACTTCCAACTCATATAAGGGGATAAGGCAGATTTTTGCCTCAGTACTTTAACTTTGTCTTATCCATCAGATTTGTTCAGCTGTTTGGTCAACCAGTGAAAATGGTGTTGTTTTCACTCACTAGTTTGGGACAAACTACGGATCTGTTAACGGCTGTTCAACCAGACATGCACATAATGCGGTCCCGTTCGGACCTACCTCCGTCGAATTAACAGAAACGAAAACGAACGACATTATTTCTTAGAGTCTTAAAGTTGGGAAAAGAAAGTCAGAATACTTATGTATTTATCTTCCAACTTCAAGCTCATGCCTATAAAATAATTTAGATGATCAACTACAGATTTAGCCTAGGGAACGGTTAATTGTGGAAATCAATACCACCTTGGTCTTCCGCACACGTTAGTACTACTGAATGAGGCATCTTTTCAACATGCAAGAAATCTCTGTGAACAAGCTGAAGATGAATGAAGTGTCAGTTGTGTTATATAAGACATACAATACTGGGAAGCAGGTATAACAGCAACAGCGAAAGTTCGAAAAGGCAATCTACTAAAAAGGAGAAACATCTGAACCCGAACATTCTATTACGAACTCTGTCCAACAGTGGAACAACTGTCACGTGGCCATAAGCGTTCTCGACTTACGTGTCCTCTTCGCGATTTCAAACGACACAAATGTGGTAAGATAGACCACATTCAAACCGTCTGCCACAGTTCGAAGATGTGTTTGGTCACTGCTGTTTTGCAGGAGCAGAGTATCACATCCAACATTCTTACTGTAAGTTGTATTGGTTCCATCTATCTTATGTGTCCCATAACATAAGCATTTAGTATTATCATTAATGTTATTGACACGGCTAAAGTCGGGGCTTTCACTTCAGTTAATTGCATCAAGCTGCCGAAACATAATGTTGTCTTGAAACCTGCTGTAATTTATGTTAAAAGTATCACTGGGTGTGCCTCAGCTATTATTGATAAGTGCGAACTTCCACTCACAAATGCCCGCTACCTATGCATGTCCACTTTTTTGCCATTAATTCTGGTTCATCTAATAGTGACCTTAAGTACACGATGATTTTGGAGCTTCCTTTTGTATTTTCCGTTGAGTTTTCCGTGACCAGAACTCGTAAATGGATTTGGTGATGTTCAAAGGCTTCCAGTGATACACAAGTTATGAAAGTCAGCCTTGACGTTTCAGGTACATCCGTCTTTATGGAAGGTCAAATGGTTCCATGTGGTCTCCGTGAGGCTGTACGAAATACATCATCTGAGGTATGTGCAAAAGAACCACTGAATCATGGGGATTCATCTATACAGACGACTCCAATTGTAACGCGAGAGTGTATGGTGACTACCGCATTACTTTAAACAAGTGCTTGCTACCGGGAAGGTAAACGGAAGAGTAACCGGAAAATGTTATGAGCTAAGAACGCGGATGGTACAAGGAATTTTTATCCGAAAAACCAGTACATAGGTTATGCATTCCAACAGGACCACAAACACAAACACTCATCTGCGTACGACACTGGTCTCAAAACGTCACGATTGCCACGGACGTCAATGCCCAGTTCATCTATGTAGCAAGAAACATTCCATGCGATGCTGCATTCCAGTGTTCCTTCTTGTATTTTTCCCGCGGTCATTTCGATGTCGAATTCCATGCTCTTTCCAGATCGTTGAATAGTAGTGATATGAGTGATATAATGCGATCACCGGTCCTCGTTACAATACATCCTCCATCGATTTGTTGGTTCGAGGTACTTTTCAAAGCTTGATCTCAAAGTTGCGTATGTGAAAGTTCCCCTCCAGCTTGTTGATCTCAATGGACACTCAATTTGTACCTTTCAAGTATAATTTTTCACTTGTTACACTGGACGTTTCTGCAGCAACTTTTACAGATATGTTAAACGTAGTCTGTGCTCATCTTGAGAGTACTGCAGCTTATCATTATCCTACATAGTTCTCACAAACTTATTCATGATACCAGATTTCTTGCGTTATTTGAAGGATTTTATGTTTACAGTGCTGCAGTTAATCCTGTAAAGTGTAATTTCAGTGCTAAAAATTTGCTATCCGGGATATTTAGTTGATGGAACCAGCCTGATCCCGGACGATTTTCACCTTTGTCTAAGACCCCAACTTTGAAGACTGTTGATGAATTGCATTTGCTCATGAGTTGTGCACCATATTATTACCGTTTTGTTCTCAACGGTGCCCCTAAAGCAGGATTCTTTTTTGACTATATCTTCCAACAGATTTGTGTGAAATGATGCTCATGATACTATATTACGTCGTTTACTAAGCTTTCTTGTCATAAAAGTTGTTCCACGACCATTTTCTTCTAAGCTTTCATCTACTGCGATTAGGGATGTGTCTCCTATGGGCATAAGTACAGTACCAGGGCGAGATGGGTATCCAGTTTTGTGTACTTCGTGACTTCCTAGTTCAACGTAGCGTGGCTGTGCTCAAACTCAAATGGAAACGCTTTCCGTTTATTGGGCGGTTGTTCGTCCTTACAAATACCACTTTAGTTCGCATCTTACAAATATAACTGACCATAAGGCACTAAAGTTTAGTTACCAATCCCAGTAAGTCCCTCGCCAAACCCTCAGCAACCATGGTTTTAAGATAGAGCATTGCTCTCTTAGCATACTCGTACGACATCCAACATCAGTTGTCCAACTACGTACAGCATGCCGACACACTCGCCGTTCACAGGCTGAAAATTCTGGTCAACTTTCAGTTGAACCGCCAGCGCTGAGTCGGGCGAGTGTGCTTTCCGATAAGGGAGAACATTTTCATTCCGTTATTTCGGCCAGGATGGAATGCAACTACAAAGCGCAGTTTTCCAGAGCTTTATACTGTTCATGAAGAGCTATCAGTAACTTCTGGAGGTGTCTTGTGTTATAACAGTAAAAGTAATGCCTCATACGTTTCGCCCACTTATTTTTGATGATGCATTATGGTCACTTTCGTAGAAAAAAGTGAAGTCATCCGCATATCTGAAATACTGGTGGCCGGGGCCTAATGCAGACTTTTGCATGAACAGCACGTTATTGTGCCAGTTGTATGCACAGATTTCATTCCAAGCCAACCAAGTGAGTTTCATGGCTGATTTCATGTGAAGTTTGGTAAGGCTTACTTGCGGATCATTGTGGTCCATTTCTGGACAAATGCCACGCGATGCTGATACTTGACCCATACTCCCCTTGGCCACAGGTGCAGTTCACAACTTCATCGTGCACTGAATTCACAATTACTGAATTTTGAAGGACATGTATCTGAGTACAAGTTCTTTGTACAGTGGTTACCGACAACGGCATTCATTTTACGGCATAAAAGTGGGGGAATGGTTGAGTGGTTTGGGCTGCCAGTATCCACTGTTTGCACCCAGACATCCTCAATCCAGTGGAACAAATGAAAACCTCCTACTTGTTTCGAACGGTGCCATAACACTGAAGAGTGCAACCACTTTTGCTGAGCAACGTATTTCCTCCTTCCAGTGGAATAGTGCTCAACAATCTCTGCTCTGGTATATCCCGATTACTCAGTTTAGCTGGCGGTTCTGTTCACCAAACACATTTCGATCAGATCGTTTATGATTAACCGAATACTAAGGGTATACGATGTGTTGCTGAAATGTTTGTTTCTGCGTCTGTTTCGGATTTGACTTTAGTTACCAAAGAGGCATCTGTAATCGCGGCGGTGCACACAAGAACTTTTAAGCGTCGACTGAAGAAGCAAAATTATAACTACAACAAGTCGGACTACCATTTTAATTGCGGCGGGTGTGCTGGTTGTACTTCGTAACTGAAAACTGTGTTGTTTTTGTTTAACTGCAAGAAGTACTACACTGTACACAATGTGAATTACGTTGTGATTTAGTTGGTTCACTTTCTGTGTGATTGCTACTGCATAGAAACTGGCTCAGGGTTTGAGGTAATGGTTACATATTTCTAACTACCGCATCGTCTGTTTTCAATTTTGAGAGACTGCCCTACTTTTCAAGTCATGATGTATGGATTAGCTCAGGAAGAGAGACAACATGGATTAACAATTCGCACTTATTGACGCGAGTTGTCTCCGTGGGACTACTCGGTGGAGAGTCAAACCCAATAGTGTCAGGTTGTGATACACACCGGTTTAGGGACAGTAAAGTTTGTTCTTTGGGCACTGACAGCCCTAACCAACACTTTTAAACCATGCGGTCAACCTTGAATTACACGTGTCTAAAGCTAGAAAAGACATGAGATCGGGAAAGCCAACAGCATTAATAACGATAGTGTCAGTGTTTGTGATCCAGACATACTAGAAATTGAGAGAACATAATTAGGAAATCGTAACCACAAAAAGGGCCTGACAAACGACGGAATGATAAACTCGTTGACTTAACTACCATCAAAGGTTAGTAGAACACATTATTCAATTTGGGAGTCTCAAGAAAACCACAGAAGTAGCAAAGTGTTCGAATGCACACAAAGCACAGATATGTTCTTCACTGTTGAGTCCAATTCTCCACACCTACATTCCTTTAGCATCAACAACAAAAAATCATCGTTTTTGGATATGAACAAACACTGAAACATGTCATATTTCTCATAGTTATACGGAGTATTCGGTCGGTACCGAAGTGTCTTCTGTTTAAATCGAGGCACTTCTAGTTACAAATGAGCAATAGGCAGAAAGTTGCACAATTCATAAGCCCTTTTGGACGACAAATGGTTACAACTAATTCGTATTTGCGTTTGAAGTCCACACCATCAGGAAGCATAACATGAAAAAGGCACTTTGTCAGATTCAGCGACTCATTTCCGTGCCATTACCTGGACGAGACCTCAGATCGTTTGCCTTCTAGTAGGCAACACTTACTAGCAATCGCATTGCAACCCTGNACAAGAATGCACTTCTAATTACAACTGCAGCAATAAGCAGAACTTTACACAATTCTTCAGCCCTTTTGGACGACCAATGATTAGAAGTAATTCGTATTGCTTTCGAAGTCTACACCATCAGGAGGCATAACATGAAAAAGGCACTTTGTCAGATCCAGCAACTCATTTCCGTGCCATTACGTGGACGAAACCTCAGATCGTTTCCCTTCTAGTAGGCAACACTTACTAGCAATCGCATTGCAACCCTGTGTGTGTGCAAAAATCGTGAACTGAGTTCGATTGTTTGATTTGAAATCGACACCATTCCTACCTCAGATATATTGCCCAAGAGTAGACGTTTCTGGTACCGACTGGAAAACATCCCCTTGAATTCACACCGCAAACAGGAAACACGGATAGGGAATGCGATTGGACATTTGTTGGTACTATCCACAGCTGGGTCTAATCAACCTACCATGTAAGTAAAAAAATGTTCTAACTACGGTACAACCAGACTAGTTGGACCGCGATAGTAGTCAGCAACACGTGTGCGTGCGAACTACATCGTTACTATCCAACCCCGTGCTGTCCACACACGATAATTAGGAAAGAGTGAACTATGGTTTGTTCGTCTAGAGGGCATCAATTCAAATAAAATTGTACAACGTTAACTGAATCCTCATGCAATTCAATCGTGTTTTTCTGAGTGGATAAGCATGCGGAGTGTTCAAAAGAAAACCCCGCATTACTTAATTCTGATAACAATGTGATCAGCTAGACAGAACAGCTACTAAGATGACCTAGAGGCTTTTCATTTGATTGCCCTCAGAAAGCAACAATCTCCTCTGCTATTGGTTAGCTTAAGTCGGTCGCTTCCACGCAGACGTTTCGACCTGACATTCTCCTCCAAACGTTTATTCACGGATGTTTAGGGCTCTTTAATATGTGTCACATCCTAACGGTTTGTCCAAACTAACTGCGTTTTGTCGTACAAACCACCGTGCAAAATTAAATTTGCACTAAGTTATGAACACGTTGTGATTTTGTTGAACCTGCATTATACAGGCGCCCCAGAGTGCAGCCACACGTAGGATGAGGCATATAATATGTAGTGTGTTGTCGTAACTTATAGTAACTGAGCTGCTTCTACTGCCTACGTCTGAGACGCGTCGTAGGTAATCCGTGGTTTAACATGATTCTGAACACTGGGATAATTCGGCCAGTAGACACGACGTAACTGAAACCATGCCGATTATCAGTCAGCTTCTTTCACGAGGACACATCACGATGGCTGGCAAACGGAAGTTGAAGTAACTGTTGCACGGGCTTCTCAAAGCAGGTAAGCGAAATCCTAGTGGCCAGCAGCTGCAATATCAAGGTTTTGTCTAATCACCTCTTTCGTCTTGTAATATTCATCTTATATCATAAGATGTCAGTGTTGAACCAGGCCTCTTGGTGGAATTCGAATTTGACGAGTGTCCGGGCGACTGAATGAGTGTCAGTCACCCGGCCGCAAGTGAAGTAACTATGGGTGTCATAGATCGTAATGAAACCACCATACACCGTTGCAGTCAACGTAGAAGCGAATGTGTTGGTCGTCTCGGGTTGGTAACTCATCAATACACCCATAGCACATCAGCAACGAAGAGATAGCTAGTACGTTGGGTGCCGGTATGTAGAATTAAGTATATGGTTTGCTCATTTATGTCGAACAACAATCACCGTCGTTTGGTAAAACACCTGCTCTCCTTTTCAGAACTCCCGTCGCAGTTGCCTTCCATCTGTACGTTTCTTCAGCTTTGTTGTTGCATTGCATTCTGAAGGTTTGGTTTGGTTTTCAGTTCATAACTAATCTTTGTTTATCCCCCTATTATTCTCCAGATTGAAATGTAGTGTCCTCTCATTTTGAGTTATTCTCACTTTGCGTATTCAATGTCTCTCTTCTTTTCCTAGATTTTATTTCGGAGGTGTCCTCATTTTTTCGTACCCTATAGATTCAGGTTTCACCATCCTGCCAACCCACCATCTGGTCTGCCAGGTTTGAACAGCTGCGTCACAAAGGCCGAAATTCACATGCTTTTTGATCGTATTGCTTCGAACTCCTCCTGGATTCGTGGCCTGGGGTTGACACCATGAGTGGGGCAACAACTCAAGTCACTGGTGTTGAGGATTATCAGCAAGTTTCCTTTGGCTTCGGTCATTGTAACACTTTGATCAGGAAACAGGGACTGCCAATGTCAGTCCGATTGAATGTGGACGGTAATATGGGAGTTCAATCGACTATATTTTCTATCCCTGTTTACTGTTTGGGCTGGAAAAAATAGAAGGGTGGACCCTATGCGTGCCGTTATGTTTTATGGTCGCGCCTGTAGACAAAAACGAAACGCTATCACCTCACCATATATGCCCCATTCTATTACTGACGAACTGAAATTAATAAAGTGCAAAGTTGCAAGGAAGGCTTTTATAAACTTAACTTCTAACACTGGTGGTTGGCTTAAACTACACCTCACAGACTGAACTAACTTTGTGTAATACATAATTCATCGCTCAGCAATGCATTTTGTTTCCAACCCGGAAAATGTGCTTTGCTAATACTAACTAGAACCTATCCTGCTCCCTCGATTCACATGCAACTGATCAATTATTGCGGTACCCAATTCCGTAGGAATGATATGCTTTTACTCCAATGGACTACCGAACACCATCCGAAATATGGGAAGTATCCATCGACGACCAAACGAATGGAGGGACAGAAAACTCTGACTGCCCGTTAACATGGATCGCTTAAGATGATCGATCCAAAAACATTCTAACCGATATGACGCTGAAGTCACCTTCCACCTACCGGTGATCTCTAAAATAGTGTATTATAGATGACGGCCTACTCATGGACACAACGCGCAAACAATTTCCGCACATAGTGCTCTGCAAGTTGGTTCGCTTGTTACTCCCTGCTGTGTGTGCATCTAGATCACCCTGTGTTTGACTAACGCGACTGCACACATAAGCTTGACTTAACACGATTTCCGTTTTACAGATCCGTTTACAAATCATTCAAAAAAGAAAGCGAATATGCAGTAGTTTCAAAAAGTGAGTTCTTCACATCATCTAGGCGAGCTAGAAAAGGTTTGATTGTAGAGCACACGTTATCAAAACAGTTACATCCGATTTTGTCATTTCAACATTTTTCATGCAATTAAAGTACTATGTGAAACCCGAACTATACTGCGTTTTTAATTCGTTGAGGTTGCATATAAAGAACTTGGTAGTTAGGATGGTAAAACGTCTGATGTTTACCAACAAGCATCCGGTCAATGTAACTGCAGTGAACGTGAAATTAAGAGTGAAAGTCAACTCCCGGGATAACACAAATTTGCAAAACGCCTTCAGCCATGTGTGTACCAATTAAATACACAACGAAAACAAACAACCTGGACCAACATTCCACTTATACCATCAACATCAGCTGTGCTGCAATAATGCATTCGTACTCAAGGGGAATCATTCAAATGAACAGCTCATCGGAAGACAATAAGGTTGTTGTGCAAAATCACCGTAATTCATCACAGACTTAGTGTAAAATTCTGGTGAAAGTGGTGGATGCCATCAGGCCTATTTCTCATTAACGCTGTTTTGTTACATCACTGAAAACATATGCACAGCTGCTCTCAGGAGATAAATATCTGAATTGCCCAAATTCAACGTGCTATTACGGTGGATAATCAAGCCGGAGGTGCGAGTGCTCCAACTCTCGGTGGAGTATATCGACGAGATGTAGTTCTGCACTGTCTCCAGCAGTGTTTTGATCAAACTAACCCACTATCCAACAGCGAATGAAAAAAACTGACTACAGTTACGAAGGGACTGGCAGGTGTGATGGTGCCAATCCTGACCTCAACTCTCAGAGCCACCTTTGTCCATGACAGTGTGCACTGGTTCTGGGCTACATAGATTACAGATTATGACCAGTTCATAATACAGACGGGCAAGTCTAATTGTTCAGATGTTCGCAAAGTATAATAGTTGAGAGAAAAACAACACGGAGATAAAGTTACACCGACTACCGGACGAGTTCAGTGAATCAGCTTAAGGCTACAATTCATGCTTGTTGAGGGTACGTTTGATTATTTGGTTGGCTTTCCCAATACCGAGTCAAGCTACCGCCTGTTCACATTAGGAGTTTATGGTTGCAGTTGAGACTGAATTACAGACTGCTGACAGAAATGTTGATCAGGAGAGTTGTAAGTTTAGTGCCAGTAATATGTGTTCAGTGTAAGGCGTTATCGTGTGGGTCTGTCTCACCATAGTAATTCGTATACTTTTATATATACGGCTCAATTTCAACAGCAATGCCATGGAAAGTTGGGAGATTGTCAGTTACAGTGTTATAATTCATTCTAATTAAATTAAAACGTGTTTTACTATTTCGTGTGATTTAGACGATAAAATGCGCAAAAACCTCAAATGTGTTGGAACTGATCCAACAAAATACAACCCTGTCAGTTAGCACTATCGACAATCGATCGACAGTGAAAAGCCAAGTCTCAGCGCGTTGACTTCGTATATTATTACCGACCCTGGAAAATAGAGAGTACAGAGAGGCGCGTCAAGCTAGCGAGGCACNACATCACTGAAAACATATGCACAGCTGCTCTCAGGAGATAAATATCTTAATTGCCCAAATTCAACGTGCTATTGCGGTAGATTATCAAGCCGGAGGTGCGGGTGCTCCAACTCTCGGTGGAATACATCGACGAGATTTAGTTCTGCACTGTCTCCAGCAGTGTTTTGATCAAACTCACCCACTATCCAGCAGCGAATGAAAAAAAACTGACCACAGTTACGAAGGGACTGGCAGGTGTGATGGTGCCAACAGCCACTGTGTATGGATTAAAATCCTGACCTCAACTCTCAGGGCCGCCTTTGTCTATGACAGTGTGCACTGGTTCAGGGCTATATAGATTACAGATTATGACGAGTTCATAATACAGACGGGCAAGTCTAATTGTTCAGATGTTCGCAAAGTATAATAGTTGAGAGAAAAACAACACGGAGATAAAGTTACACCGACTACCGGACGAGTTCAGTGAATCAGCTTAAGGCTACAATTCATGCTTGTTGAGGGTACGTTTGATTATTTGGTTGGCTTTCCCAATACCGAGTCAAGCTACCGCCTGTTCACATTAGGAGTTTATGGTTGCAGTTGAGACTGAATTACAGACTGCTGACAGAAATGTTGATCAGGAGAGTTGTAAGTTTTGTGCCAGTAATACGTGTTCAGTGTAAGGCGTTATCGTGTGGGTCTGTCTCATCATAGTAATTCGTATACTTTTATATATACGACTCAATTTCAACAGCAATGCCATGGAAAGTTGGGAGATTCAGTTACAGTGTTATAATTCATTCCAATCAAATTAAAACGTGTTTTACTATTTCGTGTGATTTAGTCGATAAAATGCGCAAAAACATCAAATGTATACAGTTGGCCCGCTGCTACAAAACATCTGGCAGTCACGATGCGTGAATTTTTTGTAAATCAGGCAACCTATTGAGAATACAGTAATGGATTACACCAAAATGCATTATCTTGCTATCAATTCACTTTTTACCAATTTGTACTACTTCAGTTTCGTTCAGAACACGTCCTCATGTGTTCCTCTCGATATTCATGCATTTCTACTTGTTTTACGCATTTTTGATAGAGTTGCATAATGAGATATTACTGGCGTGTTAGCCTGCAATCCCTCAAACCCCTATACGGATTGATAGTTTTCGGGAATGACTGAGGAACAAATATTAGCATCTCATTCACAGTAGCCGTGTAGATTTGTCAATGTTATTTTGGATTTTATTGACAATATCCGTTTCGCATCACTTTCGTGACTTTTACACTATAATTTCGAGACTTCATGTATTTTCTAGATTCTTTGTGTACTCAAATTTAGGGCGGCGTAGGTTAATGAGTTGTGTACCCAGAAACAAAATGAACAGTGTTATCGTTTTCATCGATGAGGCACAAAAACGACCTGACTCTAACCTTGTTCCGAAATACTCGACAAGTGGGTGTTGTTGAAATCTTCTATAAAATGGATGAACTGCTTTGGAGTCCTACTGACCAATGGTCATCTGGTATGGTTCATAGAATTCCAGTGTAAGTGACTAATAGTCATAAATGCGCACAAAGTAGTTCCCAATGAAGAGAGCTTCCGGAATTTAGCGTCAATGACGAGCGCATAAACCACAGTGTAGGCAAGAAGCTAACTGTTATGTCTACACTACGCACTGAAGTGATGCAAGAGGAACCTTGTGTACTCTGGCCGAGCCAGCATGAAAAGTGTACTGCATCTAACAATGAACAGATTTTACGGTGGGCGGATCGATGAACCAATAACAAGCGGATGAGGGAAGGACAAAGCATGTGTGGGAAGGCTAGCCAGGGTGCGCACGTGAACTTTGCAATCGGCAGCCGTGCAATGAGAAGGTTCATATAAGTGAGTGATCGTGTGTGTGTGTGTGTGTGTGTGTGTGTGTGTGTGTGTGTGCGTGCATGCACATGCAGGAACGTTACATGGGTGAACAGTACAGCTGTACCGTATAAACCCTGTGGGCTTTGAGAAGCTCACCCACTAGGAAGCATTAATACGACAATCGGCTCAATGGTCTTCGCAACTCCTCAGCATGCTTTTCATGTCTAGAAGACCAGTGTTTAGTGTGTATCTGGTGAATCCTGCTTACATGATTCTGATGGTTTGTTAGAAAATGTACGTGCCGTGGCCATGATTAATTTGAATACAAACATATTGCTGATCCGAGCTGCAGATGCTGGGTGTGCGGAGGTGACAGCAAGTGTGTTCAACAGCGTCCTTATTACAGATGGCCATTCAGCCTGTGAGTCACAGAGGAGAGGTTGCAAGATGACATTTAGTGTCGTAAGCCCTAGTGTTACAAGAGAGTTTGGAATCACTTTATACTTCTTGATCAGTTCTAACGGACAGTGACGTTGATCGTTTCGTGCAGCCGTTGTGTCCCATGATTGCTAACCCAGCAGTGCTCGCTGTTCTCACGATTCTCTTCTATTGGTAATTGCTTCGACAGTTCACTACCGACAATTCGCTTGTGGGTCACCAAAGCCAGAAGTGTGTGCAGGAAATCTCTCGGCGATAAGCCTAGATAATGCATCCGCATGTCTAAAACTGGTTGCTCTTACATACTGAATCGTAAATTCATACCCGATCAAAATTGTTGCCCACCGTTGCAAACGATTTGCTATGTGTACTGGAATGTCCTTTTTAGTTCAAAAAAAGACAGCAGTGGTTATTGATCGGTGCACAATGTAAATGTTCGACCATGCAGCCTTTTATGGAACTTTTTAACTGCGAAAATAATAGCTCATCCTTCTTTTTCAATCTGACTGTAGTTTCTTTCCGCTGGGGTCAACGTGCGTGAAACGTGACTGACTGCCTTCTGAACACCAGAGCGGAAACGATGCAACAAAACTTTTCCGATTCCATAATCAGACGCATCAGCGGCTACAATTGGTAATCTAAGGTCATAATGCGTTAACGCAAGGTCGGACAACAACACACACTTGATTCGCTCAAAATCTGATTGGCAATTCTCAGATCATACCCACTTAGCATTGTGTTCAAAAAGTTCATTCAAATGTGCTCGTAAAATATGCATATTTGATACAAAGTTATTGTAATAGTTGACAGGACCTAGAAATGATTGCAATGCGATTTTCTTTGTTGGAGGTGATAGGTGTTCGATAGCCTCCATCTTCGATGGATCCGGTCGATGACCGTTTCCGTCAGCGACTGATCCAAGATAGGCAATGCTGTGCATGAAAAATGAGCATTTTTCGATGCGAAGGATGAAACCGTACGTTCTGATTCGGCTAAGAACTTCTTCTAAATGTACTTGATGAACATCGGTAGATGGGCTGAAGCATATACCAGCCCATACAACATGGTGTCCATAATCTGTTGAAAAATAGCTGGGACGCATTTCAGGCCAAATGGCAGTCTGTTATACTGATATAGCCCTTAATGTGTGTTGATGGTCAGATACTGTCTACTTGAGTCGTCAACCTCGATTTAAAGATAAGCGTCAGAAAGGTTGATTTTGGAAAACACTTTGCACTCATTTAGCTGTGTGAACAAATCTTTAGGTATGGGCAGTGGGTACTGATGCGTTTGTAGCACATCATTCAAGCCAGCAGAAAAATCGCCGCAATTACGAACTGTGCCGTTTGCCTTTTTGACTATAACTATGGGGGCTGTCCACGCAGAGTAGTTGATTTTTGTTAAAACACCCAACTGCTCCAATCTCTCCAATTCTGAGTCAACTTGAATGATCGCAGCGTAAGGCACTCGTCTTTTGGGCCGGAAAATCGGTTGCCAATCCGGAGTAACAAACAAAGTTGCCTTCGTTGCAGTGCATAGACCGAGATCACCGTTGAAAACCTGTGAATGTTTGGTCTGTAATTTTATTAGAATGTTATTGTACACTTCAACACCTTCTGAGGAACCTGGTAATGGAGACAGCTGTGCAGATGATACATCATAAAAAGAGCTAATGGGAACATCCCACAAGTGTAATTGTTCCATCCAATCAATTCCTAATACATTCAGATCATTCGTAATCTTTTTCGAGAACCATTAAAGGAGGACAAACTCAAATGTCTGCCAAACTAATGCTTTTAGTGTACCCCCCCCCCTCTCGGTATTTCATCCAACGCCACTTGGATCTCCTCCCCATATTTCACTCAGTCATCCTACCATGCTGACACTCTTCCAACACTTTCTATCGTGGAGTCATACCTTTGCGACACCCACTCGAATATGAACGGCATATTGGTACATTCTTTAGACGAGTTCTTTCTATATGTTATTGTGCAACCCACTGCCCTATCTGTCACGAAGTCCTAGAGCAGTCTAAATGTGGTGCCTGACAAACAGAATTCCATTAATTTATTACTGATGAATATGAGATCATTGGTAATTAAGATGCACACTTCCAAATTCCTCGTCTTTCCTTCTAATCCCTGTATCATTCACGTGACTCGGACGTGGTGCTTCCCTGATAATCCAGACGGTCAGATGAGCATCACAGAATATCACATGTTTCGTAAGGATCACCTCACAGAACGGGGTGGTAGATACATTATTTACCTAAAAGAGCAATTTTCCGCGGTAATACTTGGTGAGTCTAGTCTTCATAAAATCGAGGACTCGCTGTGGTTGGTGGTCTCTTTTGGTTCTCGCGAGCTACTTATGGGATGCATCTACACACCGCCTATCGTTACCAGCAGTGACTTGACTGACCTCGTAAAGATGATGAACCATAGGTCAAACATACCTAGCCTAACATCACCTGGACCTCTTCCGCAGCTCAAACAAAGCGAGCCGAATTGCTTTCATGCATTCCACTGCATGGGTGGAGCCAACATGTTCTAACGCTTACCAGACACAGACATATATTGGATCTCATAATTATCATAACCTGACCTCCATAAAGTCAAAACGCATTAACTCGTGTGTACAAAAATAGAATCCTTATTGCAAAGGAGATCGACAAACTCAAAATGCTTGAGTCGAGGTATAGAAAAGCACTAGATTTCTCCCTTGAAATGCAAATGAGCGAAATGTTTGAACACAGAACGTCACACGCAAACTCATCATATAAACAAACAGAAACTCGCGCTCTGTAGCGAGCAGAGATGCATGAGACTAATGCAGCTGACGAGACGAAGAAATTCCATGAGGGTTGCCGATGACCCTGTTGCAATATGTGAAATTTTCAACTCACATTTTTCTGTCTTGTTTAACGAAGAACACACTTTATTATCCATTATTAACCTGTCAAAAACAGATAAATTTCTGACTAGTGCTCTGATTGATGTTCGAAGTATTTGCTCACAGTTAACTACCGTGAAACCCTCAATCCATCCTGGACCTGATGGTCATCAAGTAAGGGGGTGAAGATATACCTGTCCTTTCACTTAATTTACTCACCCTATCACTTTCATCCAGCACCTTCCACCTCAATGGAAAAAGTGAGTCATTATACCTCACTACAAAATTTTACCAAGGCAGGACCTCAGTTGCTGTTGTCCCATCAACCACACGTCAATCTGCTCAAGGATGTTTGATAGGATACTAAAGGTGCACATCGTCGAGTTCTTAAATTCACAAAGCCCTATAAACCTTTCACGGCACGGCTTCCTTAATAAGCGTTCTTGTATGACATGTCAGCTGGAATTCTCAAGCCATATATCGGTGTCCGTGGACGCCTGGAATGCGGTAATTACCATACCCTTACTGTGTGCCTCGCAAGCGCCTCTTGATCAAAATATCGTCTCTTGGCATACAAGACCGTTGTATAGCTGGTTTTTTTATATCTTAAAGGCTGCACCCAAACGGTCAAAATAGAAGAGCACTACTTAACACCAAAATCGGTGACTGGTGGGGTGACTCAAGGAAGCGTTCCGGGAACGTTGATTTTCCTAATGTATATACATGAAGTATACAACGTTACTAAACATGGCAAACCATTTCTGCTTGCTGACGGTATCAAAATCATTTACACCTTCCGCCAACCCAGCAACATCGCTTTCAGAGTACGAAATATACGACAGGGTCCAGCGTCATTACAGTTGTGATGCAAAACATGACTGATGACGTTCTCGGCCAACAAATCGAATATCATTGCTTATGGTTGTAAATCGCCCAATTGTTCTGTCTCATTAGAAAGTTATAACGTTGATACCGTCACTTCTGTAAGAGATCTGGGAATACGGTATTCAAACTCCTTAATTTCTCCACACAGGTATGCTTTCAGGTAGCAAAAACCAAAATGACAATAGGCTGTGTCGAAAAGTCGTTCATTCTACTGGCTGCGAGGTTGACACTTCACAAAACGTGTGCTCGACCTCAACTTGAATAGTGCACATTTATTTACTGCCATGTACGCATGTCTGATGAACATGTGTTTGAAAAACCTCCAGCGATCGTTTACGAAAAGCCAACTAGGATGTTCTTCTTTGTTCACCTATAGACAACGCGGTCAAAATATTGCTATTGATCTGCTTTGCTTGCGAAGACTAAGGTTGGACCTGACACTTCTGTATAAACTCATACATTCGGGCGCCACCATCCCAGCGTTTACTGTCCGCGATGGGTATCATTGCAAGAGCTGTGTCGCAAAATTCTGGGTCGGGCGGCCTATTCAATAAAGAAGGTCGTTCAGAGTGACAAGATTGATCAGAACAGTTAAAAGAACTCGGTGAAATGTGAACCTCTAGATGTGCAAGACTCAATGAAAATTGCCCTCCGGGTGCGTCCTTTTTTCGGCCCATTTAAGATGGGGTACGGCGCTTTTGCTTTTAATTGTTTCCAGGACGAAGTGCGAAAGCGTTTAAACACAGTGCTCTTTCCGAAAGCTTTTGTGGTACCTCTCAATTCAGCTTTTCTTCCTCAGCTTCAGCTCATCCTGGCTGTATTCGACGTTCGTATGTTCCGGACGATAGGGTCGAGTCCCAATATTTGTTTCAAGGACGTGTTATCTTTTAAACACCCTGTAAGCGTGTTTGATGTATCAAATCTGTCTCCGGACACTTCGTTTGTCCCAAATGAACAGTCATGTGTAGCTTATACCTCTACTCCGCGACAATTGAGGCACCTACAATTAGGCGATAAATCCATAGGTAAAGCGCCACGAGGAGTGGAGAGTGTGCGGTATGTGTGAGAGCCCTTGCGTAATACAGAGTCCCTTAGCCAGCCGTGAGGTTTACACGCCTACACGTTTGTACTCACGAAACCTGTGATGAGTATAGAATTCAAAAAACATCACAACAGAATATTTTTCAACAGCCCCAGTGGACTTCTGCAGGTTTCCTGCAAGTAGTTTGATTGACGTGAACTGTCGCAGGCCATTGTCGGTTTGAATTTGTTCGACTGTTGTTGGATTTTAATAAATACTATTCATCAAAAGGGGACAATGAATGTGGGACGCTTGACACACATTCATTTGCAATTAGCTGAAGTGAATGCTGTACTTATGGTGCGGCTGAAAGTCTTTCCTCATGAAATGTGAAATTCGCCTCACTAGTGTGCTCATGAGAAATGGAAACACCAAAAAGAGGATAGCCGCCACACATTGAGTCCTATTATATTCATCGTACTGTCTACTCTGGTTCTGGAATTGGACTTGAGGCTCCCTTCACGTCGTCCAGAATGTATTACCTGGCACGTACTGTTGTTCGGGACATCGCTTGATGGAAGGCTGTAATGGGGAGACTAATGTGCCTGCATCATTTGGCAAACGGTTTTGAATCTCACACTGTGTTATGGAGGGTAACGGCGTCATAGGCCGGTGTGTTTACTGCGAACGCCAGAACGCCATGACAGGTGAAGAGCTGATGGCTCTAGTCAATGAGTAGATATTCATTTCTAGTTCAGCTAATTCAGCCCACCAGAAAGAGGAAAACCAACCAGTGTTTAATCAGGTAGTGGTTCACGCTTTTGGGTATCTACTGGGAGCTTCATTGTACAAGCGGGACGCCATAAAACCGCTCTCGGTGACCTTTCTCTTCACCATGTGCTAGCCAAGGAAAGTCTGGGGGCGGATGACAAGCTCTACAGGACCAAACAGAAGGAGGCTTGTGTGCAGCAGACGGCTGACGACAAGAAGATGTTGACATTAGTGGTTGAAGAGAAACGAATTCATAGTAACTGCCAAATAACGCCGCTGATATCTGCCGTCAACAAATTAATGTCTTTGTCAGGGAATTATTTTTCACTCCTTACAGGCAGTGTTATATTCAAACTTAAGGGAACTGTCACCAGATGTTACACAGCGCGATGGAAAGAGATCAGATATCTGGCATAAGCAAAATGGAAAAGGAGGACAAAGGCGTAACTCCCAAAGTTGCAAAGTATGCATTTCGTTTACTCTGTTCACTCACACACGTAAAACATTAGAACATATCGAGCATGGGGATGGCAGCACAATAGAAACATTCAACGATTGGGTTTGCACGAAGCAAAGACGACCGTCAGTTCCAGGGCAGCCAAACTGCGTGAGTCAACAGTTTATACACGTATAGAGCCGGACGGTGAGTAATGATCAACACTGCCTCAGAGAAAGCAAGCTGTTTCGGGTTCTGATTACGCAACAGCACTTGAAACGAGGTGGCCGGATCGGCAACGTGACTTGTTCCCATGATGTGCTTTGTGGTGGATGAGGTCGGATTTCGTCTCAATCGTTTTGTTGCCAATGTCTGTTGCGTTGCGGCGTGTATCAACCAGTTAGGCATATGTTCAACCATTCTTTGTCGTGGGCACCGATTTGTTCTGCCAACGTAGACGTAACCGCAACTGCAAGTGAACTGATAGATTACACGTGAGATGGAACATTTCGGTAGGTCACGATTACGAATAAGCTGAGCGACACTTGTTCCAGGGCAGCCAAACTGCGTGAGTCAACAGTTTATACACGTATAGAGCCGGACGGTGAGTAATGATCAACACTGCCTCAGAGAAAGCAAGCTGTTTCGGGTTCTGATTACGCAACAGCACTTGAAACGAGGTGGCCGGATCGGCAACGTGACTTGTTCCCATGATGTGCTTTGTGGTGGATGAGGTCGGATTTCGTCTCAATCGTTTTGTTGCCAATGTCTGTTGCGTTGCGGCGTGTATCAACCAGTTAGGCATATGTTCAACCATTCTTTGTCGTGGGCACCGATTTGTTCTGCCAACGTAGACGTAACCGCAACTGCAAGTGAACTGATAGATTACACGTGAGATGGAACATTTCGGTAGGTCACGATTACGAATAAGCTGAGCGACACTCCTAGTTGTGAGTAGCAATCGCAATTCGGCCGCAAGGAATTTAAGAGTTAGAGCGGACTGTAATTTTTGATTTGCGTCAGTTGTGATATGACCGCCTTTGACAGGTAAGTTCAAACAGACCTGCTCCTTGGGAACCGTACTCATGACAGTCTTTATCAGTCTTTTCTGTTTGTGAACATCGATGAACTTCTCAGGGTAGTTCCTTGCGAGCAGTGCATGCGTTTACAAAGCAATATCGATCACTGCCCGCCGTCCGGCTCTATGTGTGTATAAACTGTTGACTCACGCAGTTTGGCTGCCCTGGAACTGACGGTCGTCTTTGCTTCGTGCAAACCCAGTCGTTGAATGTTTCTATTATGTTACCATCCCCATGCCCTATATATTCTAATGTCTTACGTTTATGAGTGAACAGATTAAACGAAATGTTAACATCTCGCGACGTATATCTTCCATCGTTATTGGTGGACTGGATCAAGGGAACTCAGTGTTTTCGGTTCCAAATTTTGGCAAGTGGATTTTTGTAGATCACGATCTTCAAATAGGTGACGGTTGTAACACCAATTGCAATTCTGAGAAGTCACTAACTCTTTGGCAGTTCCCCCGGTTCGGATAAACCAGTTCGTGCTGCTTGCACCGTAAACTAAATCGGGACTTTGAGACTTGACGTAAGTCATCCATGTCTTCTGGAGGGTATTCCAAACGAAGACCTCAGTAGGGGAAGTAGTGCCATTCGTTGAACATTCCACTGGGCTCGCTTACAGCTTCTTCAAGGCCGATCTTGGAACGTTGACTTTTGCTGGGGCTGTTAAGCTTTACGACTGCCTAAAAGTTGCAGAGCAGAGTTAATACAGAACTATTTCATTCGTGCCGCGTTTCACGTCGGTTGATTCAGAGATGAAGATGGGGGGAGTAGTAACTTCTCTCCTCTTCAGGAGGGTGCTTATTTTGTTTGCGTTGATTTCGATTGTGGAGCAATGAACTGTAAGCATTCATATAGAGGCTAATCTTAGGTAAACTAGACGGGGTGAAAGTTGTCCACACAGCGCGAATCGTCGTGGGGAATTTCCACAGCTTTTTATTGCACAGCTGCAAATTCTCTGGAGGATCCATCCTGGATACTTCTGATGCCCCAAATTTTCAGCTGACTTCTCTGTGTATACTTCTTTTTAAGTTCCGCAACTTAACCGAATACGCGCACCAATGCATATTGTGCTAATGGTCCCGAGGAAACCGTAAAACGTACTTGCTCCTTTTAGTACACTTTACACAGAACGTACAAAGGCTGTCCTTGTGGTCTGTCAGGCCTTTTGCACTCAGTGTATCAGGTGTTGAAATTAAACAGTCAATTTGAGCTCCGTCGGCACAACTTACTACCACGTATGAGGTAAGTGGCATATTGTCTCGCACCTTACATATAACCGTATAAAATTCGGTGAAATGTTGTTTTGAATTCGATGTTCGGCGTCTGCCTACGTTTTGCCCGAGGACGTCTCAGTCTTAACATAAACTGTTTTTAATGGCTGTCCCCTCGTTCGACAAAACCACATTATCATTCAACCAGACGAAGTGATTTCATCCGTGTGATTTTTGCTTCCATCGTTGAACCCACGCACAGTTTAGTAAAATCTTGCAAGAACGTGAGCCAAGAAGAATATCTTCTGTACCGCTATCAGCTGCAACACACTAGACGTTATCATTAGTTTTCTGAGGCTCATGTGTTAAAAAGTCATCACGCATTCTTGTGTGATGACGCGAGGTAAAACCTGACATTAGACGTTTGGCACAGACTGCATGGTTTGACTACGTGACTGGCCTTTCAGTAAGTAAAGCACCGTCTACTGGGGCTATAGGTGTTTCGACGTTCCTGTAAGTACTGAGCGGGGAATTAAATACAAGTGAGCAGACCACGGCCAAATATACAAATAAAACACCGGACTGGGTGGTTGTTTGGGTCAACGGCCATACAGTTAGCGTAGCGTCTGCAGTTTCATCTGTTAGTCGAGTAAGCGGTACTGAGAATAACACGTTTCGTGTCAGCCAACCTTACTAATTATCCGTACACATTTCCGTACGTTGAATCAACATGGCGGTGAACGATGAGATCACCCTTAGAAGACGCACAGAGTTCAACGGGAAACTAATACAAGCTTTTTCATTAACACTTCGCAGGGAGCTGCAATTGCTAAGAAACAAAGGAGTAGACCTGTCGCCAGGCTGCCTGTACGGAAGTGCGGTGTACGAATGCGTACACTGTGCGCGGCGAAGGAAACCCTCCAAACGGTAATGTTTATTTATTCAGTTGTTATGATTAATTGCAGTTTTGCAGACGACAGACGTCAAGACTCCTGGGTCATCCATTATCGTACCGATGGATATCAAATCGAGAAGACAAACCTGGTGCACTCAGACTACTTTCGGGTTGGTAAGCCGAATGTATATCCTAAGAATAGATGTCTGGCTGTGATGCAGAACGGCATGTGTGTGAGATGATGAGCCATTTTAAGAGTGCTCGTGAAATGAGGATGTATGCGAACAGAAAGTACGGTATTTGAATGCGTCGGCACGATTTAGCTAATCTACGCATGAGGCACAGCAAATTAGATGATCGCAACGAAGTTATGAGGTTGGGAGATTTATTAAAAGTGGAAGGCAGTTATAGGTTTCCACTGCGGGAGAAGGTGCTAAGGTTTGTCATGTTTGTACCGGAAAGTGTTCTCCGAGTGTGTCCAAGGTATTAAGATGTCATTCTAGGAGACGCCATACATCAGTTAAATTATGTCGACCTCAGACTATGGCATATTATGTTGGTAGACTTAAGTGAAGTGGGTGCAACGTAATTTTGCGCACTTATACCAAACGAAACTACTGCCAGTGACAGGATGGTTTTGGAATACCTGCTTAACATGTTCCCTTGTATGTCTGCTCTTCGCACCTTCATCGTTGATCGTCCAGCAGCAAGATGAGGGTAGCAGGTGAAATTTTCCCACATTGTGCCATCGTATTCTGCCGGTTTCATTTACTGCATGGTGTCTCGGCGTTGTCGCCAGTTGATAAGCTTAAGCGATTACCGGAAGAGCCGTATTTACCGGTGGACCAACAATATGGTTCTCACTGGGAACAGCGGTCAGTTTAATAGTTTGCTGCAGGCTTTGAAGTCTGTCAGTAATGAGGCCTCTCAGTAGGTTGCGAACACTCGGCTGGCTTATAAAAGGGGTTGGGTCTTGCATAAACTTGAGGCCACGGTTTCCCGGTTTCTCAATTCGATGAACCGGTTGTTTGTATGCCTGTACCTGTTTCCACTTTCCCTTTTGACAGAGTCAGAGATGCTGGGGATGTTTCCCATGATATAGTGGTTATTTTAAAGTGTATGAGTGCAGTTAACAATCGTAGATATGTATCTGCTGTGCGAGAGATAAATGAGTTACTCTCTAGCCACCCTGACTTATGATTGCACTGTTCAATCCCAGTTGAGGAGGCTGTGCAGATAAGTGGCCCAGAAGGAGGACCCTGTAGACTTGGACGAAGACAGTGTGCACCAGATGCAGTGTAGTGAATGCTGCGGTTGGTACCGCCACTACTGTGCCAACTACGGCGAGTCTCAACCGGTCTACACCTGCGTTGACTGCGGCAATGGGGACCGCACAACGTGACCAGCCGGCAGGATGTGGAAGAAACGGTGCTTCCCAGCGCCATATGAAAGAACTCACGATCCCAATCAGGGCCACCTACGAAATGGTTTCACGAGCTACGTTCATGTCTTCATTTTGCGTGCTTACTGCCGTAAATCAAGTGGGGTTCACTGAGTCTTACTTCAGTGGTTCCTCTGTGGGCATACCAGACACCTAATTGTATATACACATATGTTTGCCTATAAATAAGTATTCATGCAGCTGTGTAAGTAGGTGAAGGAACTTTTATATATATATATATATATACCTACATACATCCGTTCACCTACGTACTCGCACAGCTGCATGGATGATCATTTATAAGTATATATATATATGAATATGTAAAAACGTGTACATGCAAACATATATACGTATGTGTACATATAAAAATATGTGGTTATATATATGCACATGTGTACATTTATATGACTACATATATATGTACATGCATATATATATACATATATATATATATAGGTATAACCACATATATATATATATGTATATATATATGTACATACGCATATGTATACGGTTGGCGGCATCCGATTGGGATTAGCCTGTCACAGTGACCGAAGCCAAAGGACGCCTGCGCTTATATATCACTGCAACTGGCTTGCGCTGCACCAATTGCAGTTCCACCAACACACCACATATCCAGTGTAAACCCGAAGGAATAAGACCGGGAGGTGTGCCAGTGGGGC